>CM053788.1:71098161-71430661 GCA_028749045.1 Cupressus sempervirens
CTCTCTCTCTCCCCCTCTCCCTATCCACTAATATCCCCTACTCTATGTCTCTCTATCTCTTTATATGCATCCTTTTCCATGTACTCTTTGAACCACCATTCCTCTCTCTCTCTCTCTCTCTCTCTCTCTCTCTCTCACTCTCCTCTCCCATCCCCTACTCTATGTCCCTCTCACTTTCTATGAATCCTATCCCACATATGCTTTGAACTCCCATCCCCTACTTTCTCTCTCTCTCCTCCCTTCCTCCCTCCCTTCCCTCTCCATGTGTCCCTCCCTCCCTACCCCATCCTCTCTCTCTCTCTCTCTCTCTCTCTCTCTCTCTCTCTCTCCCTCTCTCATTCCCTACTCTATTTTCCTCTCTCTTTCTATGTATTCTATCCCATGTATGCTTTGAACCCCCATCCCATTCTCTCTCTCTCTCTCTCTCTCTCTCTCTCTTCTCTCTGTGCCTCCCTCCCTCCCTCCCTTCCTCCCTCATTCCCTCTCTATTCCCCTCTCTCTATTTCTCCTCCCTCTCTCCCTATCCCATCTTCTCTCTCTCTCTCTCTCTCTCTCTCTCTCTCTCTCTCTCTCTCCTCCCCCTCCCTCTCCCTCCCCCCCTCCCTCTCTCCCTCCCTCATTCCCTCTCCCTCTCCTCCCTCCCTCTCCCCTCTCCCATCCCCTACTCTATGTCCCTATGCATCCCATCACATGTACTCTTGGAACTCCCCATCCCCCCCTCCCTCCCTCCCTCCCCCCCTCTCTCCATCTACCTCCCTCCCTTCCTCCCTCCCTCCCTCCCCTCCCTCCCTCTCTCCCTCCTTCACTCTCTCACTTGCTCTCTCCTTCCTTCCCTCTCTATTCCCCTCTCTCCCTACCCCATCCTCATCCCCTCTCTCTCTCTCTCTCTCTCTCTCTCTCTCCCCCCCCCCCCCCTCTCTCTCTCTCTCTCTCTCTCTCTCTCTCTCTCTCTCTCCCTCCCTCCCTCCCTCCCTCCCTCCCCACTACCTTAATTATTTAATATATCTCTCTTATCTCTCTCTATGCTCTTTCCCCGTTCCCCTTCTATCTTTCTATTCTTCCTTGTCACTCTACATCATATCCCCTACACTCTCCCCAACCTCTACTCTCTCTCACTCTTTACCCCTCTCTCCCTCTCTCCAACCCTCTCTCCTTATCCATCTCTCTATTAAAATTAAAGGCTTAAATAGTGTGTACACACTATAGCATGTGCTTGCTATAGTGCATATGTGCTATTTAATTCATCAATTTAAAAAAGGTTTAAATAGCACATATGCACTATATCACATACAAGCTATTTAAGGCTTGAATTTAAAAATTCTTTAAATATCATGAACACACTATAGCGCATACGCACTATTGCGCATATTAGATACCACCAAGTATAAGGCTTGTATTTTCCTTGGGGATCCAACCCAAAGGTTTGGAGGCTTTAAACTAGTTTGAGACATGTTTTGCAACAAGCATACAAAAAATGCTTATTTTTTGTTCTATGGTCTCCTTCAAGTTTTCCTTTGGTTGAGAATCAATAAAATCATGTTATGTAGTATTATAGATCTCTATGTTAGCTATATAACCATATAATTTATTTCAAATTCAAATTATTTTAAACCTTTCAACTATAAATTCTTTTGAATGTATGTCCAATTTCTCTCAAAAACCAACATGTACTAATTGGGGTGTAGATTTTAGCTTGTTTGTCAAATTTTGCAAAAGGTTAGTTTTTAAGAAACTAGACTCCATCCTACACACTTTGAAAAAAAGAAGTTTTTATTTTAGATTATTTTTCAATAATTTCTAGGGGGAGCTATATATTTCACATTTTTGGGATGTGTCCACTTACAAAATTCATTTAAAAAAATACACGTTATAAAATTACTCAAAAATTTTGGGATAAACTACATGGTATTAGGTAACTTTTGACCACAGTGATTAAAGAATTTCAAAATAAAAGTTAAAATTTTAGGGAGGCCACACTTTGCACTATGTTATATTTTTTCTAAAAAAATAGTACCTCTTTTTGTGGCTCCCTTTTTTGAGGGCCTAAAACTAAACCATTTTGAAAAAAATTAGTAGTTTAGAAACTAGATTCAAAGGACTACTACTTTTGTTTTTGTCATATCTTAACATTTTGAGTGTAACTATCTTCAAACTCTTGTCAAAGTTTAGAAATTATTGATTTTAGAAAAAAGGTGTGCACTTATACCCCCTTTTGGCACCACAACTTGGTGCACTTACCCATATATTTCTTGATACTCCATTACAATATGTTTCACAGTGGCACATAATTCTTGGTAAGAGTGAGGGAGAATATTTGATGGTGGCAACAAAAAGTCACCTATCAATCTACAACAAAAAAATATAAGTTGTTAGTATAAACAATCTTAATGGTACATGTTTCACCATTTGTAGACTTGAATGATGTCTATGACAAACCTTAGTGCATATATGACATTGTTATGTTGGATAAACCATTCATAACCTTCAAATTCACAAACAACAATATGACAAAGAGAAGATTTGATTGGGATCCTTTGTAAAGGGTTGTGTTTTCCTTCTCAAGTAGAGGTATATCATGGATGGCCTTAATTTCATCCTCATCATAATGATCATCATCAACACCTATACCAAATGTTTCATGGATCAATGGATTTGTACCATCATTTTCAAATGTTTTTTTTGGCACATGATCATCATCTTCTATGGGATTATAATCTTCTCCTTCAATACTCACACCTCCATGTTCCTCCATATTCACACCTCCATGTTACTCTAAGATGTGATGGTCCATATCATGTACTACCCTAGGGAGGTCGACCCATATAAAAATGATGATAATCAAACCTTCATTTTGTGGCTCATATATATATATATATATATATATATATGTATGTATATATCTATGTATATATATATATGTATGTATACATATATATATATATCTATATATATATGTATGTATACATATATATATATATCTATATATATATATATATATATATATATATATATACATACATATATATATATATACATATACATATATATATATATATATACATATACATATACATATATATATATATACATATACATATACATATATATATATATATACACATATACATATATATATACATATATATATATATCTATATATATACATACATATATATATATATATACATACATATATATATATATATATATGTATGTATATAGATATATATATGTATGTATATGTAGATACATATATGTATGTATATGTAGATGTATATGTATATACATATATATACATACACACACACACACAAACACACACACACATAGATACATACATACATATAAATTGAGAAAATATTATAACAAAAAACTTACCAATAGATGATTATCAAACCCCCCTTCAATGTGACCATTCTCCATACAATGTCTCTTAGCTATTTTGATTTTCATTCTTTTTGGACCTTTAAGTTGTTACAACTCCTATAAGGACAATAACATTTGTCATTGCCTTCTCTTTGAAAGTTAGACAATAATCTATGTATATGTACATGTATATACATACATATATGTATATATATATATATATATATATATACATATACATATATACATATACATATACATATACATATACATATACATATATATAGATAGATAGATAGATACATACATACATACATATAAATTGAGAAAACATTATAACAAACAACTTACCAATGGATTATTATCAAACCCCCCTTCAATGTGACCATTCTCCATGCAATGTCTCTTAGCTATTTTGATTTTCATTCTTCTTGGACCTTTAAGTTGTTACAACTCCTATAAGGGCAATAACATTTTTCATTGCCTTCTCTTTGAAAGTTAGACAATAATCTAGCGATTGTCTCCCTATTTTGATCAAATTCCCTTGTATTATCTGACATGATCCTTATTCATGGGAATAACTTATTTGTGTACCCTTATTGAGTTGGTGTACTTTCTAGATGTATCATTGATAACCATTTCAACATACACATTAACATTAGAGAGAAAACCTTGAAAAAAATTGAGCATGGTGTTCTTAATGTTTATATCTACACATATGGGTTCGAAAGAAAAAACTTGGTGTACTTAATGTATATATTTACAAAAAAATTGGACTTATTGTACTTAATGTTTATAACTGCATATATGGTTTTCAAAAAAAATATTAGTGTAATTAATGTGTATATCTACAAAAATATTGGACATGTTGTACTTAATATTTATATCTGCATATATGGTTTTGAAAGAAAATTTTTGGTGTACTTAATTTGAATATTTGCAAAAAAATGGGACATATTATACTTAATGTTTATATCTGCACATATAGTTTTGAAAGAAAAACTTGGTGTAATTCATGTGTATATCTATAAAAATATTGGACATGTTGTACTTAATGTTTATATCTACACATATGGTTTTGAAGATGGTAGAATTATTGAACAAGGTATTTCTTCACTAATCTATGTTAAAATCATCGTGTATTTCTTCATTGAACAAAATGTGCCTACATGCTGTAGGGTACTTGATAAATAAATCAAGTTTGACCATACGATATCATTTGAGTACTTTTTTGTTGTAAATATATGTTGTTTTTGTGAATCCCAATAAGTCAGTTGGAAAATTTGATATAAAGATGAAATACATTTTGTATAAACACTATATACATTGTCTACAATTAACAAATGATAACTACAAAAAATTTTCATTTTTCATTTTTCTTCTTCTTAAGAACTCTTTCTTCTTGATCACAGAGTTTGATCAAAGAGAAAGTATTATCTATTTTATCACTCTTTCTTCTTCACATTTCTCACCCAATTATCCCATCTCACCCCTATAAATATACTCCATTTATATATCCATCTACAACATCAACATGTTGGGCATTCATTTTGCAAGAGGTCAATGACAGGAATCCATTGTGTAATTCCTCTCTTGAAAAGAAAATCTTTTTAAGGATCCACTCCAAGGTTCAATGTTTGTCTTGCAACCTACCAAAATCTGCTCAGTAGAAGATAAATGTGAGTGTTCATAAGGAGGCCTTTTTTGGTTCCAAAAGACTCTTTTATCTCAGAATCGAAGTAAATTTGTTCACTATCTCAAAATATCACACCAAAAGAACAATATTTTTGTATTTTTTATTTTTTTCAATGCATGCAACTCTAACAATGCAACTAATATGAGGTCCTATTTTAACAAGGGGTTAGCAAAACAAATAAAGAAACTGAAAGCAAATAACATGAAATGAAATGACTTGAAATTGAAATTCCTAAACAGACATAAGCTATAGAGCACAACACGTTGCAAGTTAAACCTTCAAAGAAATTGGTAGGAAACCAATGAAAATAGGAGCAACACTTCCTAGAATCCATTGATGCAATCGTTAGTGAGAAACTCTAATAATTGTATGATATTTCACCTCTCATCAAATTGCAAGGCTATGGAAAGTGTGCTCATGCGAGACAAAGGCTATGCAGACATAATTGGGTGATCTCTTCTTAAGCTCGTTATGTCAGCAGAATTCGTATATCTGTAGCAAACACCAGAACTAAAACATTGCACAGCTAGAAACAACACAATAAACCTTTGGCTCAATCACAATCTCATGAATAGAATTCACAAAAATATGACACATTTAGGAAAGAATCACTACACTCCAAATGCTAGACCCAAAAGCATAATTTTATTGCATAATAATGACAACCTTTGTTACATCTTACAATGGGGTGTTTATAAGAAATCATCTCCTCAATTTGTGTTGAGAGTGAGAGATATCTTTCATGGAAAAAATTTCTTTTAACAATAAAAATTTACTAAACATATACACACTAACAATATAACTGGTGCTTTAAAGGGACTCCATCCATATTTAATTCATTAATTGGATGCATGAGCCCTTTACATGTCAAAAATAAAGAAAGCATGAGAAAGAAAGTATGAGTAAGCCATCAGTCAAAGTGGAAATGCATGGAGGCACTGAAAATAGAAGCCGACCCCTCACTAGGCATGTGTCAGAGTTAACTTGCCATCAAAATGTGCTCCTGATGCATGGAAAGTGCTATTTTTGGAATTGGTAGTTAAATGTAGGTGCACCTCTAAATTGTGGAGCTATGGACCTATATGAAAATGTGGAGCTGCGGACCTACGAAGCTGCAGATTTACAAACTTTGCCCCTTTTTGATGATTTATACCCTCTTTATAGCCAATCACTTTCATAAACTTGAACTCCTTCTGCTTCTTCAATCTAAAATCCTAAGGCACTTGCATAGAATCTTGTCATTAATAGCTACATAAGATGAGGAACCTATTAGGCTTCATGTGTCCAACCTCCGTATTTTTGACCTTTGTCTTCTCTCCAACTGCCCTATCCTTCTCGGCAAGAAACCAAGCAATCTAGATGATCAAATGTGTGAAACTTTTACATATTTTTTCTCAAGTTTTTCTACATGTTTTTAAATGGCTTTTTCAAAGGTCTTCTACTCAAAATTTCAAGTCAAAACCTTCGTTAGTCCCTAAAATTGGGTCACCGAAGGCTCCCTATTTTAGGGACTAAAATTAGATCTTCAGTTCTTTTTTCCAATGATGTAAATGGTTGGTTCTGAATTCCAAGCTTCGAGTCAAAAGTTATAACACTAGCAAGTTAAGGATACATTTTTACCTACAAAAAGAAGCAAATATTAGTTCATAGAATTGAAAAACACTTAATTAAGACAACCCTAATGACATCGAAACAAAAAACACTAAAAACTAGCTGTGTAGTGCGCGAGAGGTGAATGGGAGGCACAGTGGCACATGCGGTGTGAATGAATACGTAGAAGAGCGGAGTGTCCAACATGGTGCATGACACATTGTTGTACATGTGACACAAATGAAGTACATGCGTAGTGCATGTGAAGCATGCAAGGCACCTTGTGCACGTGCGACGTGTTTGGCACACATGTAGTGCATTTTAGCACACGCATGACACCTTCTCCATGCGTGGAAAAAAACACTTAATTAAGACACACCCTAATGACACTGGAACAAAAAAAACTAAAAACTAGTTGTACGATGTGTGAGAGGTGAATGGGAGGTGCAGTGGCACACACAACATGAATGAATGCACAAAAGAGCAGAGTGTCCAATGTGGTGTGCAACACATTATGGCATGCACAACGTGAATGAAGCATGCACGTGATGCTCATGAAGTGAGCAAGGAACCTTGTGCATGTTCGACATGACTTGTACATGCATGATGCATTTGGCGCATGTACAACACCATGCGCATGCAACGCATTATATGCGTGGCTTGCATGGTGCCTTTTGGCACACACACAGTGCACTTTGGTGCATGCACGGTGCGATTTACACGTGCATGGTGCTTGGAACATGTGGCACCTTTTGCATGCACAGTGCATTGCACATGTGGGGTGCATGGCACATACGGTGTAGTTTGGTGCACGCGCTATGCCTTGCGCGTGTAGGGCGTGCTTTGGTGCATATGCGGCACATTTTGTGGTGCACTCTTTTTTAAAATATTTTTTTCCCTAATTTTTTCTATGTTTTTTTTTGTTTTTTTGAATTTTCTAATTTTTTTTTTTTTTTTTTTGTATTTTTTCCAAATTTTGAGTCTAAAATTCTAACTCTAACAAAACTTTCTTCTCCCAACTCTTGAACTGTGAGCCTGGGAGTCAAAAAAAGTAGGGGATCCCCATTCCTAGTAAGGAATGGTGAGTGTGTTGTGGACACCACAAAAAATAGCCCGAAAAAAAGGAAGAAATGACCAAGGCACTTCTTCATTAGCAAACATTCCTTTGATGTGTGTCAAATACCAACCAAACTTCGAACGCCTCAAGCATATTTCAGATGACTTTGCAATCAAAATCTCAAAAGTCAAAACCTTCAACCTCAGTGTGTGCATTGTGTATTCATTCCCTTTAACATGTAAAGATGCAATGAATCAAATTTTTCTAATAACTCAAAACAATCCTCCACTCCCCCTAGCTCATTCATTCGAAATCTCCATGAAGGCTTTTTATCAATCAATTTCTTGACCAGATGAGAGAATCAATTTGAGGGCTCTTGACAGGATGCCACGTTCTTTTAATTTTTGGCCCTTTTGCATAATTTTTCCATGTCATTCAACATGTTACTTTTGATGAAACAATACTTTTGAATACAAGACACTTTTCTTTGCAACGTATCTTTAGCCATTTCAGATCTTTAGAATCCTTTAGACTTAACACCGTCTTTTCTTTTCTTTTTTCTCTTTTCTTTTTCTTTTTTATTCTGTATCCTGACTATGCTTAGATTGTGTAGTCAAAACATCAGTGTCATTTCTTGGATTTTATTTTTTATGAACATCCCTTGCGTCCCTCTTTTAGAACTTTTTAGGAAACTCTCACGCGAAACAATGATCTCAGCAACCTTTCAAGGAGACCCCTCCTGTTTGAACCAATTGAAGTTTGGATCACCTCTTTGTCATTTTCTACTTCAATTAAACAACACCTAAGACAATCAAATTTTAAAATTTGCAAAGTGTTGAGAACTTGTTGGTCTAAGCTTCTGATTTCTAGACTGAAAGTCCCCTATTTCCACAAGAAATGTCAGTTGCTCGTTTGGTATAAGACACATGATTGTCCAAATGTTTTGACAAAGAAATACCTCTTCCTAAAATCGAAACCAAAAAGTGGTTAGTGAAAAATCTTGAGAAAAATCACAAGTACACCTCACCCCTAGACTAACACAACTAAAATGGAAAAGAAGCAGACATAAATGAAACCCAAACAAAAAGACTCAACTCAAAGCAAACTAACACCTAACTAGAAAGACTAAAAAGACTAAGAAAAATAAAAACAAAAACAAAAAATTATCTACAGAAAATCTTGACATATAAGAATGTGGGGTAGTTGTCAGTATATTTCTCATTATGTGAAATAGTGATGAACCGCCCCATATAGTTTTGAAAAATGCTAACTTGTCTTTGTACTCAAAAAAATAAATTTTGGACCATCTTGGTTCAAATTCTGAGCAAAAATCACACAAAATCAAAAGTTGTGGTAACTCTTTATGGCCATGATTAATCCACAAACAAGTTCTCTTACCTTTAGCATCATATTCAAATTGAAAATCATCAAACTGAGAGGGATGATGGAAAGATATCACCTGATCCAGTGAGTCCCCCACCATAGGGGTACACTCACACATTGTAATTTCTCCTTCTGGTGGTCTTATCTCATGGTTCACAACTCCATTCACACATGGAAACACTTTAGGTTCCTTTGGACTAGAAAAATCAATCACCAGCCTTCCTTTCAAATTACAGGATTCATCACTATCATCGACCAAGATGTTTTCTGCCTCATATCCCACAAAAGCATATTCAGAATCATACTTTCCCTCCATAGTGATCTCCCAAGACAATAAGAAATTAGGACAACTTTCTTCTGAATGGAACCCAAATGGATGGATTCTACATGACTCTGTTATTGCATGGTTTGATATATGTGTAGAATACTCGCAAATAGACATTTCTTCAATTAAGCTTGAGACCAAATTAAGCACTCTATCCATCTCTTCTAATGACATATCTTGTTTTGAGGGAGATATCTTATCTTTATCCAATGGGGAATCAATATCACAGTAGGAAGAATTGGTATCTTCTTCTTGGTGACTTTGTGATCCAAAAATCTCACCAACCTCGGGATCCTCTACATTTTCATCACCTTTTGCAACTTCATGGAGTTTTGGAACTTCAAAAAATTTCACACCCTCAAAATTTCTTGTCATATCCACACTTATTGAGACATCAACACTTCGAAGAATTTCATCATTGAATGGGAACAAAAACTCCTCTTGACCATCTTCATCATTTAATCCTCCTGTAGATTTATCATATGATTCAAACACCATTGCACTAAACTATAAGGGTTGTTCCTCCATGATTTGGGGAGGCTGATCCAAAACATCATTATAGCCATATCTATTTTCACTTGGACTCATGCCTGTAATACCATTATTCTCATTGTTGATATTACTATAAAGACCAAAATTTCCACTCTGATTTTGAGAATAATTTCTTTGGGCAGAAAGTTGTCTTGGATGATTGTTGTGTTTCTTTAGGAATTTAACTTCATTTTCACAAGTTCACTGGACAAAAGAGACATCGTCTCCTTCATGGCCTTAAACTCTCTAGCCATATTGCTTTCTGCTTTAGTGAATGTAGCTGCCTTTTGCTCAAAGAAAGTAGTCTTTTGAGCCTCATATCTGAAATAAGTAATTGTTGGCATTGGAGTAGCAGTAACCTAATTTGTGAATGTAACATCCTCCTTGAAGACCTTTTCAATGGTATCAATGTCTCTCAGTAGGAGCCTTCTTAGAAAAATAGAAGTTAATGAATCCATTGTTCCAAAATAGATTTGGATGGAAGCCTCTTGTGGTACAGTGTATGGAAACTCCATTCTTTGATACATCCTATAGAAGTGATGATTAAACTATGAAATAGTCTCATGGGGATCCCTCTTAATTGAGATGAATTGATGATATAGGAGAGCTAGATCAACATAGATCTTGAATTGTTCCAGAAACTTGCTCTCAAAAGAGTTCCAATCCATTATTGATGCTGGTGATAGATTGAGGTACCAATTGAATGCCATTTCCCCCAAAGTGTAAGGAAAAAGGCAGCATACCACATCCATATGTTGAATTTGGTTTCAATTACAAATTTCTTTGAAAATTTTAAGATGATCCCTTGCTATTCGAGATTCTCCATAGATGAAACATGGGCAAAACTTTTCAAGATTTTTGGGCAAGTCATGTAATGGACCAATTAGATTCAAAGGTGAACTTTGGGTGTTGAAGAAAGACATGGTTCATAATGATGGAAATGTGTGAAGTAGAATGTAAAGTGAACAATGATGCTGGAATGTGTAATGTGAATTGGTGAAGTTCTTGGTATCCCTTTATCACTACATGGTTTGCAGAAGTGGGTAAGCTCAAGAAACTCATGTGCACTTGGTGGAGATCTTAATACTAGCTGAAATGGGGATTTTGGATCAATATCCTCCATCTTGCATCAAATTTTGGAGAAAAGTGCACCTCTACAGAAGTACATTACCTCACTATTCTAGATTTTGTACACCATAGAGTTTTGCAGATCAGTAGATCTGTAGACCTGTGGAGTTTTGTACCTAAATTTTTGAAAATTTTAGAAGTATTTTCTAAACTTATATGAAGTGCAAATTATTGCAAGGGTGCAAATTTTTTGAAACTTTAGCAAATTTCCTTTGTTTTCAGGAGTGTAGAATGGTTCAAGGGCCCTCCTTCTAGTGCCACTTCTATTGGGCATTCTTTTTGCATGAGGTCAATGGTAGAAATCCATTGTGTAATTCCTCTCTTGAAAAGAAAATCTTTTTAAGGATCCACTCCAAGGTTTAGTGTCTGTCTTGTGACGTACCAAAATCCGCTCAGTAGAAGATAAATGTGAGTGTTCACAAGGAGGCCTTTGCTAGTTCCAAAAGACTTTTTTTATCTTGGAATTGAAGTAAATCTGTTCCCTATCTCAAAATATCATGCCAAAAGAATAATATTTTTGTATTTCTTTTTTTTTTCAATGCATGCAACTATAACAATGCAGCTAATATGAGGTCCTATTTTAACAAGGGGTTAGCAAAGAAAATAATGAAACTAAAAGAAAATAACATGAAATCAAATGACTTGAAATTGAAATTCCTAAATAGACATAAGCTACAGAGCACAACAAGCTATGAGTTAAACCTTTGAAGAAATTAGTAAGAAACGAATGAAAACAAGAGCAACACTTCCTAGAATCCACGGATGCAATCATCGGTGAGAAACTCTAATAATTGTATGATATTTCACCTCTCATCAAATTGCAAGGCCACAGAAAGTGTGCTCATTTGAGACAAAAGGCTATGCAGACACAATTGGGTGATCTCTTCTCAAGCTCGTTACATCAACAGAATTTGTATATCTGTAGCAAACAAAAGAACTAAAAGATTGCACAACTAGAAACAACACAATAAACCTTTGGCTTAATCACAATCTCATGAATATAATTCACAAAAATATGAAACATTCAAGCAAGAATCACTACACTCCAAATGCTAGACCCAAAAGCATAATTTTATTGCATAATAATGGTGGCCTTTGTTACATCTTAGAATGGGGTATTTATAAGAAATCATCTCCTCAATTTGTGTTGAGAGTGAGAGATATCTTTCATGAAATAAAATGATTTTAACAATAAAAATAAACTAAACATATACACACTAACAATCTAACTGGTGCTTTAGAGGGACTCCATCCATATTTTATTCATTAATTGGATGCATGAACCCTTTACATGTCAAAAAAAAAGAAAGCATGAGAAAGAAAGTAGGAGGAAGCCATTAGTAAAAGTGGAAGCACATGGAGGCACCAAAAATAGAAGTTGGCCCCTCACTAGGCATGTGTCAGAGTTAACTTGCCATCAAAATGCGCTCTCGATGTATGGAAAGTGCTATTTTTGGAACTGGCAATTAACTATCGACGCACCTCTAAATTGTGGAGTTGTGGACTTGTATGAAAATGCAGACCTGCAGACCTACGGAGCTGCATGAAAATGTAGAGTTGTGGACCTGCGAAGCTACATGAAAATGTGGAGCTGCAGACTTTGCCCCTTTTTGATGATTTATACACTCTTTATAGCCAATCACTTTCATAAACTTGAACTCCTTCTGCTTCTTCAATCTAATATCCCAAGGCACCTACATCAAATCTTGTCATTAATAGCTACATAAGATGAGGAACCTGTTCCACTTCATGTGTCCAACCTCTATATCTTCGACCTTTGTCTTCTCTCCAACTGCCCTATCCTTCCCTGTGAGAAACTAAGTGATCCAGATGATCAAATGTTTGAAACTTTTTCATATTTTTTCACAAGTTTTTCTAGGCATTTTTAAATGGCTTTTTCAGAGGTCTTCTGCTCAAAATTTCAAGTCAAAACCTTTGTCAGTCCCTAAAATTGGTCAACTGAAGGCTCACTATTTTAGGGACTAAAATTAGATCTTCAGTTCTTCTTTCCAATGGTGTAAATGGTTCTAAATTTTGACCTCTGAGTCAAAAGTTATGACCCCAACAAGTTAAGGATACCTTTTTACCTACACAAAGAAGCAAATATTAGTCCATAGAGTTGAAAAACACTTAATTAAGACACACCCTAATGACACTGGAACAAAAAAAACTTAAAAGTAGTTGTGCGCTATGTGAGAGGTGAATGGGAGGTGCGGTGGTGTGCATGGTGTGAATGAATGCATAGAAAAGTGAAGTCTCCAACGCTGTGCATGGTGCATTATGGCATGTGTGGCATGAATGAAGTGCACACAGAATGTGACTTGCGCATGTGCAGTGCATTTGGCGCATGCGCAGTGCCATGCACATGTAGCACATTGCACGCATGGGGTGCATGGTGTGCGTAGCACACTTTGGCACACACACGGTGCCTTGCATGCATGCGGCACACTTTGGTGCATGTGGCACCTTGTGTGCATGTAGTGCAACTTGGACACGTGTGGTACCTTTTACATGCATGACACATTGCACGCATGGGGCGCATGGTATGTGTGACACAGTTTGGTGCATGCGCAGTGCCTTGCACACGTAGGGCATGCTTTGGTGCACATGCAACACATTTTGTGGCGCGCTCTTTTTATTTTTATTTATTTTTTCCTAATTTTTTCTAAGTTTTTGTGTTTTTTTGAATTTTCTAATTTTTATTTATTTTTTGGTATTTTTTTCCAAATTTTAACTCTAACAAAAATTTCTTCTCTCGACTCTCAAACTATGAGTCTAGGAGTCAAAAAAAGTAGGGGTTCCCCATTCCTAGTAAGGAATGGGGTGTGTGTTGTGGACACCACAACACAACACAACTCTTATTTCATATTGATTACTTATTTGGACTATCTTTCTCCCATTCATATCCCCTCACACATTTGATCATTTGAGAAAATAAACTATTTGATTCCTTCTTGTATTCATAAGGAAAGTCCTATTCGCTTATGCTTTTGTATGAACCATGTGTGGAGATTTTCAATGTGAAGATAATTCATAGAATCATTATAAATTTTTGTGTTATAATTTCTTTGTGTAATTGCAAATATCAGAATCATATTCTTCTTAAGGGTTCAATATATGCTCTAGAGGAGCATGTTGTTTGAATATTTGATCAGTGTATGACTGATTGATTGTTGTAAGACATATCTATTATGAGAAGCATTGTGTGATACTTATAATTTTGTATATTTTACATGTGTAAAAATATTATTAATTGATTTTTTATATTATTTAATCATAAGCAAGAGAACATTATATTTGTTTTGAGAATTCAATAAAAGATCTATCTTTTGGGGGCTGATTTTTTGGTGCAGAAGCACCTAGGGATTACCTAAGTAATCTAATTTTTCATGTTTTTTTTTTGTGGGTGTGAGCCTTAGGGAATTTTTGAATGTGTTGGATATAAGGTCATGTTGACCATAGTTGTAGTATAAGTGGGTCATTGTTCATAGGGTCTCAAACCTTTTGGCTAGGTGCAATTAGGGGCTAGCAAGTTGTAAAGCCCTCTAAGCATGATGATGATGTCATCATTAGGTCAATAGAGTCTAAGATGGATTGGAATGTTATTTTTAGTTTAGTTAAGGTCTTGGTTGAATTTGTGAAGCAATGGAGGCCATTTGGCTAAAGCTAGGAAAAGTTGCTAAAAAGATCTAAAAGTTGTTGATACAAAAGTTTGCACCCTTGCCTAAAGTTTTAACCTAAAGGCAATCTCATGTAACATGGAAACAATCTCAAAAGTGTGAGACTTTGCAATTAGAGATTGTACCTTTGAAGAATGGTGACCTCCTTACTATCAGGGTACACCTAACTATTTCTTGAGAGGAAAGGGAGAAGGAGATGCATAAAAATAAAACTACTTATCCTGACCTAGAGGAGGTGATAGACCAAATAGTATTTTGATCTACTTCTTCCTAATAAGTGCACTAAAATCCGATAGAATTCACAAGATATACCACTATCTACATTCCTTCAATCTTAACACCATTCTCAACACATTTCAAGTAAGACAAAATGTAATCGATCTACTAATGAATGTTGTAAGAAGCATTATGCTCAAGCTAAATCTTGTAATTCTATTCTTCAAACATCTTTACAAGAAAAAAAAAACAACATAACTATGCAAGGAATACAACAGAATCACTTAACAGATTATTTAATTGATACGGATATACTCATATGGTATTGTAATTTCTAGAATACATCTAGGAAAATGAGGCATGACAGATTGCACAAACTTGACTAGTTGATAATGGATATAATAGCAGTGATTTATATTGAATAAGAGGCAAGAACATTTATAGAGAATATTTGTAGAAGTCCAGAAAAGAGAGATCCTTTGAACAACAACAAAACTTTCCTTTATAGGGTGTAGGCATAACCTAGATAAAACCTTTAGTTTAAACTCATATGTCCATGAGATTGGATTATAGATGAAGGCAATAACTAAGAATTAAAAGAAAATATGATCTTGAAGTGCAACTACTTGCAAGAAATGATAGAAAGAACACAGAAAAGAATGCACACAACTGCAAGAGATCAAATCAAAGTAGAATCAATCATGGTGTGAATTTAAGAAGCATGAAGTGCAATGGCAATGATGACATCAAAAAATGGTTGCAGATGAACAATTATTTCTACTTAATCTTTCTAACTACTAAATGAATTACATTCACATTGTGCTAGATTAGCCACATCAGTAAGTCAACTGAATTCAAATATTCCATCTGACATGTGGCCTTATATCCTTGAAAAATTTCACCACCTCACACAACATTCTAACTATCTCATTGACCTATTCTTACATCTATTTGTGGCTTTGAAACTTACGTTCTCTATTAAGTATTTGGCTCTGTAAAATTGTGACCCTTCGGCTTTATCTCTTATTACTGCTTCATAGCTCTTTATTACTTTGAACCCTTAATTATAGCAACCTTGCAAACAACATAGAACTAGATTGCTCGCACTTCCACAATAGTTTGGACTTAGTAACTCTTTAACTATGCAACAATGCAAAGCCATTCATTTTACCCTTGATCTCCACTTCATGATCGCCATACATCGAGCATGTTTAAACCTTGTGATGTTGCGAAGACAACTAGGCTAACCATCATCATCATTTCATAGCTTCACAACTTATCTTCTTAGTTGCAACCTTAACCCTATGAATGACCAAACAAATAATTTTGCAGTACCACATGGTTAACTCTAGATTAACCTCAACTGCTTGTGAAGATGCAAAGCCCCACAAACTTGATCGCTTCCTTGAATCATAACATTACAATCTTAAGTTTATTTAAGCCTAAAACTACTCGCAATGATGTAATGAATTGAGGCCCACTAAGATATGTGTCCACTAATTATATTTTTTCTTAAGCTATCTTTCATGTAACTTTGAAAAGAAAGGAAGCGATAAGCATTGATCTGGTGAATCTGATGGAAAGAAATAATAATTGCTGATCCATTGACTTTGCAACTAAGATTCATAACCACAGATGAAACCTTGTGATGTTGCACCTTACAACTTCCATTCCCTTGTGACTTGAAACTAGATCCTAATTCTAATAGTTGCACTAACTATGGAATTGATCATGTCACACCTTTGCAACCCCTATGAAAATTAAGCCTTAAAATAGAGTGACAGAGCAAAAAGGAGTGATTGCATCATCGCACCTAAAATGCTTTCTATGGAATATATTTTTTTATAAGGCTTAGGAATATAAAATAAATAAGGTTTTTTGGTATCCCTATCAAGTTTTTGTGACAATTAATGAATAAATCAATGAACATATCCACATGGTTGTCACCTTGGATATTCAAATTTTAGGTAGGGAGCAAAAATGGTTAATAGTTGCATTGTACAACTTTGCAACTTTGAAAAGTTTCTTGATTGACATTGATAAGAAAGTTACAATTTGATGGAGAAGATCCATAAGGGGAAAATAACAACCCAACCACCCTATAGAAGGCATACTAAGACCTGTGAATAAGATTGGATGCTCATTGTATAGATTGAGTGTTTTTGCAATCAACATTTGGAAGCAATTTGCATACACTAATTTTTATTGATGGTAGTAGGTAGTTAGAAGTTCAAGATCCATGCTATAAATTTTTTATCATTTGTATTATAGGTTTTCTTGATTCAGCGTGTTGATAGATAGAGATTTTGATCATTTTTTTTTCCTTTTGTGCAATTGTTTTGGTTTTACACTATCACTAGTTTTGTCTAGGAAGTTGCTAAAGATAGAGTTCTAACTCAATTTCCCATAGTCCATTCTATATGGCCTCTTGGGAATAGTTAGTAGACTCCATTTACACAATGTATATAGAGGTGAGGGTCGTCAAATGTAGAGGAAGAATTTTTAAGGTCTTACCCTAGGCGAGCATGTGGTGAGTCTAGCTAGGGAAGACCATAAAGTGATCAACATTACTTGCAGAGGAACAAAGATAGAGTCTAAATTCCTTTTGTACATGGAGAAGGAGTTCTTACCAAAATTTCATGAAGTGGAGAACATCATATCAATCCAAGCCTAAAATAATCTTGATTGTTGGAGTAGCCTATGAAGCCTAAAAATCTAATTTTCACCTAATTTGGGTTATGGAAGGATATGACATAAAGACCCCAAAAATATTTAAGGGGATGACTAATGAACCAAGAAACCTAGAAAATATTTTAGGGTTCCTTTGGAAGGCATAGGAGAAAAACCCTATTTTCTTGGAGTAGGAGACCTAATAGGGGAATTTGATGAGATCGGATAAGAAACTAGGCTAGGAGAGATATCTAACACCCCTAGTTGATTATGTTGGAGTCCATTAGATCACCCCCACACTTATGCAAGGTTGGTTGAAGCATATGGAGGATTTAGGCATTTGAAGATAGTTTAAGGGCTATGGCAAGTGATTGAGAATGCAACAAGAAGTGGAATAAGCATACAAAACTTATTGATAGGTAGGTTGGCTTAAGGAGACTACAGGATCCTAGTGAACAAAGGGTCCTATAGGTGCTAGGGTAGGAGAGAAAAATACCCTAGAAGTCTTCAAAAAGACGAGGAGCATGAGCCAGTGATTGGTACATCCAATCTCCCTATCGCTTTTTTACCTTGAAATGGAAGGTTTTCCTAGGACAAGATATTGTATCATTTTTTATTGAGTTTCTATTTACCACATTCTTGCATTCTGGTTCAAAACATTAACAAAACTAACCTTAGCTAGCAATATTTTGCTAATTGAATGAAAAAATGAAAACATTAAGAAAGGAATTTTATATGGGAAACCACCAATTTATAAAGCATATAATTTCCATTGAATAGAGTGGCAACCAAATTTTAATACAAAAACTTATGAACTAGTAAATTCTCAAAATTAGTAAAGATGGGACAACTTCTGACATAATATCTTCACTTCAAAACCATAGAGATCATGAGTAACTCTCAAGGGTCTTTTCTAATTTTAAAGCCAAATATGTAATAAACATGCCCAGAGAGGTAGATATATTGATTAAAATTGATCCAAAGGTAAAATTCCTTTAATCATTAAAAATCATAATAGAAGAATAAAGTTGGTATGTAAAACTAGATTTTCAATAAGGTAGAATTTTTGAAGTACATATTTCATGACCTCATATATACATAGCTTTTTTCAGCTCTACAAAGATGGACTTGTCTCTTGTTGAGTCTAGTGAGTGGGTTAAAGTACAAATTCATGTCACCTTTCAGGATGACTTATTAGAATAACCGAATTTGAGTATTTCTATCTAAAAATTAATTTTGTTCAAACATATGATCTAGATAAATTCATTCTAGATAAGTTGTCTATGGTCTCACACATTTTCAATTAGAATTTTCTATTAAATATATGTTTTATACAAGTTTGTATCCAATTACTAAAGAAATAAAATTATTTCAAAAAAATGACATTTCAATAACTCTTACTATTTTTTATGATTTCTTTTAATAACATATAAACACCATTTTATAGAGCTCAAAGTCAAGAATATTCTCATATATATAGAGTTTATAGTGTTTTAATTAGATATAGTATATTGTAATTAAAAATTTATACAACCACATATTTTAATACTCAAAAAGGTTTTGGTATTGAGAAAGAAAAAAAAATTAAATAATATAAAAATAAAATTAAAATTATATGACATTCTAGAGGAGAGAATCCTCTTCCAAAATGTATAATTTTTCTTCTGGTTAGAATAGATTTGTTTTGAAAAATGTGGTGGGAGATAAAACTATCAATATCAAGTGAGTTGAAATTTGAATCATTATAAAAGACAAAATATAGGTCTAAAGCCAATTTTATTTTTGATTGTTATAGCTATATATGTTATCTATAACATAGTTTGAGATCAAAGAAAAATTTAAGTTTATTTCCATATAGTTTTGTGGTGGGAACTAAACCCCTTATTTTTAGCATTTTTCAACAATGAAAATATTATGTATAAAAATTAGAAAATATA
The DNA here is from genome assembly GCA_028749045.1 of Cupressus sempervirens. Lineage (NCBI taxonomy): Eukaryota > Viridiplantae > Streptophyta > Pinopsida > Cupressales > Cupressaceae > Cupressus > Cupressus sempervirens. The sequence continues at coordinate 71,117,741 of CM053788.1, forward strand.
TCAATTCTTATTCCAAATAATTATCAAGAATTATAATCTTAAACTTCATCCATTTCTACACATTTCATTAGTTTACTTCATTTTCAAATTCTAAATAATAAAACCAGTTTTATGTCATTGAAGGTGAACAATTATAGTTTTGTTAGCCTTTTCCTTTACAAAAGGTGACATAGGTTTGTGCTTTTACCTGAGTAGAAACTAGAACCTTATTGCAATATATAGAAACTATATTCTCTACAGATGAGTGACGAACATGCATGACATAACTTATTTTATCAAAGGCATTATCCTCTATTTTTATCACTAGAAGGTTTTTATGCACATCAATTTTTAATTTCAGGTTGATTATAACTATGCTCAACTTGAACACAAAGAGCATTCAAAGGAATATCTAATAGCATTAAAAAGGAACTTATTAGGCATTACAAAAAAAGTGTGTTGTCAATAATTATTTGTTGGTGAAGGAAATGGAAAAATAAAGCTTCTTAACTATACTTGAGGAAAAAAAAAATTCAATCAAAACTATCTAAGCAATGCAAGGAATGGAGAACATGCAAAAACAAATGGCTAATGGAAGAACTGAATGATCAACAAGATGATTAGCATCAATCATCAACTTTCTAACCACTTAGTATAATATAGTGACAACAACTTCCTATCTACAATATTATCTTTGGATTCGATTGTGTCATTATTTTTGCATCAACATTTTGAATCACACTTTGCGATCCATCATTAAGATGAGCATAACATAGAGCATAAGGAGTAAGTGAATAAATTAACAAGGCTTCATGTGACTATTATTCACTTACTCCTTATGCTCTCTATTATGCTCATCCTGATGATGGATCATATAGTGTGATCCAAAATGTTGATTAAAAAATAGTCACACAATCGAATCCAAAAACAATATTGCAAATGATCTCATGGATTGTGGAAATCTACTTGATCTTAACAACTTACTAACTAGTTACGAACTCACAAAACTATGTTGGGCGATTACATACACCAAATATGATTTCATCCTAGCAATTAAGACTTGGATTTCATTAATAAAAAATAAATAGTGTTCCACACTAGTTGAAAATAACTTTTCAAGTCATACTAAACCTATAAATCAATTTTGGGCCTTGAATTCACAACAATTGAACCCTACTATTGTGCTTGCCTATGTTGTGATAAAGGTGAACCTCGTGCTCCCCTTGCTTGATAAAGTAGCTACCCTATTTACAAGATTGGTAAATAAGGAGAAACTAATAGTTAGGCCCACAAATCCTCATTTTTCTTAATTTTTTTGTTAATCTTAGGCTTTAGAAAATGTTCACAAAGTCAAAACTAGCCATTTAACATTCTATAAGTCCCAATTTTATCAATTCACAATTTCTACATTTGTAAATCTAGAAAAATATTTTTGTGATATTTCTTCCTTAACAAGAATGCTAATGTTCAATGACTGAATTTAAGATTTAAAATTGAAATACATAAAAATTAGAATTGGCATGTTTTCAGTTTTATTTACTTGATCTATTTTTATATCTTTGGCATATTCTTCCAATGCAACCAACCATAGATTTCACATATATTTCATATAACACTTGACCATAGTTCTACATCTTTAACATATTCTTCCATAGAAAACAATCATAATTATGATGTAGAACTCATACAACACACAATCATAGTTTTACAATTAATCTTAATTCATTCAATTATCAAGTTAAAATGTTTTCAAATATTATCGATCTATTTCCACATTAACAAAGAATTTACATATACAAATACCTCCAAATTTATAACTTAACAACAATAAACAACTTCAAAAAAAATTCTGTTTACTCAATCTAATTAAGCTATGCTATGTTTAGCTCTTGAAGTGACGTAGGCAGGAAGAGGAAGTTGAGGTTATCTCAGATTGTAACATTTTAGTTTTGTCACATATACCCACCATTAGCATCGTGTGTTTTTCTTTACTTGGAAGGCGCTGAGCAGGAGTTTTGGAGCTGCAATAGGCTCATTTATGTGAATATCACGTGTGCCTTTGCATTTTCCTCCACCCACAAATCTATTGGCCACCAAATCCAAACGCTTTTCTTCCTTTTCAAATCCAACAATGTGAGAGTTTTTTGGGCCCCTTTTTTAACGTTACAATAAGGAAAGGAGTAGCGAGATTCAGTATTCAACATATCCTCTGGCAGTAGGGAGATTCAACATTCGATGATGTGAATGTTCTGTGGCCCACCTCTCTCATATGCAATAATCACCTTACCTAGTTTCATGAGATTATTTCAAAGATCTTGATGCTTCATCTACCAGGTTTGTCAAATAATAGTGTCGTGTCTTCTTTCATGCGACAGATCTAAATGGAATTTTATTATAATTTTAACCATAAACTTGTTGTGAATTATATTTTAGGTGATAACATCTGTGAATCTTGTTTATACACCTTCAATCGCATTCACTCGAGAGCTTCAAAGTCTATTAATTTGATGATTTCTTCTTGAACATTTCAGGCAGTCGTTGCATTTGTCATCTTTCTTTTATGTTTTGAACGCATGTCTTCTAGATCACCTCACCCTCTGAACATTGTTTGATGCATTTTGGTTGCTCATACTATTTTGTGTATATACTGCCTTTGTCATAGTGGTGAGACGGAGTATTTTGTCGAACAAGTCATGAACTTCCCATTTTGAACATTCTTCTTTTGTAGAGGTCACTACAAGGTTCTGCAACTATCAGATTTCATCTGCGCTCTCTCCCATGGGCTCAACATTTACCTCTCTATTTGTGATCATCACATTCATCAATTCGTACATGAGGTAGGGGAATACTTGCAAGAGTCGCCAAATATCTTCAAATATATTTCCATGTAATTTGAGCCTGCTCCATTGTCAATATATGCTTGGTATTCTGTATAACATTTCACATGCAAGGCCAAGATTCCACAATATTTACTACAACACTCCTGCCACGATCAAAAAAAGGGGTACCTGTGAATGTCAGGTAGCCGATGTTGATACTTCTCCCTAACTCCGTGACTATGCCCTAGCTCCACAACTTCGCTCTAGCTCCACATATAATAAATGAGCTATTATTTTTCTTTTTCTTTCTGTTTATAATCATGTGGGCATTGCAATTATGATGACACCATTGGTACTATGACGATGTCAGGAACATTTTCAAAAAACCACATAAAAATCACACACAAATTGCATTCCTATCACAAATTGCTGTCGCAATTTGACCCAAATGTTGTAGTTAAATATCCAATAATAGCTTAGGCATGATACATAGCTGGGTTGATTAATAACCATCTCTTTCTTTTGAATATAAGCTATGGATATTTGATGAATGTAGATTACATTTGATGTAGAAGAAAATAATGGATCAAACATTAGTCACTCTTCAAGAAATGCCAATAAATACTGGATCATGATACAAGAAAAAAAAGAAAAAAGTTAATGTATAAGAGGAATATGCCACATACCTAAAATCTAAGTATGTACATCATTAGAGAAATCAAGAGTTTCCAATAGAGATTATATTTTATACACTATTTTCACAATTTTTTTTGAAACTTGCCGAAAACACTAATGAAGAATTTAGAAGGAAAAAGTAAGGTAGAATTGTTGTCAAATGTATCATTAAAAAAAAGGGATTAATTAATTAGAAATAAGTGATTCACATATGAGGTCATTCCAATTTTTTTTTTAAACAATTTATATTATGATGCCTCTACTCATAAAGGGTGAGAATTATGTGAATTCAAAATTGAAAGTTTTGGCCTATCAATTTCCTAGTTTTGGTCAAAAAAATATTTTTATATTGTCCATGAATATGAAAACAAGAGTTTGTAGTTTGTTCGAACACTTACAAACAACAAAAACTAGATTGTGAAAGACATTTCAAATATAATAGTACAAAATTTATATGGTCAGTGCTTTACAAAAAAATGTTGAAAAGGATTTCAAAGATTTGTGTCCATGCACCTACTTGCATAAAACAAACAAACTTAGAACTCTCATTTTCTTCAGTTGGCCTTCAACAAAAATTATCAAATCTTAAGTAGAACACTTTAAGTAGAAATTATAACTAGCCTTAAAATAGGGAAATGCAAAAAAATAGGTTTAAGAATAATTTTTTTAAAGTACCAAATTTTAGTGCACTATCGGTAATTTTTGTCCATATTGAATCATATTTTATCCATGCCTTTTACCATAATTCATCTATTCTACAATTCTCTCCTTAGACAGAAGGTCCACAACATATTTCTTCCCTTTTAGATAGCAACTTTATTTGTTTGGGCTTCCTCTCTATAAATAGGCATATACTTCTACATATTCCTTACTCTGCTACAAATGTTGGAAGAACAAATTCATCAAGTTGGAGAGGATTGAATGGTGCACACTTCAAGGTATGTTGATTTTATGCATTATTCAATGAGATAAAAACTTGACGTAATGGGAGTTACTTTATTTATATTTTATTGATATCAAAGTGTTATATCCATGTTTTCTTCTCAAATATGACCATTACAACACATTTAAAGTTAATTATAACCTTGGAAAACAAAAACAACTTTGTAATCACCTATGGGTCAGTTTGTCTAAAGGAAAACTACTGCTTACAATTTTATGTTCATTTGTTTGTTAGATTGAAGAATCTTTCTTCTATAAATATTTCAAATTTATGACTATATGTATAGAATATTAATAATATGTTATCTATTATTGTCAGAATGCTAGATAATTTGTTCTCTTTAGCTTGATTCTAATGTTCTTTGTGCATTCCCTACAGTGTGTGGGGTCTCTCTAAGTGTATCTAAGATTCTATGTTGGCCACTGAGAAGGTTTTGTGGAGCACATAAAACACAATATTTGTTTCTTGAATTACCTCCAACAATCTAATGTTCCCCATCCCCAAAACTTGTTGACTTCCAAAGAATGTTATGTAATGAAGAGTTCATTTTAGGTGCTTAATTCACTAAACAATAATAAATAGAGACTACATGATTGCTGATTTAACTTGCATTTCTGCTAATGCCTATTTAGTTATCTATATGTTGATCTTGGACTTAGAGATTTCTATGTTCTTGTTAAGTACAGTCTCAAATTTTGGAGCTATCTATGTGTTATTGAGAATATTAATATTACATTGTTTTAAGAGGGTAACTAGTATAAAGACATCATTTTAATCTCTAATTTCCTTTTTCATTTATTGTGTAGTCATCTAGTCTGCCCTCTATTTCTACTAGAATACTTGGGAGTCATGATGTTGGTTCCAAGTGGTTTAATTACTTTGCAAGTCACTCCAAGACAAAATTTTATCTGGTTGATTTGTGTGGACATGCTTAAGACAAGAAGAAACATTTTAATCCTAGATATGTGGCACATATGTCAAGATCCATCAATATTTTTTGTCTGTCGCTTTCTAGCTCAATGTTACCTTAATATAATAAACATCTCTCACAATTTTTTTAGAGAGATAGATCATCATATTGTTATCTCTAAAAGTTTTGCCTTGACTGGATCCTAAGATTCAGTCACTTTGAGTAACATTGAAACACTCCTGAGGTAGTGTGTGTACCAAAGCTAGGAGTGAATCTTTGGGTTATAGGTCAATTTATTATGATATTTCACCTATTCACTCTTCAAACATGAAATTAAAGTTGGGAGGGAAAGGGATAGAAGGAATACTAGAATTGAAACCTAAGGCTAAGGTGATACACCAAACATTAAGATGAAAATATTGTAGAGAAGACATGAGGGATCTTTCCTGAATGGTTAAGGGTGGCACAATATTGATCTCAGAAGATATTCACCCATAAATATTCCACAAGAAGGACAAGCTTTAGACAAGATGGTAAAGGGGATGATAACATTCACAATTTGACAACTTGAAAGAAAGTATAAGTGTCACGACTTGCAACTTGTATGAAGATTCCAAACCTCACTTGCAGATAAAGACTGAGACACAAACTCGAAGATTTTAAATAAATCACAAGAGTATATCAGATCAATTGCTTACATAATAAAAATGAACATAATAAGGGCCTTGAACAGTTCCTTTATTTCTAGCTTCTAAGGTAGTTCAACAACATGTCATCCAATGGTTATAAGTAATATGTAGATAAGTATGAAGGACTCCTAAGAGATCACAAGAGGATTACTTTTGCAAAAACTCCAACCCTTAAAACACATTTAAAACTATCTTTTATAGAGTTTAGGCATAACTTAGATATTACATTGAGTTCAAACTCTAACCAAGTAGAGCTGAGATTGCATAAGAGTAATAAATGCTAAGCAGAAGAGATCATGATTAGATGCATGTTACCATACTAGAAGATTTGATCCTTTATATGCAAATCTGGCTCTAAATGGCAGAAACGATGATCATCACCATTCTAATTGAGTAGATGGATCAATAAGTGGTGGGAGGAAGAAAATTGCATTAAAAAAGCATGGAGAACACCCAAAAAAATGGCTATAAGTAGTCAAGGACCTATTCACCATTAAAGAGCTACTTCATGTCATATCTACAACCATGCCAAGTAAGCTATGTCATCAAGTCAAATGGAGTTGATCCTCAAACTTTGCCACATGGCCCAATTTCCTTGAAGTGTTTCACCACCCTATCTAGACTTCTATATTTATGTTGACCTATGCCTTTTCTAGTGTTCATGACTTTGCAACCTACTTTTCATTTTAACTATCTAGCCTTGCGAACTACAACTACCCTTCATTCCATGCCTGATCATTGTGTCACAAATTTCTTTCACTTATTCTCTTAACTGCGATGACCCTACAACATCACATATCTTTCCTTTATCACCCTGTCACAACCTACTTCCTAGCTAGCATCAAATGTTCACAACCCTTCAACTATTGAGAACTTAATTGCTTGTGTTGCCTTTTGCACAGCTATGACTTAAAGTTTGACTGTATCTTGGATACCTACAAACATGTGAAGACAAGGATTTTATAGGGATTGTCAAGTTACCATTGTCATTTTCTTCTTTCATTAGACCACTATGACCATGTGAAGCTGTAAAATTAGTTGTGTCACTAGGCTGCAACACAATCCTTAATTACATCATAAATGATAGTGAAACCATGATGACCATACTAGGTAACTGTTGATTGCCCAGTCACAACTTAACTCATTTACTTTGATGCTAACCCTGCAACTAAGTAAACAATAAGTTTCATAGCTTCACTACCATAACCACATATTAGCAATTTAACAATGTGATGAAGTGACTGAAAGCTTTCTCAATATCCTAGTCTTAACCCTAGGTTCAACATTTAACCCTACAACTATGTGAAAGTACATAATTTTAAACTTCTAGGGTTGAGGTTTGCATGGTTGTAACTTGAAAAAATAAAGCTTCATCGATTAAGTGATATTGATTCAATTGGTTTACTTTCCTTTGATGAACAAATCCTTCAAAATTGACCCTTGCAACACTATGACTAGAGGAGTCCTCAAATATGCCTAGCCCACCATGAAACACATCCACCTGTTCACATGCCCATGGCCTTAACTCTAATCCCAACTTTTAACCCTGCAACTATGTGCACAATAGGATTTCACCACTTCGTAACTTAAATCTTGGATGGCATTAAATATTTGCAACCCTGTGATCATTGAGAACTTAACTACTAGCATTTCCATTCTTGCAGTCACAACTTAAATCTTGACCACAACTCAGGTATCTAAGGCTAACCACACCTTAATCATTGATCACCCAATCACAACCTAACTATTAACTTTGACATTTGAACCCATGACTATGTGACCAAGGAAATTACACCATCATCATAGCTAACTGGATGCTAGCCCTTTCGCTTATGAAGCCGCACTAATTATTCAGATGACCACATCATACATTCACATCTTCCCTCCTGAGATGCTTACCTAATTGCTAACCCTACGAATGAGTGAACAAGGCATTTTGTTGCATCACCATTCTGACCTTGGGTTAGACTTGAGCACCTGCGACTATGCAAATAAGTCATGAGGTAGATTGTTGAAGTTAATTTCACTTGGTCATAGCTTGAACCTATTTAAACTTGAAGTTTCCTATGATCAAATGACTAATTGCAATCCTAACTGTTCACACCTTCACAACCCATCTTGCAACTAAGGCACAAACTGAAGTGACAAAGTGATGGAAGGTAGTTGCATGGTTGCAAATTGAACTCTTTTAAGGATATATTAAGCAATATAAAAGATTTGAAGGTTTAGGGATATAAAGATATGACCAAGGTTTACTTATCCCTCTCATGCATGCATGGCTATTATGAATAATTCAAAGAAAATAGGCACAACCACCACCCTGAGTTCTATATAAGATTGGTCAACACCTCAATAGTGAAACTAATTCTTACACTACCTCTCTCCATAGGCGCTTGGCTAGGAACAACTATCAACAGTTCCACCAATTTACATAGGGAGATAAAAATTAATAACATCTTCGGTGACTTCTATGATATGGCTTCCTGCTAGAAATCAAACTAGTAGCCTTAACTGTCCATTGGGCTATGGAGTCATTCTAGGGATGTGGGATATGAGTAATTGCTTTTCTTGACCCTTCAAAGGCTTGGGAACTCTTTATTGAAAACAAGAAAACTAAACTACAAAAAACATGCACTAGAACAACACTTAGGGAACACAAAACAACAAACTAGTGCATCAAAAATTATTGGAAGCATAAAACCTAACCTATTTACACAAGAGCCAGACTGATAGATCATACCTTGAAGCAAGGCTTGCAGTGTATCACATTCACTGAGATAGGCAAAACATCTCCATTCATCGTTGAAAAATGGAATGCATTATGCTCTTTACACTTTATGATGATGAATGGACTACTCCAGAAAGCATCAAATTTAGAATGTTTACCTAGCTTGGTCTTGAACTCGTCCCATTTGAGCACTAGATCTCCAACTTTGAAAACCCTTGACTTTGTCTTTTTATCAAAAATCCTCTTGTCTATAGCTTTTGATGCTCCATGGTTTGCGTTGCTTTGTTTCTGGTTTCTTCCAACTCCAAAACATGGGCATACCTTACTGCCATAGGATCTCTTGGCTCGAACAAGACCAACTTGTTGGCAAGATCCAATGCTGGTAGTTCTATGAATATTGGTAGTTGTGCTTCCCTCCCATAGACTAGCATATAAGGAAAATTCCCAATCACTCTTTTAGGGGTGATCCTATCAAGCCATAAGACAGCCTTCAACCTTGAATGCCAATCTCACTAATTGCCCTACAAGGTTCTTTTGATAATTCTTATCAGATTCTTATTGGGGGATTCTGCCAATCCATTCCCCTATGCATAGTAATCAGAGGAAGTGTTAAGGTAAATACAATTTTTCACTGCCCAATTACTTATTTTCAACTCTGTAAAAACTAGAGCATTGTATGACACAATAGAATCAGGTACTCCAAATCTGCAAGTAATATTTGTAAAAATTAAGCATAGCTAATTCATTAGCTTCTTTTAGGGCTACTTCTTTTGTCCAGTAGGTTAAATAGTCTGTAGTAGTTAGAACTCACTTGTACCTTACACTTGAAGTTGGATTAATTTCTCCAATAAAATCTATTCCCCATTTCATGAAGGGCTTTTGTACCTGAATGGGTTGTAATGGTAAAGTAGGCAACCTTTCCTTTCTAGTGAACATGGCACAATTAACACATTTTCTTACCCAAGCATGGGCATCCTTGAACAAAATTTTCCAGTAATAGCCAACTTGCATGACTTTAAATATTGTTTTCTTAGGTGAATAGAGAACTCCTGAAGGTCCATCATGAAATTCAAATATGATTTGGTCAATCTGACCACTATTTATGCACCTTAATCGCATACCACTTTGATCCCTCCTAAACAAAATATTGTTGATTAGCATGTAAGGAACGTATTAGAGTCTAAAATATCTCCTTTTGGCTCTATCAAGATTAGGTGGTCACTCTCCAGTTTGTAGGAAGTGAGTGATGTCCCTTAGCCATCTTGTTGATCTATCATTCATAGCTGCTTCATGGATAACTAGAGCTTTTCTTTCTATTTCCTTATCTTTTGTGATAGTTACATCAACAATTTTTTCACATAGCCCCTTTCGTGTAACTAGCTTGGTAACTTGGATATCAACATCATACTCCATCACCTTGGTTATCCACTTGACTATCTTCTCATTCAAATCCTTTCTGAGTAAGAACACTTTGACGCTAGGGTGAGCTACCATAATGCATGTACCTTGCTATGAGACAACATATGCCTAAATTTCTTCAAACTTTTTACAACGATCAACACATGCTTGTTCATAATCCTCTAGTCCTTTACCAAAGAAGGCAGTAGGCTTCTCAAACCCTTCTAAATTCTATTGTACTAGAACTATTGAAATCACACCATGGCTGCCATAAGCATATAATATGAAGTCTTTCTTGATATTAGGATTTTATAGTGTTGGCGCTGATGCTAAGGCCTCTTTTATTGCCTAAAAACTACTCCTCCCTTCCTTAGTCCAATTGAAAAATGCATTCTTCTCTAGCATTGCTGCCAGGGGCATTAAAAGAGTAGCTATATTAGGCAGGAAGTGCCTAAAAAAGTTTATTCTTCCTATGGAACTTTGCAGGCCTATCTTATGATGAGGTAGGGGTAGTGTTAGGATTAAACCATTGACAAAAATAACAATTACATGCAAATATAACCAATATTAGAAAATAAAAGATCACACACAAAAGAACACAAGACACCAAGATTTAACGTTGTTCACCCAATCCCTAGGCTACATCCACCAAGTAGCAAGTCTGATATTATTATAATGCAGTAATTACAACCTAATTACAATCTGTAATCCCTTATAGCTCAATATCACCACAAGAACCAATTTTGCATCAAAACTATGAAACAATCCCTAACCCTAAGCTCTTTTATACAAGTATTTTTACCACTTTAGAGTTATAATTAATAATTACATGTCAGACCAAAATCCTAATAAAATAGGGCCCAAATTTTCTTTTCAAGGAGATACTTTGAGCCTCAAAGAATTTATGAAGTATGTACAGTACTTTCCTGATCAGTCACCATAATCTAACAATCTCCCATTTGGGGACTAATTAGGCTCCACACTAAACAACAATCTCCCACTTGGAGACTGATCCTATAGCTATGCCGCTACTCCAGGAGGCTCCCACTGGATCAAACCACCCTGGACTCTACTATTCTTTTATTCATGTTCAATTTAGAAGACCAACCAAAGTTGAAGAGGAGTTCAGCTTCTCCCTTGTTACTACCTTTGTCAACATATCAGCTGGATTGTCATTTGTATGTATCTTCTCCAGCTTTAACTATCCATCCTCCAAAATTGACCGAATGAAATGATACTACAACTGTATGTGTTTGGTCTTTGAATGTAGAGCTGAAATCTTTACAAGATGAATGGCACTCTGACTATCTATTGACAAATAATTATCCTTCTAAGGATGTCCTAATTCTTCTAAGAAGAATTAAAGTCATATCATCTCCTTGGCTGCCTCTATAGCAATAACATACTCTACCTCTATAGTGGATAGAGCATTAATCTTTTATAAACTAAAAACCCATCTCACGGCTGCCCCACCAATAGTAAAGACATAACTTGTAGTACTCTTCCTGGTATCAATATCCCTACCAAATCTAAGTCAACATAGCCCTATAAATTAGTAGTAGAGCCCCCAAAGTGTTCCTCTCAAATATCCGAGAATCCATTTGACTGCATTCCAATTCTCAATTCTTGGGTAACTCATATGCCTACTAACAACTCCCACTGCATGTGCAATATCTAGCCTGGTACATACCATAGCATACATCAAGCTTCCTATAGCTGAAGCATAGGGTACCTTGGACATCTTATCCTCCTCTTCTTGTGTCTTGGGACACATCTCCTTAGTCAACTTCAAATGACTAGATAAAAGTGTGCTGAAAAATTTAGCATTCTCCATAGAGAAAATTGCAACACCTTCTCCACATAATTGGCCTAAGATAGTGACAATGTTCTATTCTTCTTATCTCTACAAATATTCATACTAAGGATTTGTTTTGTTTCCCCCAAATCATAGCAAATGCATGTGCTAACTGGCATATTAGCCTCTTAACATGATCCATGTTAGACCCAGCTACAAGCATATCATCAACATATAAACATATTTAATAATGTAACTGTCATCATTCAATCTCTTAAAATAAAAACAATGATCTGAATGATACTTGTGATATCCATGCTCATGCATAAAACTCTCAAATTTTAGATATCATTGCCGAAGTGCTTGTTTTAAGCCATATAAACTTTTCTTCAATTTGCACACTAAGTTCTCCTTGCCTTTGACCTCAAATCCCTATGGCTGAGCCATATATATCTCTTCATCCAAATCACCATAAAGGAATGTTGTTTTAACATCAAACTATTCTAAATACAAATCTTTAGTAGCCACAATACTTAAAATAATATGGATAGAAGTCATCATAACAACAGGAGAAAATATCTCATCAAAATCAATGCCCTTTTTCTGTGTAAATCCTTTTACAACTAACCTGGCTTTAAATATTTTCTTACCTCCATCCTCTTCTTTTAACCTGTAAACTCACTTATTCTATAAAGCCCTTTTACCTACAGGCAACTTGCATAAATCCCATGTCTTATTCTCTAGCAAAGAGTCCATTTCATCTTTCATTGCAGACTCCCATTGAATCTTAGTATGCACCTACAAAACTTCATCATAACATTCAAGTTCACCAACATCAATAAGTAAAATAGAATACAAAGAGGGACAAAATCTTTTTGGAGGTCTAATTTACCTTGTGGACCATCTAAAATTTGCCAGTGTGTGTGGTATTTGTTGTTGCGATTGTTGCACATCATGAGGAATGGCTAGAACATCAGCTTTTAGAGTATCATCTAGCACTACATAATCATCTACTTTCTTCTCATGTTGCTACAACAAATCATTGTACAATACATTCTCATTGAATATGACATCCCTACTTCTTACAATTTTATGATTTTCAAAATCCCAAAGCCTATAACCAAATTCATTAATGCCATATCCAATAAATACACATTTCTGTGACATAGCTTCCAACTTGGTTCTATTTTTAGAATCTATATGAGCATAAGCTTCACAACCAAAGGTCTTGAGAAAAAAATAACTCACCTTCTTACCAGTGCATGCTTCCTCTAAAATACCACAACCCAAAGGAGTAGAGGGACTTCTATTAATCAAATAAATAGTAGTATTGATAGCCTCCACCCACATGTGTAAGAGCAACCTAGCATGCAAACTCATGCTCCTTGCACACTCCATTATAGTCCTATTCATACGTTCAACCACTCCATTTTCCTGTGGAGTCCTTGGAATAGTTTTATGTCTATGAATACTATTAGTGGAGCAATAATCTTCAAATTCATGACTACAATACTCACCACCATTACTAGATTTGAGACATTTTAATTTCTTACTAGTCTCATTTTCAACCAAGCATTTCCATTTCTTAAAATTTTGAAATACATCAGATTTCTATCTAAGGAAACAAACCCATACTTTTCTAGTTGTTTCATAAATAAATGTAACATAATAATGAGAGCCACCAAGGGAAGATACCTGAGTTGGTCCCCATACATTAGTATGCACAAGCTCTAATTTCTCCTTTTTATTTTCCTTCCTAGTCTTCACAAAACTCACTCTCTTTTGTTTTCCATACATGCAACTTTCACAGAAATCCATATTAACATATTTTAGACCTGGTAAAACTTTCTTTGAATGAAGTACTTTCATACCTTTCTCACTCATGTGCCCAAATCTATTGTGCCATAGTGTTGTATCAAAATTTATAGCAGCTATTTGTTATCCCTACTCAACTGTAGCAACTGTTCATGAACATTCATTTTTCTTTGAAACAATTAAAGTAGAAGGAATAATATGAGTTGTACAAAGATATAAGTTGCCTAATTTCACACCTTTTGCTACTACACAACCCTCATCACTGAGTTGCCCTACTGAAATTAAATTTCTACTCAGCCTTGGAACATGTCTTACCTCATGTAGTAGCCAATAATTCCCATTCTACAACTTAATCTTAACTTTTCCCTTTCCAACAATCTGACAAGGTTCATTATCTCCCAAATAATACAAGGTTCATTATCTCCCAAATAAATAAGCCTAAAATCCCCTTGGACATAATCAATGAAATAACCTCTATGAGTTGTAGCATGAAATGAAGCACCAGAATCTAGAACCCATGAATTATCAACACTTTCTAAAGACAAAAGAAAAGCATCCTCTTCAGATTTGTTACTTACAACATTTGCCTCCTTGTCTCCATCTGGTTTATCTCCTTCATTTTTCTTTCGATTCCAACAATCTTTCTCTTTGTGCCCTCATTTTCCATAGTACCAGCTGTCGTTCGGTCCTCTTCATTGAGACCTCCTCCCCTTTCACTTTCCTCTTGATTTCCCATGATTTCCAAAATTACTTCCTCTCTCAGTTGTTCTGCCCCTACTTTGTGCATTCAAAGCACTTCTTGATGTAGATCCACGTGAGGTTTTCCTACAAGTTTCCTCACTCAAAATGACACCAATCACATCATCATATTTTAGGGTACTAGATTCAAGAATAGAATTACTCACAACCATTACCAAGCCATTCCAGCTTTCAAGCAAAGAACACAAAATCAAGAGAGCCTTAATTTTTTCATCAAAATTGATACCCATGGAAGATAATTGACTAATAATAGTAGTAAACTAATTTAAATGATATGTAACAGATCCACCTTCTACCATTTTCACATTAAGTAAATGCTTCATGAGAAATACCTTGTTTGAAGCAGAGGGCTTTTCATATAGTGTCACTTGGGTTTTCATCAACTCTTCTATTGTCTTCTCTTTTGTAATATTAAATGTCACCGATGGTGTCAGGCATAATCAAATGCTTCCAAGTGCCTTTCTATACAAAAGATCCCATTTGTCATTTGACATAGATCTTTGATTCTTGCTTTTTCCTTCCAATGGCTTCCATAAATCCTTTTGATAAAGATAGTCTTCTATTTGCATCTTCCATAATTGAAAGTTCAACCCATTAAACTTGTCAACCCTCAGCTTATCCTCATCTGCCATCACTCCCACTCAACCGTTAGACATTGCTATAGAGGATAACTGAAAAACAACCTTTCTCTAATACCACTTGTTAGGATTAAACCACAAACAGAAATAAAAATTAGATGCAAATATAACCAATATCAAAAAATAATAGATCACATAGAAAAGAACACAAGACACCAAGATTTAATGCAGTTCACCCAATCCTTGGGCTACGTCATCAAACAAAAAGTCTGATATTATTATGATCTAGTAATTACAACTTGATTACAATCAGTAATCCCTTACAATTGAATACCATTGCAAGAATCAATTTCACATCACAACTATGAAACAATCCCTAACCCTAAGCTCTTTTATACACGTATTTTTATTGCTTTAGGGTTATAATTAATAATTACATGTCGGCCTGAAATCCTAATAAAATAGGGCCCAAAAAATTTTTTCGAGGTAATGCCCTGAGCCCCAAAGAATTTATGAAGTATGTAGAGTACTTTCCTGATCAGTCATCACAATCTAACAGTTAGTTCCAAGGTAGTTGCTACTCACTTCAGGTCTACTATTATACCTTGTTTTGACACCACATAGCCCAATAACTTCCTTCTTTGACAAAAAATACCCATTTCTTAAGGTTAATGGATATACCAAACTACCCGCATCTTTGAAAAATTTGTGTGAGATGGCCAACATGATCTATAGTATTCTTTGAATAAATTGTGATATCATCAAGACAAACTAGCACAAATTCGTACATCAGATTGTGAAAGGCATTTCCATAGCCTTCTAGAACATTGCCCCTGCATTGAATAAACCAAAAGGCATCTTCCTATATGCCATTAAACCCCACTTTGTGGTAAATGTAGTCTTAAATTGATCCTCTTCTTTGAACAAGACTTAGTTATACCCTGAATAACCATCAAGGAGTGGAAAATGCTTTGAACTAGAAACACATTGGAGTATTTGTTCCATGGATGGTAAAGGGTGTCAATCCATCAATGATTCTTTGTTTAGATCTCTGAAAAAACACACAACCTTAACTCCCCATTCTTTTTCCTAACTAGAACAAGGTTTGAGACCCAACTGATATGTTTGATAGGGAAAATTATTTCACTCTCAATAAGTTTGAATACTTCTTTTTGCATTAAGGGTTCATGATTTGGCTTAACTGGTCTATGCTTCTATCTTATAGGCTTGGAGTTTGGTTCTAGATCAATGATATGTTGGGCAAGTTGTGGATCAAAACCCTTTAGATCTATATAGTCCCATGCAAAGATATCATTGAATTCTTGAAAATTTCAAACATAAGATTGCCTTTCTTTAGCTATGATTACTTTTCCAAATTTTAAATTCTTTCCTTTTGCAATCTTCAAATCCTTGCAATGATCTTGTTGAACCATCAAGGTGGTTTTGATCTTTCTAACTTGATCATCTATGTTGAAGAAAGATTCAAGGGTAATCAATGCCTTGGGTAGCTTATCTAACTTTAGGTGTATAATTTGATCATCATATTGTTTTTTAAGTTTATGTTGGTTGGATGCTACAAATGCATCTTCTTCAAGAAAGAAATTTAGAATTTATTCATCATTGTTAAACACTTTCCAATTAACATCATTATCAGGTATGGAAGGCTTGACCACAATTTTGATATGTTGTTGTACATTTTCCTTATTGATATTCTCAGCCACATCAAATTGTGCTCCCATAAAAGCCAACCTACCAGCATATTGATTTAATTTTCTAGGGATAACAATAATTTTAAAAGCATCAAAATTTTTGATTTCATCCCAAACTATGTGTTTGTAGCATTTCAATGTGTCAGTTTTGGTCATATGCAGTCCTCTAATCTAGTTGACAATTAATTTGCTATCCCCAAATACCTTCAAGCATTTGAGACCTCTTATGTTAGCCCATTCTAGCCCCTAAATTAAGCCCTCATATTTACCTGTGTTGTTAGTACATGCAAAACTAAAATGAAAAGTTGCATAGCATTTACCCCCATGAGGAGAGACCAACATGGCTTCTCCACTTGAACCATTGTTGCCTCTAGAGCCATCAAAGTACAACTCCCAAATCTTATCTTGTTCATTATTAGACTCACATAGACTTTTAACTATGTTTGGTATAATTGAACCAACCTCTTGGAATACATAATTTCCCAAACTAGCATCTAAAATGGTATTTTCTTGATTTCTCAAAGTATCTTTCATTGCCCACTCATCAAGGAATATATTAGGAATATTCTCTACCTAGGTGCTTTTTTCTTAGTAAAGCTTTTGTCTTGATCAAATACAACACAATTTGCATTGATTATGTTGGGTATATTTGGCTCAATGTGGTTCTTTACAAGCCTTTCTAATTTGATGGTCATTTTGGTCCCATAACAGGTTCTAAACAACATGTGAGACTAATCTGAGGAAATATATCCTCATATTTTTGCTATGAATTCTCTTGACAAATAGAGGGTGAAGTATGGAAAAAGGTCAATTACAAAAATATCTTGAGGGATGGAGAAGGTTGTAGAAGGTGAAGTATGGATGAAGCCCAATTACTAGAATTCATTATGAAATCAAAATCATGTCTCCAACTTCCCAAATCTTCCAATGACTATAGGATAAAAGAATTGTTTTAGACAATATGTAGGCTTCCTGTGGATGGATCATTGATTTATTTTCTTTAATGATTGTTTAATGCAATCCCTATGAAAAATATGACCTTCATTGCAAGTCATATGCCACGAATCTTTTGCAATATCAAAATAAGATAGAAAAATACTAGATACAAAATTTTCATTCAGATCACTCTCAGTAGTTTTTACAACTGGGAGGCCTTCAACCACTTGTATTTTCTGTATCCTTTAGTTGGGGTTTCAATGTTCCTACAGTTATGTGGCATGGTACTAGGTTCTAGTGCATAGGAATATATAAATATCGATAGATAGGGAGAGAGAAAGGAAGGGATGCAAATATACAAAAAGACATATAGATATTGAGTTAGGTATGCAAGGAGAAAAATAAATAAAAAGAAGATAGAGACAAATAAATAGAGATGACGAAAGACTGGGAAATCTAGAGATGGAGAGAGAGAGAGAGGAATACAAAGGTAAATATGCATGAGAACATAAAGAGAAAGAGAAGGATATAGAGAGATAATGAGTTGTAGTCAAGGGCATATAAAGTTAATAAGATATACAGAGGGGGAGTGGGGTGGGGAGAGATCATGACATATAGTTAGAGTGAATATGGGAAATATAAAGTTATTGAGATATAGATGGAGAGGGAGAGGGAGAGGGAGACGAAAACATAGAGATGGAGAGGGCAAGAATAAGAGAGAAAAAGGTAATAGAAATAAGTAATTGATAAATGGAGAGGGGTATATATATATATATATATATATATATATATATATATATATATATATATATATATATATATATATATATATATATATATATATATATATATATATATATATATATATAAGTTAGGATACATATGTAAGGAGAGGGGTTGAAGAGAGGTAAGGAGATAGAGACAAGGGAGGGAGATTGAAAGAATACATATGTAGGGAGAGAGGGTGAGAAGAGGTAAGGAGATAGAGACAAAGGAGGAAGATAGAAAGTATACATATGTAGGTAGAGGGGATGAGGAGAGGTAAGGAGACAGAAACAAGGGAGGGAGATAGAAAGGATACATATTTAGGGAGAGAGGTGAAGAGAGGTAAGGAGATATAGACAAGGGAGGGAGATAAATTGGAGGATAGAAATAAAGATAGATATGAAAATAATACTATCAAACTTCTTCATATTAACTTCATACAATTTCTTGATGATGGATCATTGAGTACGATCCAAAATATTATTTGATGCAAATGAAATCAAAATAGTTGAATCCAAAGTGCACACGTGCACGCGCGCGTGCACGCATGCACACACACACACACACACACACACACACACACACACACACACACACACACACAGACAGAGGGGTATATGAAGGGGGTAATGAGTATAGATGGATGAATATAGAGAGGGATATTTGTCTAGAATAATATATAGAGTAAGAGGATGGAAGACAAATGGATAGAGAGATGGACATTGATCAAGACGTAAAGATAAGAAGATAGCTAGGGAGATAGAAAAGGATACATGGAGAGGGAGAGAGATAGGAAGAGATTTGAATAGTAAGATGGATTGGTAGAGAGATAATGAGGATAAATAAAGGAATATTAGAAAATGGAGTGAGATCAATGGAGAAACTAGGAAATGGGGAGAGAGGGACAAAGAGAAAGGGAGAGATAAGGATAGAAAGAGGGTGAGGTGTAGATGGAAGAGTAAGAGAGATAGATAGTAAGGATATAGAGAAAGGTATGAAGATCAAGAAAAAAATAGATATGGCAGGGGGAGAGGAAGATATAAAAAGAGATGATGATAGAGTGATGGGATGGGAGAAAAATAGAAAGAGATATAGAGATAGATCAGTGGAAAGATGACATATAGAAAGAATGAAAGGGAGAGATATGTAAAGGAACAAATATTAGATGAGCTTATATATCTCTATGACATACCCATTGCACACAAATGTGTGATTGCTAGTATATATTGCTATGGGCATAGGCATGAGGGCTTGGGTGGGAGGGCATTTGATTCTAGTGCAATCCAATTTTCTACAATGGTTATAATATTCATGTAAAAGTAATATAAATAGACGTAATATTTTCTTATTAATTTTTCCTTTCTAAAACTGAATCAATCAATTAACATCTTTTATGTAACGTGACTACTTTAAAGCAACACAAGTTAAAGACAAAACACTAGTAACAATTAAGTATAATTATATTACCAAATCCCTATGAAATTGCTCTACCAAATGTGAGATAAGTTTTACTACAATGCAACCATTTATGGTACAAATATGTAATATACTTATGTTATTTTAATTGTTGTAGGGAATATACTATTGCATTCACTTTATCCTATCAGCGAATTAATTTCCACCAATAAAAGATAACATTTTTTCTGCCATGTAAATATTTGCAAAGTTTTATATTTTTATGAATTTCTTATATTACTGAAATTATTTTTTTCCAAAATTGATTGGTTGATTTGATTTGGTATTATAGGACCTCTTTTTATCGAGGTTGCCTCTAACTTGCATTTCTTTCACCATGATTTCTGGGGAAAACATTGGTTTATATTTTTATTTGCTACTTATAATTATTTGACTTTTATATATAGTTGATGAATGTTATATATATATATATATATATGTATGTATGTATGTATGTATGTATGTATGTATGTATGTATGTATGTATGTATGTATGTATGTATGTATGTATGTATGTATGTATGTATGTATGTATATTATAAGATTAAAGTTAATCTTCTACTATCTTCAACTTCATTTTTTCTCATTTGTAATAGATAATTTTAAAATATAAAAATAATAAATGCAACCATGTAAAAGTATATTTTAAAATTTTGGTGGAATCAGATGGGGACAATAAATTTACTACTATTAAAATTTTGTGAAAAACTCATAAAAAATGATGTTTATCTTAATAAAATATTTAATAATTTTTTTTATAATAATATCTATTGTATTTAATTTTTCATTATATAGAATTTATTTTAAGTTCAAATTTAAATATTGATGTTTTTACTTTAAAAAATATTTATTTAATGTAATAGATATCCTTCATAAAATTAATATAATTATATTTTGTTTTTTCAAATAACTATATAATATTATAACAAAGTATTAAATTTATTATTGTATTTGCCATAACCAATATACTACTTCAATAAGTTATGTATAATTAGTTATTAATCTTTTCTATCTCACCCAAATGGATGCAAATACTTTTTTTAAAATTTTAATTTTAAATTTTTGTAATGTTAATATGTGAAATAATATATTTATTTAATTTCTATATATTTATTGTACCATGCATCATTATAATATTTCATAGTATTAACTTTTCTATTAATTTAAATTGTGAAATTAAGCTATTCACTAGCCTATAAAAAATAATTGTTAAAATATAGTAAAATTATTATATAATTGTCAAGTCTTGAAATTTTTTCATTTTAGCTCAATGGATTTTTTTT
Organism: Cupressus sempervirens; assembly: GCA_028749045.1. Lineage (NCBI taxonomy): Eukaryota > Viridiplantae > Streptophyta > Pinopsida > Cupressales > Cupressaceae > Cupressus > Cupressus sempervirens. The sequence continues at coordinate 71,138,977 of CM053788.1, forward strand.
TAATTTGTAAATATTTATTTTATGGTGGACCACTATACTATTTTATCATATTAAATTTTGTAATACTTAATACTATTATATTTATGAAAGATGGTTATTATCTAGTGTATACAGTAAATTAAAAGGTAAAAATATTATATGAATAGTACATATCTCTTCAAATATTTTATTATTAGATTAAAATATAGTACAATTATGCGATCAAGATTCCTACATATTATCAAATTTTTAAACTTTAATATTAGCTATCTACCTATTGACTATTATAACTTGAGGCATTTATAAGCCACTACGTGGCACTTGTATAAATCTTAATTTTTAATTACTATAAAAATTTCAACCACAATTACACGTCATTATGTGGCTCTTATAAATCTTATTTTTTTATTACATTCCACTACATGGCACTTGTAAATCCTAATTTTTAATTACACATCACCAGACCTAGAATTTGATGATCACCCTTGCCTGTCATATGATTTTTTATGACATTTGGATCATTTTTCTACCTTTCATTGTACATTTTAGAAAAAAATGATTGTCAAATTTTAATATATGAATAATTTAATAAATTATTTTTAAATTTAAATAATTTGTCACTATAAATATATTAAATTAAAAAATACATATATTTAAAGTAAAACATCTTATATTCTAATCTAGAAAAAAGAAAATTCATTTGAAATTGGAATACAAAACACACACTAAGAAAAACAAATTAATCAAAAGTCATGAACTCTTCTTGACTTTGTGTTCTTTTATATATGGTATACTTTATTCCAATTTACATAATTTATTTCACATCTATTTAATGATACTCTCATTAATGTATCTAGTGTATCGAAACCTAGATTTGATTTTCTAACTTTTTTTTTGATATTTTGTTTTGAAAATCCTCTTTCAAAATCAATAATACTTTCAAGAATAGTAAGCATAGTTTGTCATAACTTCATCATATGAGGATAACTTTTTATGCCAATACTTAGTATTATAAGAAACTCTCTATGCATCTTTCGTTTTGATGATATTTCTAAAGTACCTGCAAAAATAAAGATATTATTAGCAAACTATGTGTGAAAACTATGAAACTATATAAAATTGAATGTATGTTATTCAATATGATGAAGAAGAAGAATTCTAAGAGATACAAACAAAAAAATAAATTGGTGATATGATATATATATATATATATATATATATATATATATATATATATATATATATATATATATATATATATATATATATAAGAATAAATTAGTAACAAATGAAAAAATCTTATATTTACAAGAAGTTTCGATTTTTTCATTTTTATTTGAAAATAATTCTAAATATAATAATAAAAAATAAGTACAAATTAGTCATATATTAAAAAATCATAGATATTTCTAAATTCATAATATAAGGAAAAAAATGAAACATAAAAAATAAGTACAAATTAGTATCATAGATGTTTGTAAGTCCATAATATAAGAAAAATTTGAAACATATAAGTTTTATTCGTAAGTTAAAAAATATAAAATCACAAAAATATCAAATAAACTAATCAACTTTATAAATTTATATATTTAATGTGTAAAAATACTAAATCAATATAAATATAAATGCTTTTTCTAAAATCATATTCTTATATAAAATTATTATAAAATAATAATTATTATAATGAATTATGCTAAAAAAAATGAATATAAATAAATAATAAATAATATAAAATGTGTGTTAAAAATTACATAATAATATTATTTATTAGTAAATTAAGTAAGAAATGGCATTTCCCACTCTTCAATTTCTAGAAAGGCTCTATAATTTCTAGGATAATAGTCCATATGTAATGTTGAACAAACAAAACAAGGCTCAATTGGATAACTAACCCCTACCAAAGAAATGGGATGGTATGACATAATGCTGACCATAAAGAAAAACCAGAACACAAAACACAAAGCCACAAGCAAAGCCCCCAACAAAAGCTTAGCAAGAAAGACAATGTTACCCACAAATACCATAACAACTACTACCCAAGGCAATAAAATCCTTAAATTTTCTATGATAACAATTAACACAAGAAGATATGAAATCCCATACATTATATGAAAAATATAGAAGGCACGAGTGAGATATAAAGTTAGACCACCCGATGACTATCAAATAAAGTAAACAAATCTGAAGTATGGAAAGAAAATTAGAACCCAAACATCAAGTGAAAACAGTTGATTGCCTTCACATAAGCATATCAAGTATATAATGATAAGCCGCCTAACGGCTATCAAATAAGATACACAAATCTAAAATACAAAAGAAAATCTAAATCCAAACATTAGGTGAAAGCTATTGAATGTCTCCACATAAGCATACTAAGTACAACTAACGAAGGCCACTTTGATTTAACATTAGATCCACTAACCATTAAGACCATCACCATCTCCTCTTAAACTATCCACTAGCCACTAGCTACTAATCCTATAATACAATGCAAGGCATACTCATAACCATAACTATTTATACATATAAACTATATAACCACTTATGCATAAATACAACAGACATGATGGAATTAAGCATAATAAAATAAAAGTAGCAACTCGTAATTAGAAAAATTAAGATGACTAATTCTTAGGGATCAAGAGAATGGTAGGAAATCTTCCTAACAAGGTAATAGAAGAACAAGAATCTAGAGTAAATCTATTACATCCAAAATTCACTAAGCAATCTGCCAAATCATTACCTCCTCTATAGACATGATAAATAAAATAGCTATCCAAAAAATCAATGAGTCCCCAAATTCACTAAAGGACATAGCTTAGATGCCAGTTATCACTCTTCTTATGAATGCACGCATTAATAACAACAAAAGAATCACCTTCAATATGTAGATAAGAAAAAGACATTCTCTTAGCAAGAATTAAACCTTCCAACAAAGTAGTAGGTTATCTCATATTATTAGTACTAGGACTAATAGGAGCTACATAAAAAGCCAACACTTCACCTAGATGATTTCTTAGACAATCCCCAACACTTGACTCGCTAGGATTCTCTCTAGATGAACTGTCAAAATTAAACATGACAAAAGAGGAATTGGGAGGGTTCCATTTTATTGAATCTATAAGTATAGGGATATTTATGACACAAGGAAAAATAGGGGAAGAAGGAAATGATATAATCTTCCAAGACCAGACTATTAAAATATCCCAAGAAGAGACAATGGCATTCTCATTAAAATTCCCAGAAGCAAATTTATTCACTTGTTCAGAAATGAGTCACTCAATTGTGGCAACAACTATAGTTGTATCTGCCATCTCTTTTCTAAAAATTCTTTTATTATGCTTCCACCATATAGACCAAATAATTGATGAAGAACAATAATCCATAAGCATACAAAAATTAAATTTGTAAACAAGACGGGTTAGGTTTGAAACATATCCCATAAGGATCTAGGGAGAGGGAATGAAATAGATAATTTTTTCATGATATAATACCAACATTGCAGAGAGAATTCACAATGCACAAAAAGATGATCAGTTGTTTCCTCATAGAATCCACACATAACACATTTAAAGGGGTTAGCTATATGAAATTTTCCTAATCTGTCACTAGTTAGGATTCTGCTTTGAATATCCAACCAGGAAAACAAACTCCAGCTTTTGGAAGGGTACATTTATCCCAATAGAAAATAAAAGCTCTTTGGGATTTATGCTACGAGAAGCCTTACTGAAGAGCCTCATACCCAAATTTAACAGAATATAAAAAAAATTTGGTAGGAAACCACAATAATTTATCACATCCTGTAACATAAAAACCAACTTATTTGCTATAATATCCACAAGTTTCCTTGTCAAGTTTCTTGCTATAGGGAAATAAAAAGGATCTTTCCAAATCACCTTATGTGACACAATATCAATGCAATCCTCATAATCCACTAAAAATTCTCCTTGAATAAAGAAGACACCCTCACCCTCATAACCTCATTTAAAGAGATAGTGAGACATAATGGAGGATAGCCATTCCAAGAATCCTTCCAAAAGGAGACATTAAAACTGTTGTGAACTTGCCAAGATAAAAACTTGGTGACAACTTCTCTACAAGACAACATAAAATTCCAACTAGACAAGGCAATGGGGGGATTAGAAATAGTAAAGACTATATGAGACCTAGGGGAATCTACATACTTGGCTTGCATAATTTGGCACCACAAAGACTAAGGTTTGAAATACATATTCCAAACTAATTTCCCACCAAAAGTCTTATTTCTAAGAGATAAGTTTTCCACCCTAGCCCCTCCAACAATTTTAAGGTTGAAAGCTTCTACAAGGATACTAGAGGAATCTTTCTAGAGTTAGTCATATTAGAGGACTAGAGAAAAGTTTGAATGATTTTTTCAATCTGGCTAATTATAGACAATGGCACTTGAAGAATAGAAATATAGTAGTTGGGAATAGCTAAAATAATAGTTTTGATCAATAAAATTCTACCAAAAAGAGAAAGACATCTTGCCTTCCAAGCTAAAATTCTATTCTTAAGTCTACTAATAACATTGTCCCAAAACAAAACTTTCACTTGACCTAGGAAGAACGGAATCCCAAGATAGGTAGATGACAAATCATCCACCAAAAAGCCAAGGATATTAGTTATTCTTTGCTTAATTGAATTAGATGTATAGAGCATATAGACTTTAGACTAATCAGATTAATGACCTGACTAGAACTAGGAGTATATGTATCTAGAATCTTCTTAATACATCTGGCCTCAATTATAGAGGATCTTTCAAACAAGAGTGTTTCATGAACAAATAAATTATGGGTCACAGAAAACTCTGAAATTGAAATAATTATACCCTTCTAGTTGGAAAGCAAGTTTTATCTATGTATAGATCTACTAAGGGTTTCAGCCATGATAATAAACAAAAAGGGAGATAATGGATCCCCTTGTCAAACTCCCTAGTTGGCTTAAAAAAAAGAAGGTATGCCATTAAAAATGATTGCAAAAGTGGCACTAGATAAGCACTTCTTAATCCATTTACACTAGGCAAATAAAAAACCAAATTCGATAAGGACTTTAGTAGAAATGACTAATCCACTTTATCATAAGCTTTCATCATATCTAACTTTACCACAAAAGAAGGAATCTAAGAAGTTTCAATAGTATGTAGGACTTCCAAAGGAACTAGAGCACCATCAAATGTATCCCTACCAAGAAAAAAATGTCCTTGCTGAGGAGAAACTAATCTAGGAATGAGGTGTCTGAGCCTGAGGTAAATAACCTTTGTTATGATCTTCTAAATGGAGTCACATAATGAGATGGGCCTAAAATCAACAAATGTTTGAGGGGATTTTGAATTAGGGATCAAAGTGAGGTTTGTTTAGTTGAAACTTTTAAGAATATATTCTTTCTTATGAGATTCCTCTACAACCATTAAGAGATCAAAACTAATGACATCCCAACACTTCAAATAAAATAACATAGTGAATCCATCTAGGCCAAGGGCTTTCTCTAGGGCCTTAGAGAAAATAACAAAATGAAGTTCTTCAATACTAAAAGGCTTCATAAGATTGTCATTATCTTGACTCATTACTAAAGATGGGATGGATTGTAGGAGAACATCCCTATCACACTTATTATCTCTCAGAGACACACCAGGAGCAAGTAAGTTTTTGTAAAAACATACTCCCTCATTGCTGATTTCCTATTGTGAAATTAGGGTATCCCCCGATAATACCCTTTTAATGGATAAAGTAAATGATGAAGCTTTCCTCATTTTAGTAGAAGTGTGAAATTTTTTAGTATTCTTATCACCCTCTTTCAACTGAAACTCTCAAGATTTCTGTCTCTAGTAAATCTCCTCCCTTGAACAAATTATTTCCCAATAATATTGGAGATATTTTTGTTTCCCTGCTACTTCTGCATCTAGCCCAAAATTAGCAATATGGTCTACTATAAGACTAAGATCATGTTCAACCCTATCCTTTTCATGAAAAATGTTCCTCAATACTTCCTTATTCCAGATCCTAACTTTAGATTTCACAAACCTAAGCTTATTGAAAAATTGAAACATTTTGGTACCTTTACAGAAAGGCACACTAATCCACCATTGCCAAAGTAGCTAAGGAAATTGGGGGTTAGTGAACCACATACTTTTAAACTTAAAGGGGTCTAATACTTTTTAGAATTGATTAGATTGTTCAATTCAAAAGATATAGGAAAGTGATCAAACTCTAAAGAAGATAGAATTTCAGCAAAGAGATGTAAATTTAGAAGCTAAAGATCAGGAGAAATAAGGAAACTATCCAATCTAGAGGAAATAGGTGAAGCAGACCTATGATTAGTCCAAGTGAAAGTCCCATTCAAAAAAGTGACATTACACAAGGCATTATTCTGAATAAAAAACACTAAACTCATCTATGATCCTCTAAGTTGTGGCATTACTCCCAATCTTTCACTAGGTGATGTAATGGCATTAAAGTCACCACCTAAAACAACTAGAAGATCTTCAAGCTTGCTAAATTTATCAATAAGTGATTCTCATAGAATGAGTTTATCTTAGGGTGTAGACAGACCATAGACATAAAAAGAAAAAGAAATTAATATCAAACCAAGAAAATTTAATGAGTTTCCAATTGGATTTTTCCTCCAATATTTGGCCTTCAATACACTTACTCTTCAAAAGAGCAACAAGGCCTCCAGAAGCTCCAGAGGATGGGACACATCTTGACTTTGAAGAAGACCAATTCCTACAGAACTTATTAAATGACTCTTAAGAAGGCTTAGACTCTTGAAGAAGAATGATATTTTCTTGAGAAGATATAATAAACTTTTTAATTTTTCTACTCTTGTTAGGGGCATTTAGACCCCTGACATTCCAAAACATAATCCTCATTGAAAGGCAAGAGAACAAGTTTCTTTCCTAGTTATAATAATGGGTGAAAATGAATCCAAAAGTTTCGACTAAATACCAACTTCAATTTCTTCTTTAACCTTAGAAGCTAAAGGTTTTCTACCCCTCTTTCTAGGAGTTTTAATTTTTGGCACAAAGGACAAGTGGGCAAGAGAGTTCTTAGATTGGGCAAGGGATAGCTCTTGAGAATAATTGAAGCTATTAGCAATAGAAGGAGAATTTTTCTCAATGTATTCACTCATGAACACACCATCTTCCAAAGAAATATCATCAATTACCTATGTCACCACTGAAATAATGACACTACCAGACATCAAACAAATTTCTTGGCCAGATAAAAAAGAAATAGAAGAAGATGAAGCAAGGAAAAAAAGGCTAGCTACAAAAAATTAGTTTTTGAATAATACCATGGTCTTCAAGTGGAGGAGGTGACTATCACACTAGAGGGCAGTCAACCCACTCAGTAGATGAAATGAGTAAATGAGATAAAATGGAGGCAAAAGGTTTAGTGGAAAATAGGGCATAAGAATCGAAAAATAAGAAAGAGTGAGGAAAACAAGGACTACCATCAACACAAGAAAATTTAAGAGAAAATATCTTAGGAGATAATGCAAAGAAACTAAATGATAAAGATGAAAGCACTAAAATAACCTCCTAGATCACTAAACATAGGTTAACATCTATTTTCTTTTGTGAATGCCTGCATATACATAGAGGTATAAAGAGGATCAGTGGGCATGACATTCTTTTCCCTCTAGAAAAAGAGAGAATAATTTACCCTTCTTAGATTTTGTTAGTATTTTTATCAAATGCTCTAGATTTGTTGGAATCTCTATTTCATCTTGATTTGATTGTTAGTAGATTTGTCAAGCCTAGTTTTTCGTAGGGAGGCAAGATTGCAAAAGCTTGTTAGAAATATGACCTTTGGGGTGGTGTTGCTCTTATAGGAGGTATTTTTCACCATCATGCAATTCTCAACAATCATGATATTTATATGGTTTTTGAGAGTATTAAAAAGGCTCTTGAGAGACAACCTTTTCATGTAGTTAAAGTTGCTCTATAGCAATATGGTGCACATTTCTCAAGAGATTGTGTAAACAGAATGCATTAGGTTGTCTTTGTTATTTTTGATCTCTTGGAACATGATTTGTCTAGTGCTCCATCCTCTCAGCCACTCATCTCCCCGCGGATTTTGGCTTCTTCCCATCCCCTCCCCAATCTCACTCTAAAGCTCAGTCACTTAGATCCTACAACAGATTTTATCGAGGAATAAGATGTTTAATATGCTATGAATTTTGGCCATTTTTGTTTTGCCCTTTGTTATATGTGTAGGTTCTCATTTGCATGGCTTTCTATAGCAATATGTTTTTTGATCAATGACAAAGGTCAAGAATTACTATTTCAGTGGTCTTCTGGTTTTGTTCCTGTGTATGTTATGTAAAGGAAGTTAGTGTCTCGAGGATACTATGATTTTTTGGGATACTTACATGTATAAGTTAGACTATAGTTTTAGGTTCTTCTTCATTTTTCTTCTATCAAATATAAATTGGAGGCACTGATTTTGGGGTTTTATCTTCCTACCCAAATTAGTGGTCCTTCATTTCTTTTCTACTTTATCTTGATAGTGTCATGAATGAAAATTTTCTTCCTAGTTCTTTTCTTTGAGAGTTCCTTATGTTAGAATTAGTACATTTGTAAATTTAAAAAAAAAAGTTTCTAAATTTTATATTTTGAATTAGTACTAATATACACAAATACATTTTAATATTAATTTCATTTCTAGTTTCTTTTTTTCTCCTAGTTTCATGGATTTTTATTAGCTTTTATTTATAAAAAAATAAATTGTTTCTTTCAAAAATTTGTGCTTTCACCAAGAGTTAGGTTTGACATTTTTTGTAACTATTTTACAATTTTTTTTCAATTTAACTTTTACCATGAAAATTAAACAGACAAATAAATATTGCAAACACATAAATCATTTTCATAGGAATAAGTTTAGGATAATTGAAAAATATAAATAATATTTTTATATGGGAACCTATATATTTATTCTCATTATTATTTTAATTAGTTTCTATAGTGAACAATCTAAATGAATTAATTGTGGAGATAAGAAATATTGCTTTTCATAAATTAAAATTTATTATAAATAAAATTTCTATCTAAATTAAAATATACTAATATGCTTATTTTTATTCTATTATACAAAATTTTAACAAAACATTACATCTATATTTATTTATTAGAAAGTAATAGAATTTATTACCAAAACTTGAGTAGAACATAAAATAGAACAAAATTTAAATACTTACTAATTATACTCTTTTTTCTAATCTTATTTTTCATTTTTAATATATTTACTAAACCTCTAATTCATAAAAAAAAAAAATTTAAAAAATATAGTAAGCAAATGAACGTTTTCTTCTTAGATGATTGAAAATTCAACTCTTAAATTACAACCAACATATCTATACAAGTTATATTGTGTTCTATTTGAAGGGTGTTCTATTTGAAAACATGTATCACAATGTTATAATAACATAATCATTTGAGATCCAGGTTTAAGAATAGTGCAAAAATACAAAAAAATATTTTGTTAGGGAACATATATAGTTATTCACATTATTATTTTAATTATTTTCAAAAGTAAACAATATAAATGAATTAATTGACGAGGTAAGAAAAAATGCTTTAACATATCTAAATTAAATTATACATTATATGCATATATTACTTTTCTTGTATTATACAAAAAAATTAATAACACATTTTATACATATTTATTTCCTAAAAAATTAATAGAACTTAGTACCAAAAATTTAGAAGAACTTTAATAAAACATAAGGTTGGATAAAGAATTGATTATAAATAAAATATTTAAATAAATAAAAACCACTTTTTTTATTTCTAATATATTTACTAAACCTCTAATTCTAATAAAAACATATTTTTAAAAAATGTATATAATAAGTAATATACAACAAATGAATGTTTTCTTCTTAAATGATCCAATTTCAATTCTTAAATTACAACCAACATATTTATATAAGCTATATTGAAGTCTACCAAATTTTTCAAAATGTTGATAATTTTATTACTATTTTAATTAAACATTTATGCGAATAAAATAAAATAAAATATTATTCTTAATAAAAAATAGTTATTAATAACAAATGATAAAATTTTATGTTTAACTTATTAATAGTCTATTTATTATTTAACAATTTTTAGGTTGAGACATGTATATATTTTGATCGGCTTATTCTTGCATGTACACAAACATGCAACTGCTAGTGATATATCTATATTACTAGGGAAATTATTATATGACCCCTATAAAAGATTTTGATGAAATTTAATTGTCAAATTTATGATTTTACAAAATTTTAGACTGTCAATGTGTTCTTAAAATTATTTTGTCTGTCATATATGGTTAAAATTTTGAAAAACAGACAGTATGGCCATCCAGACTTACATGACACTTGTTTTTAATAAAGAAATTAGAAAGGAAATCTAATTCGTAAAATGAAAGAGTTGATACAATAGCCCGAAGATATTATTCTACCTTTAAAGCAACGCTGGTGGGAAGGAAATGTAAGTCATTTATATACAAATTGTCCATTCATACAAAATTCCAATTTTTTGGAGATTCAACAGACGTCTCCAACCAACATGTTTACATCTTCCTTATGTGTTTACTATCACATCAGAGTAAGACATGAACAAATTATATGTTCATCCAATATTTCACCAGCTTCACATTAAAAAATTTCCGTTTGCTTGGATTGGTTCAATCTCGTGGGAAATCAAATGCCAGATTTTCTCACGTTCTCGTTTACTTAATTGAAACGTGGCACTTGCTCCTCTGCTCACATACATCACATCTTCAAGTTATTGTTGGTCTTTGTAAAGCTAGACAAATGATGGCCAAGATATTTAAAAGCATAGCAGGAGATCTCCGGCCAACATTTCCTCAATCCGTCAAGAATTGCAGTCATAATAACATCCACTGTTGTAATTCTGATCAAAGCCCATGGCAAGTCAGAGTACTGAAGCACCAAGAAGTTCTAGTGGCATCCATGTGTCAGAACTCAAATTCGACATGCTTTTTATATAGAATTAATTGTGTGATTGACCTTTTGACTAAGACTATGTATGACTCGACTTGAGTCGAATACTTTGTAGACTTTGATTAGAATTTTATCATATATGTTATTAGATGGTAATGTTAATTATTTTGTAATTATGATATGTCATTATATGGTGAGCTTATGAGATATCAACATGACGGTTAAAATTGTGATTTCATTATATGTTCATATCTGATGATGAATGTTGAATGATTTTTTTTTAAAATTGTATTTAAGATATTATTATTTATTATAATGATGACATTACTAATGCTTTTGGTGATGTTGAGTTTGTGAGTGTGCAAATATTGAAGGCAGAAGGGTGGTTAAGGTAGAGGAGTTTAGCTCCTTGGCAGGGTTGGTCAGAATTTGTATGGTGTAGCCACACACACACACACTTAGTTGCTTTTATTTGAATTTAAATAATTTTCTTTGAATTTCAATTAATCTAGATGGATTAAATGTTTTTTTTATGATAATGTGCAAAAAGAGGGGTAAAAATTTATTAAGACATAAAGGAATACAACAAGGAGAGCTCAACAAGGAGCTCGATCCTGAGCAACAAGATCATCAAATTCTTGCACCATCTCAAAGGACAGTTGCCTCCTATCCCTAATATTCCAACCCGGATCATGACTAGATGCCCATTTGGTTAAACAATCAACAGTTCTATTTCATTCACGAGGAATATATGTGAACCTAATGAACTAAAAAGAGGAAGAGAAGAAAAAATATTTCTTAACAACAATAGCCAACTACCAACTAACATCCTCAAGCTCTTGCGAAGAAAGCATGTTCACCACTACCTGAGAATCAGACTCACATATAATCTTACTCCATCCCTGCAAGAAACACTATTCCACAGCATATAAAATAGCCTGAGCTTCCATGAGATTGTTAGTATAATCACCCTTATGAACTGAGAAGAAAAAATTAACATCCCCAGAACTATAACGAGCCACTCCGCCAATACTAGCCGGACCAGGATTTCCACGTGAAGAACCATTAGTGTTAATTTTCAGAACTCCACAGGGAGGAGGAGTCTAGTGCCCATCCCGGTTAACCCGACCCTTCCTCTGATGATGAAGCTGCCTGGACATAGAAGGAAACCTATGAGTTGCAGCCCCATCCTGCAGATGAAAATTGAGGTGATTACAGATAGCAAGATCAACCGGATCCGTACCCCCATCAAGCTCACACTTCACAAGAATAGTTTCCTGAAGAGAATGTGATATTTTCCACCAAAGATGCAAAACACCAAGCCGAACATCTTGGAATATGCGACAATTCCTCTCCAACCAGATATGTCCAAGCATGAAAGATGGGCCAGCAATCCAAGCAGCATGGAGAAAAGAAGACTTGGAGGGAGTAGTACCCAAGCAAGCCCAGAACTCAGGCCAAGAGGAAGCATGCTGACAAGAGCAACCCCAAGCGCGCCACCAAAGGTGCCATATCTGAGTAGAATAGGAGCAATGGAAGAACATATGGGAGACAGACTCCTCTCCATTACCACACAAAACACAATAAGAGGGGCCCTGAAATCCACGTTTACAAAGATTATCCCAAGTAAGACAACGGTTGTGAGCCACTAGCCACATGAAAAAAATGCACTTGGACCAAGAAACTTTATTCCAAACTTGCTTCCACCAAGGGACCTCAGCATCCCCAAATAATTGTCTAGTTATCTCCTGATACCCAGCAGAGACATGATATTTAAATTAGATGTGGAAGCTTTAATAGAACTTATAGTTTATTTAAAGTTCTTGAGCCAAGTGGTAGCTGTAGATCCAAATAAGAAAAAATTAACTAATTGCTAACAACTTTAAAATTAATAATCATGATAGCAATCCATAAGAAGATGGAAGTACTCTTGAGTTGATTTAAATTTATATTGAATAGAAGTGTAAGTTTATTTAATTCTAAAGCCAAGTGTAACTTTTAATTTTGAATCATCATGTTGTTGCCCGCTGCATTTAAGGAGGAAAAGTCAGAGTTGAATGAATTAAAAGGAGAGACATGTGGATAAAATGAAGGAGAAAGAGAATGTTTGAAAGAGAAAAAGGGAAATTATTTCAGTAGGTGAAAACGCAAGCAGAGGAGGGAGATAGTAGAAGGGAGAAAAAGGAAGAAATCCGCAGTTGACTGGCGTCCAAAAAGCCCAATAGAATTTTGTTGAAGGCACAGCTGCTTGGTGGAGGCAGTCGTACCATATCTTTTTGCCTGCTTAATTACAGTGAAAAAGAAAAAGAAAAAAAGAACAAGATGTTTCTAAGACGTCTCTACAGATCCAGGTTCTTATTTGTTATCTGTGCATGGCAGCAGTAAATTTGAATGTTATTCCAAATTGTTAAGTTTATACTAGTAGATAGGAAATCTTCGGTTGAAACTCCAAATGAATATATGTTATTGCTGAATTTCATGGTTGGTCTCCTTAACTTAGATATAGTGTACATGAATCTCTTTTAAACCATCAGTTTCATGTTACTGCTCAGCACAACACAAATATTTCAAATGCCCTATATCAATACATTTTTGAGAGAGTTTCTGAAACAAAAATATTTTATTAAAATTGAAGATATTTCACTTGGGCTACCGATGTAAAATATATGTTTGGGTGTTAAATTTGCAAGCTGAGTTATATGATGTGGAATTCAAAGCTCTCATTCTAAGCTAGAAAAAATAAGAAACATTTTTAAAACCTGTAGAACTAGGCAGGATTAATATCTCTAGTTTAGGCTAAAATAAAAACTTACAATTTAGTAGCTAGCAGCGAGATATAGAAAAAAAGTACTCGGATTGAATATGTAAGCTGCTGGGTTTGATTTATAGTGTGTTAGATTTTCAAATTTGCTAGCAGAGCACCTAATTGTTTCTCCCTGCTTACTATATTTTAAGGAAGAAAAAAAAAACACAATAACATGACCGTTTGTACCAAAATTTCAACATAATGAATAAAGGCAAGCATTTATTTCTATTATAAAAGTTTTAGAGTAATTTTTAAAAAAAATTCTTTTATGAATTGTAGTATTCAACAAAGTAAATAAAAGTTGTTGGAATAGAATTATGATTTCTTTAGTAAATTTAAGAAAGAAATACAAGCCACAAGCAGAGAATGTAAATTTTAGGTCCAAATCAAATCTTGTTGAGCAAGTAAAAAGGTGTGATGTACAACAGTCGCAAATTTTAAAACTTATAGAAAATCTTACAAATGGAGATCACATCTGCAGCACTCTCTCTATCTCAATCTGCTTACATTCCTTTGAAACAGCAGAACAGGGCCATAATTGTTTAGAAAACCTACAAGAAATCATTACTTTTAATTTATTTATCTTATTTAACTTATTTTCTGAATTCCTAATTTTACAGTATGAAAGGGATGATTAACAAACTATTAGTAGAGCTATAATTTTCTTTCTAGTGTGATAAATAAATTTTTAGAAGATAAGGTAAAATAAGCTCTTGAGACGAATCATGGTTTGGTCTTTAGACGTTAAATTTTGATTCCTTCTAAATTGAAGATTTAGTAATAGATTTTCTATTGGAAATTGATTTGTTTGTCTTGAAGGATTGAAAATGCTAGAATTATCATCTTCACAGTGATTAAGTAGTAAGGTTGGGTGTTTCAAATGTGGATCCAAAGAGGAGGGCAGTTAAATGGGTATCAAATGATGATTTTTGGTTATTCTTTTCTTACTGCCTACCAGTCTTTTATATTAAGCTGGTTCATGATGCTTGGCCAAGCTCGGTAAAACTTTTATGCATATGATTAAAATGCATTTGGTTATTTTTACATTATTTTTCCCTCTTCCATGTCCTTGTGTATGTTTCTACTAGACATATGTGTAAGTAGATTAGGCACAAAGGCTGCACCAGATCCTTCCGATCCAATTGTGCCGAGTTGCTAACCTTCTCGTGCCAGGGTCGAGTAGTTCTCTTTAACTGGAGAACCTCGAGGAGCTAACCACTCCATGGTTGGGTGGTTAAAGCGCCTAGACCACAATTCCATCTCATGATAGTGGATGGACATTGTTCCGATGGCTCAGAGACGAGATTACATGCAGATGGACACTAAGGTTCGATGGCATATTAATTTTATATGATTATGTTATATATGCTTTATATCATATGATGTATTGAAGATACATTCATGTTTGATGTGCAGGTCGACATAGTTTTGGCAAAAGATGTTACGTTCATATGAGTCATTTCCAGTGTTTATACTTTTCTTTGTATATGGTATCGATATGTGGTCAGCTTATTTGTAGTATCAAGTGTATTTAGAGAAAATGATGATATGTAATAATGATTGTGTTTCAGTTATTCTCGACTATTGTCCATATGTATTGATTTTCCATCTGAGAAATAAATATTGAATTGTATATTTATGTGAATAAATTGACTTTTGACTTTTCAAATTTCATGTATATCCATCTTGCGGTTGTTTGCATATCAGGAAATTGTTGTGGATTTCAGTCTTTACACCACGTCAGCCCGCGTTCCATTCACACAGCTTCTTCTGAAGCCGAGGGACCAGGTTTCGAATCTCACCGACTACCGCCATCTCCAGAATGCACAGAAGCTCAAGTTCAAATACGCCAGCTCCGGAGTGGCATCACTGTTTCCATCATCTGACGGTAACAGACTACCTGTTGAAGTTGGCGTTAGCAGGCCTAGTGCATTTAGTGAAGATTTTTGAGGGCGACAACTGCAAGAGGAGGTTGTAATTGAAGGGATTAAAGCGAACAGACAAATGCCGTTGTGGTTCGACGTGTATATCAGAGAAGCGAGGGAAGAGGAGGAAGAATGTTATTGTGGGTCATTCATTCACACGCCGCCTCAAAAGGAAACATTGTGTGGGCATCAAAAGGTGGCAACATGTATTTTGAGGTTGGGGATCGGGCATCTAATGGAGAATATGAATGCTCAACATGAGCAAACAAGAGTTGTGGTGAAATTAGTGCCCAGACTGAATATGGATGGAAATCCCATCAATGTAGAAAGCATTCGTATAGATTATTCTTGACCAGTCGTATTGTATATGAGATGTATATTTATTATACACAACAATATTCTATATCATGTATTGTAAAATTTAATAAACGTATTTTTCCTTGAGATACTGGACTCTAGTTCTATCGTAATCTAATCTATTAGTTTACCATATTCAGTAATCTAATTGTTTCCATTATTTATGATAAATATGTAATAGTTTTAGGGTTCGTTTGGTTTGTGGAATTTAAAAAACTCGGATTTGTACAAACTTTGGTTTAGCCAAATCAAGGTTTTGTATATCTTCATTTCGATTTTTGAGATTTTAATGAAACAGTTTGTTTCACTCAGAAGATGCATGTGATGACACATTTTTATGTGTAAGCTTGGAGTTGAAAGTAAATTTCAAAAAGTAGTCCAATCTATTATTTTTACACTCCTTAAAAAACAAAACCAAGTTTTGATTTTCAATTCCTACTTTTTTTAAGAAGTCACAAAACCTGGTTTTGAGGCAAAATTGGAAGTCACATATGCTAATTCCATTTTGCAAATTTTGAAACAAACGCACAAATTTTTAAATCCAGGTTTTGAAAAATCCAATTCCTGTCATCTTCCAGGAACCAAATGGACCCTTAAGGAACTCTATAGTTGAGTGATTATCCACATAGGTTGAGTTTGGAGTTTATTTGAGAATAGGAAATTAAGTTAAATAATGTTTTGTGGAAGTCATATAATCTTTTATTTATTTGAGGAGAGCTATGAATAAAAAATAATTTTTGTTTATGTTGTAGCACATAGCTCTGTTTCCCATGTTTTCTTATGCACTTTTGTGTTTTCTTATATTGATTCTAAAATTTGCCACAATGAAATTAAGACATTTACTTGTATTTAAAGATGATATAAATTAATTGATATTGTCTTTTCTTTGTTGAATATATGTGTGATAGTAATTCTGAAGTTTCTTAAGATTCACTTAGTTTAAGTAAATCTTTAAAATATATATCCAATTTTTTTTTTAAGAACAATTAAAGAATATTAAATAATAGAACTATAAAATTAAAAAGCTAAACATACATTAATATAATATTATTTTAACACAATGATAAACTGTAAGTCTCTTGTCTGAAAGAAATTGAGACAAATATTGTAATCAAACATAGAAAATCAGAAAGAAAACACATAAAATACATTTTAGACATTGTGTTCACCTAATAAACTAGTGTTATGGGAAGAAAGAACTAAGCTTTATAGTTGTAAAATAGTAGCTCTATTATAATTCTAATAATAAAATGAATCAAAAGTTATTTACCAACTTCTATTTCACTTAAAATTTTACTAAGTAGAAGAAATGTGTATATCATTCTCATTCTGATTCTATACGAAAGTATGCATTAGAGCCCATCCCCTCCGTTGGGTTAAATGTGAACGAATTCAGGTTTGATTCCTCCCTTGCTCGACTAATTATAGAAAAGGAACATGGAAATGTGAAGTTTGGCATGATGATCAAACATAAAATCTGGCTTAGTCTAATGTGAAAGTTGGCTATAGAAATATTGCATGTCTGACAAATTTAGGTTTATGAAAATTAGAAAAATGTTTGAAATGTGAAAATGGAAATATGTTATAATTAAATATGAATATATAAAATGAAAATTATATGAATGCAGTGACTAATACAATATTAAAAGAAATATTCTATGATCATGTGTTACGTGTACTTGTCGTAGGCTAGTATTATTGCATTCAGTTTGTAAGATTAATCAATTAGTTTAACAACAATCCACCAATCACAAAAAATGATTTTCTAATTATTAAAATATTTCTAAAGTTTTCCTATTAATTTGTAAATTTTATATTTTATAAAAAAAATTATGATTGGTTGAATAGATTTTGTGTTATAGGAGCCCTTTTTTCGGGGTTTCCATATTGCAATATTTCGGCTAAAATTTATGACATAAAACATGGTTAATATAAATTGTAAAGTTATTTTGCACATAATCAAATGGTATATTGAATTAATATGATTATTAGTTTTTCTCCACATTTAACCTCTATTCAATATTTTTTACTAAATACTAACATGCACTTCACTTTTTTTAACACACTCATCCTAAATTCTAAAACATCTTTTACTCTAATCATATTGTACTATTATAAATTTTAAATAGAAACCCTAATTATATTGAAAAATTCAAAATATTCAAATAAGGAAATCAAATGCAAAACCTCATTTTGTCTATGATTCATTAATTTATATTATTATATTATTATTTTAGTTAGTATAGTATTATAAAATAAAACTGAAATTATATTATAATATATTTATTATAGATTATTTTTTACTATAATGGCAAGTACATGCCACTATGTGGCACTTATTTTAATTATATTTGTTTTTTGAAATTCTTGATGCTAATGTGATTTTGTTTGTCAAAGTGTATTTTATATCAGGTATGTTTTGTTAAAATATTTATAATTATGTGTTGATATAAGAGATATTGATTTTGTAGGTAGAGATTTTCATAATAATCTATTGTTGAAGTAGGTCAAGCTAAATAAAAATCATAATTGCACCATCTTTCAAAACAATGCCAACTCAAGACACCACTTCATAAAAAACATCTTAACACCCTTATTGGTATGCTGACATATTTTATTTCGATCCATTGAAGTTATTTATAGTAATTTAAAAAATATATTATTATATATTACTTTATCATTTGTAATTTGTTATGAATTAATTTATATTGGAATTATTATTATTTAACACCTATCTAACTAGTACATATATATAAATAAATACACAAATTATTTATTTTATTTTCATTTAAATTTTTAAATTTTGAATATTGTTTGCATTATAATTTATAAAGATTTTTTGTTTTAATAGCTGACACAACTAGAGGAGTTTGTTTGGGGTCATGGATTTTCTCCTAATCAATCTGAGGTTTGACTATGAGGCTCAAAAAGAGCATATGCAAATAGTTAGTAGTAATTGTAGGCATCCCTAAAGAATTAGTTTTATCTCATCTCATCCTTTCCTAAGACCAACATGGTAGCAAGTAAGCCTAAGGTAAGGTAATTAACGGGTGCTAAGATGGGTTAGGGGATGCCCTTATAACAAATATAAGATTTTTTATTTTTTATATTTAAATAAAATATCATAAAAATTATATATACTTAATTTTAAAAAGTTGCAAAAAAATTACTTCAATTTTAATATTAAGAACTAGTGTTTTTCCATGTGAATATTATTTTTAATCTCTATTTAGACTATCAAATAGTTGCACCACAATTGGATAAATATACAGACAAGTGTCACATAGTGACTAAGTAGTAGTAAGTACTTGTCAATTAATTGTAGTTCTGATAATTTATATAAATTTACATTTAAAATTATTAAATATATTTTTTAAATTAAATAATCGATAGTTCAAAAAGATAGGTACAAAATCAAGAAAGGGGAGGCGAACCTCAACCTCCTAGTTCAACTGGTAATCCATGATCAATCAACTAGCACAATATGTAATAGTTTCAGCGAGATTACAAAAAAGGAAATTAGATAAGCTAATCTAGAGTATCATCACGATCATTAATCCATGTTTTCCATCCTAGCTCTCCTTCCATCCAAACAACTTTCTTCCGTTCAAGAATATGAGCAAAAAACTCAAGTCTATCAGAAAAAGGGCCTCTAGTATCTTGCATCTCCTTAATCAGCTACTCAAGGGCTTCTTCAAAAGCATCCAAGTCATCAATAATGTTGGTGCATTCTAGCCCATGCTTCATTCCGTAGATGAACATTGTAGTGTGCTCATCACGGAGAAATCTTTTTAGTTTGTCTTTTTCAAGTTTCATAATGCACCACACCTGCGAGACAATCTTAAAGCGTATGAGTTTCAAATGAAACAAAGTAAGGGATCTACCAACATATTGGAATTTGTCCTCATTTCTACTTTTCCAAATAAACCAAAGAATATGAGAAGAGAGAATATTCCAAAAAAAGTTAGCATCCTTCTTAAGATCGAATATGTTTCCAAGAATAGTATGCAACATAGAGACATGATCAATTATCGATATTCCAAAAAATTTCCATATAATCCTAGCAAAATGACAAGTAAAGAAAATATGTCTTAAATTTTCAGGAACCCTACAAATAGAACAAAAGTCAGTATCACCAGTTTGATTTTTAATAGGAAGTCTATCAAGAAGAAGTTGCCATTTAAAATGTAAGATTTTGGGAGGAATACGAGACTTCCAAAATCTGTCAAGGATTTTGTGCCATTCAAGAGAGTCCAAATTCATATACCAGGTGGTATTCAGGTGTGATAAAATAGAGTGATCTTTATTAAGCACCTTATATATATCTTTAGCTTTGATTTTATGTAAGAGGGATCCATCATCCCAATGGAAATATAAGAATCTATGGGAATCCACATCACATGTACAAGGAAGATTGAGAGGGCGACAAGCATTAGCTATCATATTATAGGTACATTTATGAGAGTCAAGAAGATTGAACTTAAGCCTAATATCTTGCCAACTGGCAAGGTTGTCATTCTCCAAAATATCAATAAAGCTCTTGATACCATGATTGTTCCAATGTTTAGCAGAACACCCTTGAGTCATGGCAAGAGGCTTGCCATTATGTTTCAGATTCCACTAGATAGAGCGTTCACCATGGATAGAATTATTGCTATCAAAGTTAGAATTATAAATAAAGCCCCTCACCAACTCCCAAGCCTTCCAGATAGACTTAAAAACCATGGAGAGTTAAACAAAGACAGGGAACGTCCCAGCAACAAGATCAGCAAAGGGAAGGTTCTTCCAGTATTTATCTTGGTTAGGAAATCCATATTGAATATTATTTCTAAGAAGAATTTTCCAAGGCTCATGACCATCAAGAGCCTGAAAAATCCACTTAGCAGCAAGAGAAACCCCTTGAATCCTAAGGTCTTTAAGGCCTAAACCACCTAACTTCTTATCAATGTGACACCAACTCCATCTAACAACATGTTTCTTCCTATTACCTTTACCATCAGACCATAGGAATCTCCTGATGAATTTCAAACAGTTGGTAATTACTAAACATCTAGATAGAATTTGATTTTTATAGTTGAATTAAAAATGTGATGTGTGTATTGTTGACAATAGTTTGAATTTTGCTTCTTGTCTAATAAGAGTTATTATAATTGTAAGTTTTATTTATTAGTTTTACAATAAAGTATTTTTTTGAATTGCTTATTTGTTTAATATATAGAATTTGAATCTATTAATAAGAATTATTTTAAATCTTCATTTTTTTAGTTTTACTATGTAAAATAAAAGATCTATGAGTGTAAATTTTGATTAGTTTTAATTATAAGGAGTGAAGAACCTTATAAAAGAGAAGGAAAAAATGCCCATCTTCTAAAAACAAAACCCTATTTAAGACTTCAAATATTTTATCCAATCATTGTGTAGATAAATAATTTTGAAAACTTTAGAACTTAAAAAATGTACAAGAAGGGGGATTTTGCAAATATGAAGAATTGGTGAGACTTAATTGATAAAGTTGGTTTAAAAAAATCATTTAATCAGTAGATAAGACTAGTAATTTATTAATTAATGCAACATGAAAATACTAATAAGAAAAATCATAAGAATCATTTATCTTAATATTTCTTTAAAAATAATTTACTTTACTCACAAAATACATAATTAATATTTTTAAAGAATTAATTTACCTTACATTTCTTGAAAACAAGATACATAAGTTTAAGGCATATTTACATAGAAAAATAAATACAACAACATAATACATTAACACCATCTACAATCACATATCCACAATTCAAAACTAGGCTTGCAAACTGTAACCCTAACCCTAGACAACCATTTTCTTGACAAATACAAAGACTACACTGTATTGTGCCTCGTCACCTCCACATCTATTTCTTCGGTTCTGACAGACCTCGACCTCCACCGTCCTAACAATTTCTTTGCATTTTCTAAATCTCTACATCCAATTGCCGAATGTTCAACACCAATTTGAGACAAAACCGGCAAAAGAAAGGAGTGAATTTGGTGTCTTCCACTATTCTCTACATTCACAGGGTCATCATTAATGTAATTCATTTTCAGCCCTCGCACAACTCGTTCAAGAATTGAATCCATTCATCTTTAAGAAAAACTCCATAACTCAATGGATACAATGACCTCTTCAATCATTTGTGCATTCTCACCTAAAATAGCGTATCGGCTAAAAATACGCCCAGAATTTTAAAACTTCGATCAGAATAGTATCTAATAATAAAACATTTTGATAACAATTTATTATACAAGATATTTGTGCGTATAATAGAATATACATCTCGTATGCAAAATGACTATTTTTTGATTATAAGAAATCAGGAGTAATCTATACGGATGCTTTCTACAGTGATGGGATCTCCATCCGTTTTCAGTCTGGGCACTAATTTCACCATAACATTTGTCTTCCCTTGAGCATTCATATTCTCCATTAGATGCCCGATCCCCAACCTCAAACTACACGACGCCGCCTTCTTCTGATGCCCACGCGATGTTTTCTTTTGAGGCGGCGCGTGAATGAATGACCCACAATAACATTCTTCCTCCTCTTCTCCTCTGATATACACATCGAACAACAATGGCCTCTGCCTGCTCACTTTAATCCCTTCAATTACAACCTCCTCTTGCAGTTGCCGCCCTCGGGATTCTTCATGACTAAATACACGCCTGCTAACGCCAACTTCAACAGGAAGTCCGTTACCGTCAGATGAAGGAAACAGCGATGCCACGTCGATGTCGGATGCGTATTTAAACTTGAGCTCCTGAGCATTCTGGAGGTTGTGGTAGTCCGTGAGACTCGAAACCTGGTCGCTCGGCCTCAGCAGAAGCTGTGCGACTGGCACGTGCACCGGCGTGGATGCAACTAGGATTTCCCGGCGCGTCAGTACTCCGACTTTCCTTGGGCTCTCAGAAATATTACAGCGGTTGTTATTATGACTGCAATTCCCGGCGGATTGAGAGATTGGAGTTGGGATTGTTGGCCTGAGATCGTTTCCCCTGACCACTTCACCTGCTGCGCTTTTAAATATGTTGGCCATCGTCTAATTTTACAACGACCAACAATACAAGAATACTGAATGGTGAGAGATGGTTGGGCAGTGTATTTATAGACGTGATGTATGTGAGCGGAAGAGCAAGTGCCACGTTTCAATTAAGTTAACGAGAACGTGAATAAAATCGGGGTTTGAGTTTTGAGATGTTCAATGAATCGGAGCAAATGGAAATTTGAAGTGTGAAAATTGGCGGAATGGACGAACATAAAATTTGTTCACGTCTTATTCCAATGTGACAGTTAACGCATATATTAGGGCTTAAGAAAATTTTAATGTTTCGGTTGGAGACGTCTGCTCAATCTCCAAACAGCTGGAATGTTGTGAAGCAGCTGGTATATTGTACCAAAATTTCAAAGTTAAAACGGACGATCTGTATAACGAGTTGGGTTTCCTGCCCACCCGCGTTGCTTTCAAATCAGAATAATATCATATATATTATTGTTCAAACTACCCTTCCGTTTAAAAATTATAATTGTTTTGGTTGCTAGTTATAGTCGTCTATCGCCCATGTTAGTTTTAAAATAAAGCAATATTACTGCGTTTTAATTTGGGAAAGGTGTTGGGCAGAGATCGTTTCCCCTAACCAATTCACCGGCTGCACGTTGGCCATCATCTGCAGTACTGAATAGTTACAGACAGTCGGACAATGGTTTTTATAGATGTGCGTAAACGTGAGCAATCCGAGATTTGATTTCGCAGGAGATGAAACTAACGAAGGAGAAATTTTGAAATGGAAAGTTGCTGAAATGGAAGAACGCAAAATTTGCACACGTCCTACTCCGATGTGACAATTTAAGCTTAAGAAATTCTAGACGCTTCAATGGAAACATGTAGAATCACTTCACTTGAGATCTGCTCAATCTCAAAACAGCTGGAATGTTCAAAAGTTAGTGAGCATTCAAATTAAAATAAAGCTTGTTCGTCTCTTCTCCACGATAATGTACGGACTTTACAGTACCAATTTTCGTCCAAAGTCTAATATTAATGGACGATCTGTGTAGTATTTTTCATATATTTATATTATTTATAATTTCAAACATTTACTTGTGTAGTTATATCAATAAAAGTCTAGAATTTATTATAGAATAAAAAACTATCAAATAAAGAGAAAGACAAAATAATAAGTTCTACAAAACTTGAATCAACTTTATAGACATTTATATTTTTCTTATTTTTATGCATTCAATCAAAACTATACCAACATTACAACCACAAGTTATTGAAAAGATAACACAAATTAGGATTAGGTTATATTAGAAATCATGCAATAACTCATGTTATAAGTATGTTGTAGCAGATTTTATCAATATAATGGATATTAATGAAAACAATAATCTTGGTGCAAATATCGAAACATAGGTGAAAATGAATCAAACCTCAAAAGATAGTAGCACATTATTATTGCTTCAACTCTATCGGAAAAGAATGAAACCCTACCTATGTTCCTAATCATACCAAGAATGGTAGTTGTTGGACTTGGAACATGATCTATACTTCAAAATGTAATGAAAGACTAAAAACAGATACCCAAAAATATTAGTCCGCTCCTTAGAAGGCAGGGATTCATTTGTATTAATATTTTTACAAAGAGAACAAATTGTTGATACAGACAATAACGTATGTCTTATATAATCTATATTAGAAAAAATTCCTAATTGTATTAATGTTTTACAAAGAGAACAAAATTCTTGATACATATAGGGAATTGTGTATTAAAAGCTCTATATTTGTAAATGGTAATTCCATAACTCAAAATGTGTTAAAATAGAAAATTGTAGTCTTATAAATGCATCAAAAATCACAATTTCATATTGTTTCAAATAAAACCTAAACATCAACCTTTTTTATTGTTACCATAATCTACCTAGCCCTTCTTCTCCTGATATTGAAATTGTGGTTTTTGGAAAGTCCCTTGCAAAGCTCAAGAAATCATTAATAAATGGACAAAAGAGAGCCCATAATGTCTATGACCTATAACCCACCATGATAATTCTAATTGTTGCCAACAAAGGAGCATCTTTCAAAAAAAAAGAACACAAATTCTAATCATGTTTGGATATTTCACAAGAACTATAGACTAACCCGTGCTATATCCTATAATATTGAAAATCAAGTCAAAAGGTTATTTGAAAACAAAAAGGACCTATGTGACTAATCCTATGTAATCTTAAAAAACCAAAATTTAAACTACGGAATTAAAAGATACACTATTAGTGTCATTTAACATATTTATTTTGAAATAGAAATTGAAAATTATAAACCATTTTTTCCAAAATTTTATGTCAATGTTGATTGCAAAAGATTGGAAATGAATGTTTTGATGGATTAAATCATAAGAGAAATGCTTACCATTTGGTAGGACATGACAAATAAGGAAAACTCAATGGAAAACTTTTCCAAGTGAGGAAAGATTTGTGAAATATTGTCGGCAGTGGGTTCAACATGTTCAAAATAGGTAATGCCCTTCAACAACTTCACTTTCAAAAATTTGCTTCAGATGTCGGGTGTTTGTTACTAAGAGAAGACATATAGGTAAACATATGTTCACCATTTCAAATCTAGTGCATCTACTAATTTCAATGCTTTTTAATTCTGGGCATTTCACTTCCATTGATAACCTACTCTTCATACATTAAAGAAGAGCGAGACACTTGAGACTCCATGAAATTATTCTTATATTCCAAGGCAACTTGCAGTTTTTTACCTTTAAACCTTTAAGAAGGCAACTAGTTTCACAGTCACCTCAAATATCTCCTCACTTAGCTCGATGTATTGAAGGGTGCACCTAACAACTCAAGAGAAATATTGAAATAAGGGAAGTACTTTTGTCATTGTAAAATGCCTGAGAGAGAGGGATGTAAGGGTTCACAGTATTAAAAAATTAATTGATAAATCTCCATCTTTGCCAAAAAAACTCATGATAAAACTATCTCTACCATCCAAATTAATGCATTTTACCCCCAACTGATAAATTCACAAAAGCCAAACATGAATCCTATCTTCAATTTTTTTTACAATTCTCAAGTTCAAATTTATTGATGCCAACACAATGTAGGTGAATGATCTTCTCATTTATATCTGGTTTATTTCCTTTTTAGAGAAGCAACTCCCAAGTGTAAGAAATTTTTTCGATGAAGCGTGCTCCCCTTAATACCACAACAAATACTAGAAGCAAAGAAGAACACAAATTGAGAGAAAAAAAAATGTGGGCTTCTTATTATTGCCAAAAAATGCAGAATTATAGAGTTTGAATATGCAAACCCACATGGGCGCCTTCCTTACAACAATATGCAAGATAGAGCTATGGCTATCACTTAGAACTACCCTAGGAAACCTATGGCCCTTCCTCATATGGGCACTTTTAACCACTTGAGAAGGTTCTAGACACTAAGCCCTAACCCTTGAGGCCGAGCAAGTTCATATTATATCATTTCATTGTACTTTATTACATAAGATCAACATAAGACAATTTACAATTTACATTTTTAGATGGGTCCATTTCTAGAGACCATAACTAGCAAATCATTGACCCGATGGGCTATCAGAACCCCATTCAGAATCCTTGACTAGCGATATACAACAACTAATTGTATAAGCATCCATCAGTTGAGTTTTTGCCTCATTTCAAAGCCCATTTAGGACTTCATCGCTAGACTTGCAGTTTGGATAGTCAAAACTCATACCAAAAATCTGTAGTGATTGTACCCATACATATGATATGACAATAAAACTCAATAAGATGAACCTTCACATATGAGATTAGAACAATCTGAGCACATAATACCAACTTACTAAAATTAGTAATCTCCCACAAATAGCAACTCTATATAGGAATAACCCTTATTATAGAGTTTGAATATGCAAACCCACATGGGAGCCTTCCTTACAATAGTCTACAAGATAGAGCTACAAATATCACTTAGAACTACCCTAGACAACCTATGGCCCTTCCTCATATAGGCACTTTTAACCACCCAAGAAGGTTCTAGACACTAAGCCCTAACCCTTGAGACTGACCAACATCATATTATATCATTTCATTGCACTTTATTACATAAGATCGACTCAAGACAATTTACGAATTACATTTTCAAATGGGTCCACTTCTAGAGACCATAACTAGCAAATCGTTAACCCGACGGGCTATTATAACCCCATTGAGAATCCTCGACTAGCGATATACAATAGCTAATTGCACACACATCCATTAGTTGAGGTATTGCCTCATTTTGGAGCCCATTATGCCTTCATCACTAGACCTAAATTTTGGATAGCCAAAACTCATACCAAAAATCTGCAATGATTGCACCCATACATATGATATCATAATAAAACTCAACTAGTAAGATAATTTGTCTAAGATAAACCTCCACATATGACATCAAAATAATCTAAGCACATAATACCAACTTACTAAAATTAGAAAGCTCCCTCAAATAGCAACTCTATATAGGAATAACCCTTATTATAGAGTTCAAATATGCAAACCCACATGGCTGCCTTCCTTACAATAGTTTGCAAGATAGAGCTATAACTATCACTTAGAACTTCCCTAGAGAACCTATGGCCCTTCCTCATATAGGTGCTTTTAACCACCCAAGAAGGTTCTCGACACTAAGCCCTAACCCCTGAGGCTGACCAACCTCATATTATATCATTTCATTACAATTTATTGCATAAAATCTACTCAAGACAATTTACAAATTACATAATCAAATGGGTCCTCTTCTAGAGACCATAACTAGCAAATCGTGGACTTGATGGGCTATTATAACCCCATTCAGAATCCTTGACTAACGATATACAATAACTAATTGCATACGCATCCATCAGTTGAGTTTTAGCCTAGTTTTGGAGCCCATTTAGGCCTTCATCACTAGACCTAAAATTTGGATAGCCAAAAATCATACCAAAAATTTACAGTAACTGCATCCATACATATGATATGACAATAAAACTCAACTGGTAGGATAATTTGTCTAATATGAACCTCCACATATGAGATCAAAACAATCTGAGCACATAATACCAACTTACTAAAATTAGAAAGCTCCCTCAAATAGCAACTCTATATAGGAATAACCCTTATTAAAAATACAAAAACTAGAGAACTGGAAATAGAAATATTTTTGGGTGATACAAGATTTCCCTTACACCTAGGATGCTCCTACATCAAACACCTAGGGTAATTTCAGAAGTGACCTTGTCACATATCAGGTCGTCAGAGGAAAATAGGACATTCAATATTAAATCATGCCCTCGTTGTATCTTTGGTAAACCAAGAATGAATTCCATGCTAACATATTTCCATGGCTTCTCAGGTATAGGTAATGACTGATATAACCCCATATTTTTCTTCAGTCCTTTTTCTATCTAACATACTCTACAAGATTGCACAAACTTCTTCACATCTTGATTCAGCTATGACCAATAATAATTCTTAGCAACCAAAGCAAAGATCTTATCTCTACCAAAGTGTAAAATCAATCATCCACTATGCTTCTGCTTGATGAGATTCTCTCTCATGGAACATACATATGGGAATGTACAACTAACTTCCCTTGAAAAAAAACAATCTTGGATTATGAAATCCAACCACTTTGTCTTATCAAGTGTAATAATTTTTTTCAAATCCTTCCAAGCCTCATCAAAATCAAGATCCTCCATATACAAATTCTTGAGTTCCTTGAACCTGACCACCTCAATTTGCATTTCTATTAGAAAAATTATCTTCTAGTAAGAGAATCTACAACTTTGTTAGACTTCATGCTCCTGTTTCAAAATAAATGTATAACTTTGCAAAAACTTAGCGCACTTCAAATGTCTTTGGTTCAATTTTCCTTGAGTATTCAAATATTACAAAGCTTGATGATTAGTATACAAAATAAAATCCTTGAAAAGAAATATTAGTCTCTCTACTTCTTCAATGCCTAAACTATATCATAAAATTTCTCGTCATAAACATAATACTTTATTTTAGCATCATTCAATGTCTCACTAAAATAAGCAACAGGTCTACCTTCTTGGCTCAAAAAAACTCCTTGGGCAGTACTACTAGCATCACAACCTACTTGAAACACCCTATTAAAATTTGGAATTGTTAAAATAGGTTGCTCTATAACTTTCTATTTCAACAAATTGAAACCCTTATCTTCTCTTATAGTCCACTTAAATTTATTTCTATCTCTTCTCAATGTTTCAATCTAAGGTCCAAAAATACTACTAAAACTTTTGATATACTTTCTCTAAAAACTAGCCAGTTTATGAAAAGATCTTACCTCTATTGAACTCCTTGGAGCAGGCCATTCAAGGATCGCCTTTACTTTCATAGGATCCATTTTTAGACCTTCTATTAATACAATAAATCTCAAGTACATCAACTCCTTCTTCACAAAACTACAATTCTTCAATTTATCAACAACTTTTCCTCCCTCAACTTATCAAACACCTTATGAATGTGTCTCAAATGCTCCTCCAATGTCTTACTAAAGATCAAAATATCATCTAGGTAAAGAATGTAAAACTTACCCAAAAACTCCTTCAGTATCTCATTAATGAGCCTTATGAAAGTTCTCGGTGCATTGGTTAGCCCAGAAGGCATGACTAACCACTTGTACAATCCTTCCCTAGTCTTGAAAGTAGTCTTCCACTCATCTCCTTCTCTGATGTGAATCTAATGGTACCCACTTTTCATATATATTTTTGTGAAATACATAGTACCACTCAAACAATCCATAAAATTATCCATCTATGGTAATGGAAATCTGTACTTGATTGTGATCTTGTTGACAACCCAATAATTTGTGCACATCCTCCATTATCCATTCTTCTTTGGTGTCAATAATGTTGGTACATGACATGGACTCAGACTCTCTCAAATCAATCCCTTCTATAACAACTCATGAACTTGTCTATTCAACTCATCACTTTCTATTGGTGTCATTATGTGCACTACCTTGTTTGAAAAATTGGTTCTTGGAATAAAGTCCATCTAGGTGAATGCGTTTCCTCACTAGGGGTAATCCATTAGACACATTATCTAACACAATATCAAGAAACTCTCTGAACAAATTTGCAACTTTAGTAGGTACCTCCTCTACTTTTTCTTTACCATCTTTTGGGATTACAGAAAAACACATATGCTCATGCCCCATACCCTTGAGAAACTCCTTTCTTATAGCTAAACATACTTAGAAAGCACTACATATGTTTTCTTATTTCTTCTTCAATGGATTCAACATATGTTTTACTTCATCATCTGTCAGAGTGTAGGTATTTACAAGCCCATCATGTGCAACATTCTTATCAAACTACCACACACTACCTAGAAACATATGACATATGTCCATAGGTATGATATCACACAACACCTCATCCAAGTAGCTTCCAATCTTGAGCTTTACTAAAAATTTCTCATGGATAGGGACCTTGTGGTCATCCTACACCCAAGCAATATGGTATGGATGCTAGTGTAACTGCCTCTTGAGATTCAAGTTTTTGATAATATTTTCTGACACTAGATTATCAATGCTTCCACCATCAATGATCACATCACAATAATTATATTCACATTGGAACCTTATTTGAAACAAACTCCTCCTTTGATCAAGTTCATTCTCACCACTCAGTAGGACTCTTCTATTAACTAAGGCTTTTCCTCTTTCAACATCTTTAGAATGTGATGGTTTAGCATCTTCATCAACATGCACTACTCTAGCCTAGGCTTCAGTTCTTCTATTAGTCCTTCCTTGGCACTAGGAACACTCAAATGCTCTATGCTCTTCCTCTTCATAGTGAAAACATTTTCCATGGAAACCTCCTCTCCCGAATCCTTGGCCACTTGCTCTCTGATCTCTATTATTCTGATCATGGAAATGATTGAAACTATTCCCCTCTAGTTCCTTAAACCAAAACTTCTTCAATACCTCTTCCAAGAAAGTTCAACTAACTCTGTCATAAGATTTAGAGATGTCAAGTTTAAGAGCCATAATGTAAAATAGTGGCTAATGATAGAGATATTATTATATTGGTTAAATGTTACTAATATTCCACTTTTTTAAAAAAAAATTGAGTTATAATTCTAAATTATTGTTAATCTTGGTTGGAGAATTCAATTTTTTAAATTAAATATAAACTAGTCTATTGCCAACCTTGTAATAGAATTAAAATAAATAGTAGAGGTAAGAATACATTTTTAAAATGATGCTTCCAAGTGGAGTTAGGGCCCAAGAATTTCAAAGAAGATTGAGACACAATATAGGGAGAGAAAATAAAAATAACCTAATAAGGAAATGGTCTTTGATACTTAGATATAAAACAAGATACTCAAAATGCCCCACCTAGAAGAGAGGATACAATTGAGGATTGAAACAAGAAAACTTAAAGTAGATCAGAATAGAAAAGAAATAGGCCAATCACATAGCCTAAGAGAGGGAGAAACATATTTAAATGCTTTAGAGGAATTTAGTTTCAAGTCAAACTATAAAGCCATTATTGGTCATGAGGGTAATGCATATTGTTAGAGACATGTTTAGAACCTAGGTATCCTTCCAATTATTAAATTCTTCTAGTAGGTTGTTCTAAATGGTTGCATTCTCACAACTGACAATCTGAATAAAAGGGGCTTCGAATTTGTGAATGATTGTAGTTTGTGTAGATTAAAATGGAGAACATCCAAATCATGGAATAAGATATTGAATGGAGATTGAGAGAAGGAGGTCTCTTATAACTAAGAAGAATCTTGCACTGGATAAGTCCAAGGCTAAATAAGACTACCTTGCAAGCTTAGATTTAGTTGGCAATGACAAGACTAGGCTTCCCCGGAAAAGGTAGAAAAGGAAGGCTGAAAGGAAAAAATATATAGAAGACGAGGAGGACATAGTCATTGAGGAACAATAGAAGGTGGGGGAGAGCCCTATGGATAATTAATTGAGCCTCATGTCATCCCATGTCTCAAACACCCTCAAGAATGATGTTGATACCCCTATTAAGACCAATGCTAAGGAGGACAAGGGTTTTATCACCTCCCCTACCCATTAACATGAGAAGGATAAGCAGAAGATGGGTATTGACCTCGAGTTGGCCCTTGGTAGTGATACTCAAATCCAAAAGGAGGATGTTTCTATCTTGGAGAAGATTTTCAAGAAACTCCTAGAGAGGCAAGATATTGTGGAATAGAGTTTCGATGAGGTTGTTAGATTTGTAGTTAAAGTTATGAACTCGGTGGCTTCTACACTACACTTGCTTCATGTTGAGAAGGAAGCACTTGTTAGACTATATGTGGAAAAGAGGAAAATTTAATTCTTAGCTTAGATATTTGATTTGACATTAAATACCATTTTTAATGTGGAAGATGAAACTATGGTTCATGTAATCCCCATGTTCTAGGGTACTAATTTGTTTCTCACTACAAATCATAGATATTGTATCAACACATATAGGGGAGAGTACCTACTATTTGAGCACCCTAAATATGTTCCTCTCAAAATCCTATTCGAAAATGTTAAAGTTGATGAAAGATCAACCCTACAACTCCCAAGAATCACCTGCATGCAAACACCTATCATAGAAATAGAGAAAAAAAATTTATGGAGGGTAGAATTCCCAGATCCATTGATGAGACATTCTTGATGAGAAAAAAGATAAATTGCTATAATCAAAAGTGAATGAATGTTAATATTTACAAAGAGAGATCATCCTTATAAAGGAGATCAAAACCCTAACAGGTAACTAACCTAGGTTGCATGATAATAGTTAATAAAAGAATTAATTGTTATGTACCCAAAGTTTAGCTTAAGTGAACTAGAGATAGTAAGTGACATAATAATTAAATCAATATGATTTAATTAACGAGTAAATACTCTATTACTCTAACACCCCCCCCCTTTATATAAACTTAGGAAGTAGCTAAAAACCTAGAAACTACTACTAAAAGTAAATTTGGGTCTTGGCAACAAATCCTGATGAGGTACCCAAGCACAACCAAATCTCTAAAAAGAGGAGAAATAGAGGAAACCACATGGGAAAAACCCTACTCCAAAAAGAGATGGAGATAATGCTGAAAAGAACTAGTGAAGGATTGAAGAAGCCTTCAAAGTAGGGAATGTCCTAGAAAATAGGAACAAAAAATGATCATGAAGAATACTACTAAAACATGTAGAAGCTGCAAACATTTTTCAAAAGTAATTGTTGATTTGAAGAACCTCCACCGAAATAGAACTTGACCAAGTAGAGAAGACTATAATCTACATTGAATCGGGAAGCACAGAAAGGAAAACAACTGAACTAGAAGATATAGATGGCATGAAACACCAAAGCCTAAAGAGTTTCTTAGTCAAACATGGAAGGCTACAACCTTGAAGTAGGAACAAAAAGAAGAGTGCCTATATGGTAAATGATACATCTCACCAAAATGCACATCTACGTAGCCACTACATCCACCCAGTAAATAGGAACAAACACTGAATACATAGCTCACTCCATTGAACCAAGGAAGTATGAGAAACAATAGAAGAAACCCCTCTAGTGAAGATAATGGTGAGGTGATAGGATACTAGAAAAGTGGGTCAAAATAACTACATGTCAAGGAACCACAATCAAGATACACAAAAGAATACATATGTGTGTACTAAGTTGATCAATCTTAGACACGTCATGAGGCTAATGTCATAGAAGGAAAACTCACTGGACAAAGGAAGATGGAAAATAAAGATAAAACATCTACCCCCCATGGTAGTTTAATCAAAGTAGTGGATGTACAATTAGGCACAAGATATAGTGAATTACAAGAATACAATAATATGTATGAGTGTCCTCAGATGACACTACTTGAATTAGAAGGCAATACAAGGCAAAATAATAGAAGCAAAAATACATATGCATTATGGCACTTTATCTCAGTGTGTTTACAAGAATGCATACAAATAATATCTAAATATACTAGAAGAGACATAAGGTTGATACAATAGATAGTACAACCCATGCCAAATCATCTAAAGCAATGAAATCAATCCCTAAACCTGATAGTAACCAAGATATCCACCAAAATGCAAAAATTCAAAAGTCTGAATAGAATGTGCTTAGAACAAGTTATGGAAAAATAACCAACATCACTGGAAATAACTCAAAAAGAACTTTCCAACAATATAAAGAATTTCTAAATCAGAGATAGGATTCTCAAGACATGTCTCCTACAGTGCAAAAAGGAAACCCTAACTTTGATAGTAGAAAAAGCTAGAAAAAAAACCAAAATTGAAAATTACCTAGACCACTATGATGGGCTTAGAACCAGATTTCTAATGATATCTCATTTTTGGAAAATGGAGTCTATATGCCCAAGATATGAGCAAAAAATCCAAGGTAGGGGTGACTGGAGTGTTGATGCAATGCTGATGTTAGCAAGTGACAAGCATAATTTTGATGGTCAAATGGTTGTCAAGGCAAAAAAAAAAGCCAAAAAAATGATCCCTAATGCCAGAAAAAAAAGGACATCAAGTATGTTGAAAATAACCAATTTGCTAGAAAACAAAGATCTGATGCTGAAAAAATTGGGTGTCCAAAAAAGACATGTGGTAAAAAGAAATCCTCTTGTGCATGTCAAAATACCTTGTTCACTGAAAAAAATATTACTATGCTAGAAAATTCCAAGAGCTCGAAAAATAATCATCTATGGATTTTGAGCCAAAGCTTGAAAAATAATCATCTATGGATTTTGAGCTAGAGCTTGAAAAATAAATCTAATGGCCATAAAATATATCAAAGTTGTAAATCCAAATTTGGTGGTCAAAAATTTGCATCGACCAAGACACGTGATATCCGAGAAGTATGGGCAAGGAACTCAAAGAATAGGCATAGTGAGGAGGCACCACGTGTCAAAGTTAGTTCAGAACAACAATCTTGGCTTCAAAAAGAAAATGTAGGCATGCATATGAACTGATGAGTTCTTGTTCACCTTGAATCCCCCCCAAAAATGTTGATCTTCCAAAAAAATGTGTAAGAAGAATCGCAAACTTGCAGACCCATAAAGATCATTGCCACATGTCAGCAAGTTTGGAGACCAAGCCAGATTCCAAGGACATGTGAGATCCAAAGTCAAATCACATGTATAAGGACTAATGGGTCCAAGGTTGAGTTTCTACAAAAAAAAAAATCTTCCCCCATTATTATCAAGTCGTTGATTGACCAAAGCATAAATTAGTGACCCCAAAAAGAGGATCAATGTTGAGGGAAAAGATTTTAGAAATTTGTTCAGTGCTCCCATTGGGATTTGTGACAAGGGATTAACCACCTCCTATGTACTATAAGTTGAGTGGTTGTATCGGGTATTTACAGATTAGTCTTTTGGTGCAACAATAATCCCACTCTAACAAATGGTATCAGAGCTTGGTCATAGGTTCAAATCCTCAAGCCCTAGAGTGACACTAAGGGGGAGATTATTAGAAAAAAAATTAGTTCTCCCCTTGAGATTTGTGACAAGGGCTTAATCAACTCCTATGTACTATAAGTTGAGTGATTGTATTAGACATTGATAGATTAGTCTTTTGGTGCAACGACAACCCCACTCTAACAAAAGAAAATTGTGTGCACCCAAAAAAGAGGTGTATCTGACAGTGGCATAGGGTACTATGTGCTAACAGGAGTTGTAGGGGTTGTGCATTCATGGTGGGTGAGGATTTATGATTTCCCCACATTGAGTGTAGCCTTCAAAAAAATAAAAACCACTAAAAAACTCCATCATTGGGCTCATGTGATAGAATAAAGACCTTAGGTACCCAAGCGACATTCCCAAAACAAAAAGGGTGCCATCAAATCAGTGTTAGAGGTGTAGGAGGCATGAGCATAGGGGCCAATAAAATTGTACCTCTAATAAAATTTTGCACCCTCCAAGCAAAAAATTCTAGCATTGATTGAATCATGCACTTTATAAAAATGCTTCACTTTTTAAATTTAAAAAAATAAATTTTTAAAAAATCAAAATACCAACACTTGAAACAGTGAAGGATTTGAATAATATTTTTTTAACAAAAAAAATATATCGTTGCCTCAATATGCATGCCCGCGTCAATACAACCTAGGTACAAATTTTTTTTGCCTCAGATTTCAACAACGTCCAAACAAGACATATTTTATATGGAAATGAGGGTTTTTGAGCACTCTAAGCTCAACGGTAATGTCTGTTTGGGCTCAAAGTGCCCCAAAAATTAGTAACCTTCCATATCCAAAAAAAAATTGTTCTAAAGAACTGAAACCCTCTAAAAATATATATAAATTTGAAAACCAAGACAATTTTCTCATAAATAGAATAGGGGCATGAAGATCTGGAGCTCTAATACCATGTTGAAGTTTATGAAAGATCAACCCCATAGCTCCCAAGAATCACCTACATGCAAGCACCTGTCACAGAAAAAGAGAAGCAAAAGCAATGGAGATTGGAATTATCAAATCCATAGATAAGACATTCTTGATGATTAAAAAGATAAATTTATATAATCAAAAGTGAATGAATGTTAATAATTACAAAGAGATATCATCCTTATTTTAAAAAGATCAAAACTCTAACAAGTAACTAAGCTAGGTTGCATGATAATTGACTAAGACATTTAATTGACAATTTCAAGGATTGTTGTAATTTTTATATAGTCATCCCCATTGAATTTTTTGACAAAATAAAAACTCATTATAGGTTTTACTATTCTAGTTTCAAAAATCTAAATTTTATAGTGTTATGAGTTCATTTTCTAATCAAAAGTGTCTCTCAAACATAAAATAGTGAGATTCATTAAAACTTAAATAACTTTTTAAATTTTTCATATTTCTTAAATTAATTTACATGTAAGCAATCTTCACATAATTCTTTTGAAGCTAACAAAAATTTTTAAAAAGTTAAATTTTGATTAAATTATGGTGTCCGTACACAAAAGGTTTTATAAATTAGCTTAGTTGTCAACTATATATATATATATATATATATATATATATATATATATATATATATATATATATATATATATATATATATATATATATATATATATATATATATATATATATATATATATATATATATATTCTCATCAATCTTTGGTGTGTCAGGTAACCTCATTTAAAAGGATTCACAAAATTTTATTTAGTTGTGTCAAATTATGGTGTATGTACACAACTACGGTATGGTCCTGAAACAAGCATTTTGAAAAAGTGGTTTTTAAGCATCCATACCAAAAAAAATCTACCATATGGGTATACAAATAAATTACATATTAAAAAAGGAGATTCCAGGCACTACAATTTTTATATTTGAATTATTTTTATATTTAATCTCTAAATGCCTCAAATTTTGGCATGAATTGACAAGATATTTCAAAATTAGGAAAAAAAATTCCACTTTTTGGCCAAAAGTGAGACCCAACTTCTTGCATTGACCCTTATCCTTAATCAAAAAATTATTGTATTAATATGTAAAAATATTACTTTGTTATGATTTATGTTGCTTATATTGTTCCCTTCCAATTAGATGTTTATTCTCCTAGTCATGTTAGTTCTCCCCAAGTGTGGAGGGTTGTTCTTGTTGTTATTTTGTTGACTTCTCCATTTTTTGTTGATAAAATTGATGTAGGTTTTGATGTTTCCCTAGGTATTGATTATTGTATAACATTTTCTCTAGGATAGGTGGTGTTTCTAGTGAGGTTATTTTCATACACAGTCTTCTTTCTTCCCCAACTACTACTTCAACTTGTTGATTTAGAGCAAAGATCATTTATTTACCTACAAATCTAACATTACGCCCTTCTTGAGAAATTATAAAGGATTATGCACAAGTCAAGGATGGAGGTAGGTAAACAAGTTATGTTAGAAATTAAGTTGAAACATATTTAAAGGATTGTGCACAACCCAAGGATGGAAGTAGGTGAACAAGTTGCATTAGTATCATGAAGACTATGAGTTTTCCTTTCATTTCAAAAAGGAGAGTTACCTACCAATCAAAATTTGAGATTCACTTATATTTCAATCATCAAATAATAATGCATTTCTTGTGGTTTTGTGGCTTGAACAACAACTTACTATGCACCTTAAGCTAAACTAATGCAAGGTAGTTGCACTTAGTTAATGCACTTGAAATATGAGTACGGGTTGGATTGGCAAATAGTTATTTGGCACCCAAAACTAAATTCATTTATCCTAGTGTAGTTACACATTAGTTAAGACATTACTAGTTTATGAGTGACCATATAAGTCCTTATCTCTCTTTTAGCTTTGAATATTTTTTATTGACAAAATGGGAAAAACACATATAATGAATTATTTAGAAGATCTCTTTTGTTCTCACATATTATCAAGACTTCCTCTCTAAGAAGCTGTCCATTTTTATTTTGCTGCTAAAAAATGGTGCAAAGCATGAACTATGCACCCCTATCTCAAATTTTTTGAGGATTTTTTTTCTTATACTTGGAGATGCTACTCTTAAAAGGAAAACACATATATAATTGAGAAGATCATTCACCAGCACTGTGTTGGCCTCAATAAATTTGAACTTGAGAGTTGTAAAAAAATTGAAATTAGGATTCACATTTTCTTTTTGTGGATTTCTCAGTTAGGGGTAAAATGCATTGTTCGATATGGTAGATATAGTTTTGTCATGATTTTTTTGCATGAGATGGAGATTTTTCAATCAATTTTTTTGTGCCATGAAACCCTCACATCCCTCTCTCTTAGCAACTTTAACATGACAAAAGTGCCTCCTCTATTTCAAGGTTTCTCTCAACTTGCTAGTTGCAGACTTCGATACATTGAGCTAAGTAAGGAGGCATTTGAGGTGATTGTGAAACTAAGTTGCCTTCTTGAAATTTTAAAAGTAGAAGACTATAATTTTTCTTAGAAATTGAGAATAATTTCATGGAGTCTCAAGTGTCTCTCTCTTCTTCAATGTATGAAGAGTAGGTTTTCAATGGAAGTGAATTTCCAAAAACTATAAAGCATTGAAATTAGTGGATGTGTTGGATTCAAAATGGGGAGTTGTATGTCTCTGTTTAGTAACAGGCACCCCATGTCAAAAGCATTTTTCTATGGTGTAATCATTGAAGAGCATTACCTATTTTGTACATGTTCAATCCACTGTTGGCAGTGTTTTACAAAGCTTTCTTCTCTTGGAAAAGTTGTCCATTGAGTCTTCCTTGTTTGTCATGTCCTACCAAATGGTAATCTTCAAGTTTACCTTCCAATTTAATGCATCAAAATATTTGTTTCCAATATTTTGCAATCAATATTGACATAACATTTTAGAATATAAGTTAGCTTATAATTTAGAATTTCTATTTGAAAAGATAGATTTTAAATGGTATTGATAATGTATCTCTTAACTTTGATGCTTAATTCTTTTATCTTTTAAGATTACACAGGATCAGTCACATAGAGGATTTTTGTTTTCATATAAGACTTTAACTTGATTTCCAAAATTGTGGGATGTAGCAAAGGTTATTGTACAGCTAGTCATTTTAAAGACATTTGTTCTAAATATTCAATGGTATAATATATCTTGTGACATATATAAATAGGGTTTAAATTTGTGTTCTTGTATTTTGTAAAATTCTCTTTTGTTGGAAACAATTAGAATCATCATGGTGGGTTATAGATCATGGAAATTTGGAGTTTTTATTTGTCCATTTATCAATGATTTCCTGGGCCTTCTGAGAGACTTTCCAAAAACCAAGAATTTTGTATCAAGGAGAAGGAGGGCCAAGTAGATTATGGTAATGGTAAAAAAAAATGGTGTTTCTATTTATTTATTTAAACAATACAAAACTTCTTTTTTTGTGTATTCCAAGACTATAGTTCTCTCTTTTGACACATTTTGAGTTATGGAATTACTGCTCAAGAATATAGAGCTTTTAATACATAATTCCCTATCTATTAAAGAATTTTGATCTCTTTGTAAAACATTAATACAAATAGGATGTTTTCTAATATAGAATGTATAACACCTAGTTTCATGTATGTATCAAGAGTTTTGTTGTCTTTGTAAAATGTTAATACAAATGGAATTTTTTCTTGTCCAAAGAATTATCTTGATCATGCGCTTGGAAAATTGTAAATGATAGTTTCCTTGCCTTCTAAGCGGAGGGGGGACTAATGTTTTGGACTATCTTTTTTTACTCTTTCATTACATTTCAAAGTTTAGATCCTATTTCAATTGCAATAACTACAATTCTTGGCTTAATTAGGAACATAGGTAGGATCTCATTCTTTTTTGACATAGTTGTACATCAATAGGGCACTACTTCATCCATCTTCTCAGGCTTGGTTCATTTTCTCCTATGTATTAGTATTTGCACCAAGATTATTATTTTCATTAATGTCCATCACATTGAAAAATCTTCTTTAGCATATTGATAACAAATGTTATTGCTTAAGTTGATTTCTAATGTAGCGTAATCCTAATTTATGTTTTATTTTCAGTAACTCTAGGTCATTAGATGTTGGTATAGTTTTTTCTCTAGAATTATATGTAGCAAGAACTTCATTTTCTACATCCTAATTATTTTATCTAATTCCTCTCTTTGTCATCTTGGATTCTTTTTTTTCTTTGAATACAATCCACTTGAAAAGACTATAAAACTTAGTAAACTTAGATTTCCCGGGGATACCTTGAATAAAGGGCTCCAAAGAAAGGGGAACACCATTTAGTTCCAACATAACAAGATCTATTTCTACAATTATGTCCCTGATAGTGCTCAACTAATCTCTCAAGTCAGTAAGCTTCATAAAGAATGAAATGACAAAATATTGTTTATCCATTTTTACAAGGTGAAGTGGTTATCTCAATGTAATGTCTCTACTATTGTTGATCTCATATATACAATCCTTTTAGTGTATCAAACATTTCTTTAGCCAAGTTCAACTTGGAGATGATTAAGACTAGGCGATTTGTTATGGGGTCTATGAAGGTCTTCCTATCCTTAATATTATTATGCTTCTACTGGAATTTTTAGTATCATCTGAAGGTTTGATCATATTACTTTTTATGAAATCAAGAAGATCTTTCTTCTCTAATGCAATGAGTGCCTTAGGTTTGCAATAATTAAATTTTGGGACTTGATCAAGCCTATCTTTAACTTTGACACCAATCACCATCTTCTTTTTCACATGAACTTTCCTCCAAGGGTGCATCCTAGATGAACATTTGACTTCTTAAACAAATCTAATTAGATCCTTCCTTAGACCCTCTTTGATACCATGTTTGTTTAATGCAAAAATTAATAGAAATGCAGATATAAGATAATTCACGCAAATTCACATAGCATATACCTTTAAAAAAACCTTAGTGTAACTTGAAGGTGAAAAACCATGCAAACATGTGTGTGTGTGTGTGCGCGCGCGCGTGCGTGCGCGTGTGTATGTGTGTGTGTGTGTGCGTGCACGTGTGTATACATGTATATATACATATATACC
This sequence comes from Cupressus sempervirens, assembly GCA_028749045.1. Classification (NCBI taxonomy): domain Eukaryota; kingdom Viridiplantae; phylum Streptophyta; class Pinopsida; order Cupressales; family Cupressaceae; genus Cupressus; species Cupressus sempervirens. Next base: position 71,180,544 of record CM053788.1, read on the forward strand.
TATACACACACACACATATAAATACATACATACATATATCTATGTATGTATGTATGTATGTATCATACATCTAGTATTAGTTATGTTACTATCAACTTTGTGGACAATGATTAAATGTAAAGGTGACCACTACTCTTCTGACGAGTGATCAACTGAAAAAAAAGCAATACACACACACACACACACACACACACACACACACACACACATTTTATATATGTCTCTATGTGTGTGTATTGAAGTAATTTTACAATGTGTCCAACACATGTCGTTTTGATTACAAGGTTGATCTGTAACTATGCAATGATTATGTACTATATATTATCTTCCTTTAGAAAACTATCAATCTGCAAGAGTATATAATGATAAATAAAAAATATGAGCATAAACATAGATCTTCCTAAGATGAATGAACCTTCATCTCTATATATTGATCTTGCCTTTACTGATCATCATGAGATTGTGTGTGTGTGTGTGTGTGCTTGGACTGCATATGCCTATTGTGTCTTCTTATATATATAAATGTGTGTGTGTGTGTGTGTGGAAGGTACCTTTTCACCAAAGGTTGGCCCTTTAGGAGATGACATGACTCATCCAAGTAAGGTGGAAGACTAATTAGTCATCCTAATAAAGATTTAATAATATTTTTCATATTTAATATATATCAATCATTGATATTAAAAAATGAATTGCTAATACAAATTTCTAAAGCTTATAGGCCAAATAGACATTTGTGTAAAAGTTATATCTGCATGTGGATTTCAACCATAGCTACAACATTAATAGAGTCTTGTTTAGCACAAGAAGGACAAAGATGGAATATCATGTCTTATCTTTTTTCTCATGTATGGGTAAAAGATTTAATTCCATGTCCCAATGTGAATGCTCAAGAGCATTTTTCTCTTAAATTTAAGTAGTTAGAGTGTTCCCATGCAAATTTTCACTCATAGAAAAAGGATGAATTAGAAACTTTATTTTTTAGGAATTAAAATCAAGCATAAGATTTAGTTCCATGTCCCAGTGCGACTGCTTAAGTATTTTTTCTCTCAAATTTTAGTTGTCAAAGTGTTCTAATGAAAATTTTCACTCAGAAAAAGTATGAATTGGAAACTTTCCTATTTTAGTAGATTTTCTATAATTTAGGAATTAAAATTAAGCATTGGAAAAATACAAGGGGAGATGGGAATAAGGAGCAAGTTCTTATTAGAAAAATGTTTTATGCCTTCACAAATTTGCTTCCTTCCTTTTTATTGCCTTCATTTTTTTGGTGACATCTATGTACATAAATTATTTTTACCAAATTTATTGAAAAATACAACTAAAGATTAAAAGAAACTTCAAAATTTCATAGACATGGGGTCACTAGCTCTACAAATTGTTACTAAGAAAATCAATGAGCAAGTACTAGCCAAAATAATCTTAGTGGCTACATGGAGACTTGTCTTGTGTCTCATTACAATAAGTGGACAACAATATGAAAGGCTAAAGGTCACAAAAAAATTCACACAAAAAAATAATTAAAAAATAATTTTATATGTTATTAAAGTGTGAGTCACATTAGATTGCATTTAAAACTTATTAGTAAAGATAAAATATAATGATATAGTTTAAAGTTGGATTTAGTAATTACAAAAGATTGGGACTAATATAGACTATTTATGTATTTAAGAAAATTTTATTGAAATTTTAAGTATAATGATATTCCTTTTCATAGATTTATGTATAATAATATTGAATATATAACTTTATCTATAATTAAATAATGACTTTATATTTATTTAAAATGCTTTTTTATTCTATGTATAAAGGATTATAGTTGAAAAGAGGTGTGTTGAGAAAGAGAATACATGTATGTATCTATTTGGACTCCTCTATGTAATACGTGAATACTCATATGTCATCAAAGTTAATCTTTCTCATAAATTATAAATTTTACATCCATAACTAGCTAAATCAAGAGTAATTAATGCCAACATTGTTTCTTTGGCCTTTAATGGTATATACCTATTAATCTGAAGTTTTTAAAGATGTTATCATTATCTTATATGTGTTACCTCTTGTTCAGGAATTTACCATGCTTACATGTTCTACAATCTATATCATCTTGTGAGATTATAATTATTGTGAAACACTATTAATATGGATTCTTTTGTATACTTGACGTCCGAGTAATTCACCCTATTGCAAGATAAAGAATTTTAACCATAGTAATCTTCTCTTTGTGTAATTGAGCAAACCTATAATTGACATGCAACCCGAATGAAGCAAAAATGCATGTAACTTATTGGGTCCATAATCAAAATTTCAATCCCTTATTTTTACTACATACCATACACCTACCTAAAAATGCTTCATTCATTCATTCATTTCTTTGATTCTAAGATTACTAAATTTTCATTTTATCCTCCATATATACATATAGATTAAACAAATTTTAGATAATTTTATTTAAATAGCTTATTCTCATTACCATTTCAATGTATAGGTACAAGAATGAGACAACAATCAGCATGCACTTTGTGTATTACAGATCTAATACTCTTTTAATAAGAAAGAGTTACACAGAGAATTGAAATTGCAATACAATGCTTTCAAATAGAGTCCAAATGGATTTCATACTTACTCAACACCAAGATACAATTGCCAATAATAACTAAATAGAGAATAAAAATTGCAACACAATGTACTATAGGTGGAGAAGAGACGAACAACTTTTTCAGTTTAGTGTACCACGCAAATGCTTTTCATACCTATTAAACACCAAGATGTTATTGCCATTAATAAATAAATAGAGAACAGAAATCGCAACGCAATGTGTACCGCCCAAATGCTTTTCAAGGGTCCAGTTGTTCGGAGGTTGAGCAGACGTTTCCAACAACAACGCTTTTAAGGAACGTGCCCTTCAAACAATGGTGCCAGTCAGCAACAGCCTTCACCGCTAAACGTGCAGATATTTTCGTCAGCGCAATTGTCGCGTCGGAACAAGACGAGCGGAGAAATTGCGTTCGTCCATTACTCACAGTGACGCCCACTTCACGTTTCAAATTTCCCTTCTTCGCTTTGATTTTTCAAACGGGTGACAAATCAAGCCCCAATCGCTAACGTTTGCCTTAACTTTCTTGGAACGTGCCCGACGACACTTCACATGATACCTCTATAAAAATCATTCCCCAGGGCTCTCTCAACTGATAATATTCAGCGCTCTGGTCCTCCTCTAAATCTCAACAAATGGCCAACATATTCAAAAGCGCCGGAGGCGATTTGGTGAGGGGAAAATACCTCCGGCCAACAAATTCTCCACCAGTCGGAAATAATATCCGGTGTGATAAATCTGATGAAAGCCCACTACTGAAGCGCCGGGAAATTCTGGTGGCCTCCACGTCAGCGCGCGTGCCAGTCACGCAGTTTCTGCTGAAGCCGAGGGACCAGGTATCGAGTCTCACGGACTACCACAACCTCCAGAACGCGCAGAAGCTCAAGTTCAAATACACCTCCGACGTTGATGTAACATCTCTGTTTCCTTCATCTGACGGTAACGGACATCCTGTTGAAGTTGGCGTTAGCAGGCCTAGTGCATTTACCGAAGAATCCCGAGGCCGGCAACTGCAAGAGGAGGTTGTAATTGAAGGGATTCAAGTGAAGAGAGAAAGGCCGTTGTGGTTCGACGTGTATATCAGTTCAGCTGGAGAAGAAAAGGAAGAATATTATTGTGGGTCATTCCTTCACATGCCGCCTCAAAAGAAAACATCGCGTGGGCGGCGGACGAGGCAGAAGGCGGCGTCGTGTAGTTTGAGGTTGGGGATCGGGCATCTAATGGAGAATATGAATGCTCAACATGAGCAGACAAGAGTTGTGGTGAAATTAGTGCCCAGACTGAACATGGATGGAGATTCCTTTTCTGTACAAAGCATCCGTATAGAGTATTCTTGATTTCTAAGAACAAACCAATTCTTTTTGTTCCATAAGGATAATCAACTCATTTCATTATTGTTTAAAATGCCCTTGCCTGCTATTCATTATTATACTCCCTAATGTACTAATTTGAGAAATTATCCTCGTTACTGTTATGGTACAGATGTAATAGCTTTCATGCCACAAAGAGGCTCGTCAATACAAATAATAGTTGAAAAATAATTTCAATTCACTTACAAAATCTATCGATATGTGTTTTTGTTTTGTTTTTTCGTTTTTTTCGGTATTTATTAATTTTTTTATTTTATCTAAAATCATTTTAGTGTTTTAATTTTTAATATTTGATTTTTATTTCCAATTGTAAGATTTTTAATTTCTAAAAACAATAAAATTATTTTACTTTCAACTAAGAAAAGTATTAATACAACTATGCACATTACAAACACATTAGAAATGGTTTCATACAATTATACACAAAATATTTAATATTAAACAAATTATTCTTAAAATGTTTAAATATGAAATTTTAAACAAAATACAATAAAATTATTCTTAGTGATAAATTATTTTATATTAAAAATATTTTATATTCTAATTATTTATATGTGAAATACATTTCAAAAAATACAACCATTATTTTGTGATCTTAATTATTAAATTTTTTATCTTTAATAAATACTACTCTATTTAAATACGAAATATTTTTAAAAAAATACAACCTTAATTTTGTAATCTTTATTATTATTTTTTAATATTTAATTTTAATGAGGTACTAATCTACTTAATTAAACTATTACAATTTAAGGCAAATACAAGCCATTATGTGGGACTTGTTTCATATTGTTTTAATTATTTTTGGTTTTCTTTTATTATTTAAGTATGAAAAAGGCTGAAATATTTTCAAATAATAACTTTTTAAATATTAATAATCTTTGAGATTTGTATGGGTTGTGTGAACAATAACTTTATGAAACCGAATCTAGTAGTTGAGGACAAAATAATTGTTTTCTATTTAAAAATGCAAGATAAAGGTCATGAATCCATGTAATAGCATTACCACACTCCCTTGATTGCTCTTGGCCATTAAATCCAAGTAGCAAAAAAGGGAACTCAAAAATCAAACAACATGAGTCCCACTAGATCAAAATTAATCATAAATAATCAAGTTTGAAGAGTGATAATAGTCTACTCATCCAACCTAACAACACTAACACCATTACTAAATCTACAGTAACAAGAAAAGTTCAAGAAATTTTTCTAGTCCAAATAGGAGTGGGGATTAACAAAACACAAATACATTTTAATTTATGTGTCTCAAGATTACAAGCGAGAGCACATCAACCAATTCTATACTGAGGAAACACATATGTACAAAAGAAAAATAGAAACAAAAAAAATTTAATCAAGGAAAAATTATGATCACCTTTTGTTCCTATCTTCTGGAACATTCCCTAGTTTAGAGGCTTCTTTAGTCCTTCACTAATTTCTTTTCAGCATTATTTCCATCTCTTTCTGGAGTAGGGTTTTTCCCATGTGATTTTCTCTATTTCTCCTCTTTGTAGAGATTTGGTTGTTCTTGGGTACCTCATTAGGCTTTGTTGTCAGGACACAAATATACTTTTAGTAGTAGATTTTAGGTTTTTAACTACTCGTTAAGATTATCATTTGGCGGGGGATGGGGGGGAGAATGTTAGAGTAATTAGATATTTCTTAATTAACTCTAGTCTACTTAATCTAAACTTTAGGCATCTTATAATTAATTCTTTTATTAATTATTATGATGCAACCTAGGTTAGACCTTTCTAGGGTTTTGATCTCCATTATAAGGACGATCTCTCATTGTAAACATTAATTGAGATTAATTCATTGTTGATAATAGCAATCTCCTTTTGCTCATCAAGAATGTCTCATCTATGGATCTAGCAATTCCTGGCTCCATAGCCTTTTGCTTCTCTCTTTTTGTGATAGGTTTTTGCATGTAGATGATTCTTGAGAGCTGTGGGGTTGATCTTTCATCAACTTCAACATGGTATCAGAGCTTCAAATCTTTGTGCCCTGTTTTGTTCTTGAGAGATTTGGCATCGGTTTTCAGATTTGAGCTTTCGGCGATTTTTTTATTGCATCTAGGGGCTCACTGACTTTCAAGGCAATTTGAGAAAAAAAGACATCACCATTGAGCTCAAAGCACTCGAAAACCCGCATTTTTATATAAAATACATCTATTTGGGATGTTGAAATCTAAGACAAAAAAAATTGTACCTAGGCTATATCGACCTAAGCATGCAAAACGACGTGGTAATTTTTTTATTTGTTGTCAAATTTATTTTTTGCAAAAATAAAAAGCATTATTTGAAAGCACATGAACTTTTGGAGGCATTTTATTTTTAGAGAGGAAAGGGTTGCAATTTGTTCTATTTTTACATCTTTTCTTCCAACTTCTCTAAGAGATGTCAAATTAAGTGCATGGTTTGGTGTATGGAGTCTAATTACCATAAACCGCCAACATTAGCTATGATACCATGAAGGATTTGAGCAATACAAATCCACAAAGCCCAAAGAATACCTGCATGTAAAAACTTGTCATAGAGAAGAAAAAGACAAGAGGAGGTAAGGGCTTTGCTCTGAAAATATGCAAATCATATTCTTAGAAATGAAAAAGATGTAAGATAATTATAAATGATCTATCCTTATAGAAGGAGATTGAAACCTAAAAAGGGTAACATAAAAGGTAAATCCAATTTAATTATTACTAATTAATTATTAAATGAGAATGCAAAAGGTGCATAAAGTGAAATCTTAAGAAGGGAGAAAAGGCAATTTAATAAATGAAATTAAATTAACCTTTTTCTCTAACATTAAGCATGTTTAAAATTTTGTAGTCTTCAATTAGGAACTTGAGGTCCTCCATCTAGTTCGTGACATCCTTTGGGCTCTTTACCTCCTCACACTTTTCATCTTTTAGTAGGCCAACCTTCTTGAGTTTTCTCATTTTAGTAATGGTGCCAAACACAACCTTCCTCATAACTTCCTTTTGAACACTACAAATAGAGGATATTTCCACCCCAAGCTTGATTCCATTTATAGTACTAACAAACTTATTGTTGAGGAATAGTCTAATTGCTGTTATTGTACTTGTTGATTTAAAGTTTAATATTTTTTGAATAGCTAATTAATAGTCATGGCTTCAAAGTTGTTATTGTTCATAATGACTAATCATAATTGAATATAATTTATTCCTTAGATCTTTAAAAAAAGCAAATATCACATCAGCACACCAAAATTATGACTTGGTGCAAGGAGTCTGTTTTAGCACCTTGACAAAAAACATGTTGGCGTGGCATCATATTTGATGATGTGGTCCCAAAACCTTAGTTGAATGAAAGACACTTGCCAAGAAAAAAGTTGTAAGAAAATTGGATTGATAAGCATAAGTTGTAGGTGTTGAACTACTAGACCTTCTCCACTTTATGCATTCACACAATACTTATTATTTTAATGAGACAAAAAGTAACATGAATGATACGGATTGCATGAACCATAATTAGGAACATAGGTAGGGTTTCATTCTTTTCTAACAAAGTTGTCACACTTGTAGCAGCACCAATTGTGAGCTACTTCATCTATCTTCGTAGGTTTGGTTCATTTTCTCCTATGTATTAGTTGTAGGATTTGAGCAAATAAGCCAATCAAATCCACAAAGCCCTTGAATCCCTGCATGCAAAAACCTGTCATAGAAGAAAAAGACGAGAAGAGGCAAGGGTTTTGCTAAAAAATGGAGATAGAGGAAAAGTTGCTCTCAAATGAGAAATGCATAAGAGATAATGATAAACGTACAAGGCTCAACCTTATAAATGTGAGATAGAAACCCTAAACTAAAAAGCTAGCTTGCACATTATTAATTAATAATGCACCTAAATGAAGCTTAAATAACTAGAGTAATAGAAACTTATATAATTAAATCAATATGATTTAATTAATAAGTATAAATCAAAAAATACTCTAATACCCCCCCTTAAGCTGAAAGCAAGGAGTAAGCTTACCTAGCAAAGAAAAGCTATGAAAGCAAAAACAAGTGGGTCCCAACAACAAGACTTGATCAGGTACCCAGTACAAGGAAATCTCTATAAATTGGAGCAAAGGAGAAAACCCAGTGGGAAAAACCCCTCTCTAAAAAGAGATGAAATGACTTCAAGAGACTGTCTCAAAGCCATAAGTACAATGCGTGACTTCAACCACCCCCCCCCCCCCCCCCCCCCCCCCAATGAGAGAAGGTCAAGGCTCCAAAGCCCCCCTAGAATGAAAGAACCCTTGGATCAATGAACAAACCACTATCACTCCAATACAGAGGAGTGAAAGGTAGTGGACACTGTAGAGGGAACCTCGAAAGCTGAGGTGTCACTAGAAGGCCGAGCTGATGCTCAAAAGAGTAGACACGAGGATCCTAAAAGGGAATCCCCAATGTACGTGGTATGACAGGTGTGTGAACACTGTCATCAAAGAGGAGATGAATGTCCTCTGTAGAATCCTCAATAACTACACCTAGTGGCTCGATGAATGGAGCTGGAGGATCAGGCAGTGCTAAAGAAGAAAACTGTTGAACAAAAAAGAGCTCAAGAGGAGGTGGAAAGGGAATCAAAATAGTAGTCTTAGGAACCACACAGAGGTTCAAGAAACCTAACTGTACCACATGATGCTCTCTCAAAGGAGGAGAGTCATGCTCTGGCAAAGGTGGACCAAAGTGTGAAAAGGAGTAGAGACAGGTGGAAAGATCAATTGTCCCTATAGCAACAATACCTCCTACCATACTATCCCGGATGAAAACTGAATCTGGAGTGAACTCAACTGTCTTCCCGGCCCCACTGTGAGAAATCTGATAAATTGAGAGAAGGTTTGTAGATAAAGATGGAACATACAACACATCATTGAATGTGCCATCTTGAATGCATACAATGCCTTTCCCGCAGACTGTCATAACACTGTTATTCCCAATCATAATATGGAGAATAAGAGAAGCTTCAAAAGAAGAGAAGATCTCTTGAGAAGATGCCATATGGTGAGAAGCACTTGAATCCAGTATCCAAGGGACCTGTGAAGGGAATGTGAAAGAAGCTCGTAATGCATGACCCTTTCCAAGATCCTGTTCAGCTATAGGATTGATAGAAGAAGACTAATAAGCAGATCCCTATGAGCCAAAAGAGGATGGAGAGGAAAGATTTCTCTTATGAAGAAGAGCTTGCAAATCCACTTTCTGTTTCTCATAACCATCAAACTTCTTCTGATAACAAAGTGACTCATCATGTGTTCCCTTCTGACAATAGGAACATGTAGGTCTCTCAGTCTTATGTTTCTCCTTAGAAGAAGATGGTGGGCCACTAGAGTGCTGAGAAGAGGAATCTGATAACTGCTTCAGCTTTTGTGTTCTTTGAGGTGGCTTGGCAATCAATGCCTGTGATTGTGAACTTGTAAGAGAATCCATTTGAGTGAGCTTTGATTGCTCACGAGTCAACCGATCACAAAAGGTATCAAAAGAGGGCATAACATGTCGTGCACCTAAAGCATCCATAGTGGAGTAGAAGGTAGAAGTGAAAATTTGATAAGGTCCTCGAAGCTTGGACAGTATCAGAAAGATACACTCATTATCAGATTTTGTTTTTCCTACAACCTATAACATAGGTCGAAGAGACTTGAATTTCATCAAGAAATCCTCAATGCTGGCGAATGATTCAGGAATCAAGGAGGTAAACTCCACATCTATCTGTAGAATCCTGAACTAATTCATTGTGCCAAATAAGGTTGAAAACTTGTCCCACATAGCCCTAGGTGTATTCAAACCATCCAGGTGAAACAATAACCCCTCTGAAATATTCATTGCAATGAGGCCCATTACCTCATCTATTTTATTACGCTACATAAGAAGCTCATAAGGCCTCTGTAGAACTGGCTGAGCTACATCGAGACATGACCATAATCCCTTTGCCATAAGTGGTCTGGTCATTTTTCCTTTCCAACTATGATAGTTGTGTGGTGTAAGGCAGGCGACATAGGAGTCTGCTATTGAGAGAAGAAGATGGAAGTAGAAGGGTCTTATTCTGAATTAAAGTACAAAAAAGAAAAATCCCCCCCACAATAGATAGTGATATCCCTCAAATACCAAAGAAAACAACTATAGAAAGCATAAAAACTAAGAAAAGAACCTGGATTTTGGATGCAGAGAAGAGAAAAATAGAAGCATCTACTTCAATGCCAAAATAAGAAGCTCAAATAAAATTAGAATCAAACAAAACTAGCACCATTGTCTCCATCTCTAAACCAGCTTTCTGGCACTTCTTTCGGATCAAAAAAAGACCTCTGTATGCCCAAGTTATGGCCAAAAAACCAACTGTAGATCCAAGAAAGGAGCTCTCTGAAAAAATACAGGCACAAGAAAAAAATTGATAGCCGTATGGCCATCAACAACCAATCGCCAGAAAAAAAAATGGTTGTCGAATTAATGATGTCATGCCGAGGCTGTTGCAGGCAGCGACACCGCTGGAGAAGGTGGTGCCCAAGCGGTAAACAACAGTGGCATTGCCTGCAGTGGTGGCAGTGGGGCGGAGGCCGCGCTGTGGGTGGTCCGCCGGCTACGGCTAAGCTCCGACCGAGCATGAGCGACACTCTGGTGGCTGTGGAGTAGCACCGGGATGGAGTGGCCCTTAAAATAAAAAATTATTTTTATTTTAAAAATGCCTCGATATGTGTGCAGGAGGCCGTATGGCCCTGCTGGGCTAAACATTTTTGCCTCCCGGAGCAACGTTGTCCAAATTGGACAAATTTTATATGGAAAAAGGGGTTTTGACACCTTCTGGATCCATTTGTGATGTTAATTTTGCCTCAACTTGCTCCAAAAAATAGTAACACCCCTATTTTCCAAAAAAAATCTAAAAAATTCCAGATCTGTTCTGCCAAACCCTCGTTCTCCTTTTTCTCCAAATCACAAACAAGCTACAACAGATCTGGCTTTGATACCATGTAGGATTTGAGCAAATAAGCCAATCAAATCCACAAATCTTTTGAATCCCTACATGCCAAAACTTGTCACAGAAGAAAAAGATGAGAAGAGGCAAGGGTTTTGCTAAAAAATGGAGATAGAGGAAAAGTTGCTCTCAAATGAAAAATGCATAAGAGATAATGGAAAAAGTACAAGGCTCAACCTTATAAAGGTGAGATAGAAACCCTAAACTAAAAAGCTAGGTTGCACATTATTAATTAATAATTGATTAATAGTGTACCTAAATGAAGCTTAAGTAACTAGAGTAATAGAAACTTATATAATTAAATCAATATGATTTATTAATAAGTATAAATGAAAAAATACTCTAATATTAGTAACTTTGCACCAAGATTTTTATTTTCATTAATATCCATCACATTGAAAAAATCTTCTTTAGCATATTGATAACAATTTTTATTGCTTTTAAGTTAATTTCTAAAGTAGCCTAATCCTAATTTATATTATCTTTTCAGTAACTCTAGGTCATTAGATGTTGGTAGAGTTTTAGTTGGAATATAGTGCATGAAAAGAACAAAGATATAAATGTATATAATTTTAATTCATGTAGAATTTTCTATTTTGTCTTCTTTTATTTGATGGATTTTTATTGTATAATAAATTTTAGACCTTTATTGAAATAATGTGTATACTGCTTGTTACAAAAATAAATATTTGAAATTAACAATAATATGATTAAATATAGGGTACTACATAGATGTCCATTATTGGTCGATAAGCTTTCAGTTGGGTGAGAGCCTATTGAAAATTCCTCACACTATTGCTTCTAGATGGAAACTTTATTGTCAAAACTCTGTCATCGATCATTCATGTTTAGTATTGGCAAGAAGCTTGTGGCACACAACAACCAAACAAAAAAAATGCATATAATGGGTTGTCACGAAATTAGTGCATGTCTTACACACTGTATGCTTTGATATTGGTTCATACTATTACAAAATTAGGGTATATCTTACACATGTTTGATGTTGGATGTCTGTACATAAAGTATACTCTAGCACTAAGGGTGTTGAGCTCCTTGATTTTGCTTTATTTTTTGGGTTCTATGGCCAAGTTGATTGCATTTTTTTGGGTCAATCTGACACTAGAAAAAACTAGGCAAAGGACTACTACACTAAGAGTGTTGAGCTCATTGATATTGTTTTGAATGTAGTATATAAGAACACTACAATCTATAAGCCCATTTTAATTGTTTTTTTTTTATGCCCTCATAACCCTTTATCTATAACATTGATTTATTTGATTTATTATTTTTCTCTATATTTCTTTGCCCCTTTGTTTCAAGGGTTTTGTCGGCACATTAGTTTGTAGATTTTGGTGATGAACGCATGGTTCTATCAATAATGCTTAGTACCAGTTGACATTTTCTGCCTGAAAGTTTTGATTCTCATAAAAATTAATTTGGTTTCAAGAAAAATAAGATATGTTTCTATATATAGTATACTTTTCCAATTGTGATCTTAGATTTAAAAGAAATACTCAATTTGAAGGTGCAACAGAGTAAATCAATGGAGACCACACACCTTATCTTAGGCATCCTAGGTTGGGCTTTCATTTTTTTGGGTATAGTCTCACATTGAATTTATTCAAAATTCACTAGAGAAGAATGTTTGAAATGTTTTTGGAATGCAAGAAATTTTTTTGGAGCTACCCTATTTTTGACACGTCTAAGTTATTAAATTCAGTCCTAAAATAATCAGCATTTAAAATTTGAATCCAATAATTTCTTTCTAGTTCACTCATGCGGCAAACTCACATTCTAAATTACATTATAAAGAGGGGATGTATAAAGGATATTTCTTGGATTCTGTATGTGGTCTCTTTTTTTAACTTCCTTCTAGACACTTGGTATGTACACACTCTGTGTCTTCTCATAAAAATATAGTGACACTTCGCAAAGGTCTAGAATTAGTGTCACAATATCTTACTCTTCTTGTTTCCTTGTGTCTAGGCTTCCTAGATGTTCAAGCTTTACATGCTCATCTGGAATTATACATTCAAATGTTGCATCATGAAGCTCAAGATCAGGATCTCAAATGGTATGATCTTTTGAGCACTTTGCATTTATAAATATTACGCATTCAAAATTTGTAGGTTATAGAGGTAGCAATAGTGGGAAATTCTAATAATCAACTTAAAGATACTCATGTACATTAACAACATTATAATTGTACCTTTTGTTAATTTTTGTTCAAAGATATTATTGCATGCTTGGCATTTATGGTTTAAAGTATTATTTTATTTGCAAGAATATATATATATATATATATATATATATATATATATATATATATATATATATATATATATATATATGTATATATATATATATGTATATGTATATATGTATATGTATATATATATATGTATATATATGTATATGTATATATATATATATATGTATATATATGTATATGTGTATATATATATATATATGTATATATATATATATGTATATATATGTATATGTATATATATATGTATATATATATGTATGTATGTATAGATATATATATATATATATACATATATATATTTATGTATATATACATACACACATATATATACACATATACATATATATATATGTATATATATATATGTATATATACATATGTATATATATATATGTATATATATGTATATATATGTATATGTATATGTATATATGTATATATACATATGTATATATGTATATATACATATGTATATATGTATATATACATATGTATATATACATACATATGTATATATACATACATATGTATGTATATACATGTATATATACATACATATGTATATATATACACATATATATATATATATACACACACACATATATATATATATATATGTATATATATATATATATGTATATATATATATATGTATATATGTATATATATATATGTATATATATATATATATGTATATATATATATATATGTATATATATATATATATATATATGATCTTCTTTGACATGATAATATGCTTCTTGGGTTTGTCATTTTCGCAAACTCTCAGTATATGTTATGTTTCCATCTAGTTCAGATTGTCAACAACTAAAATATATATGAACATACACGTTATTACTATCATGCCCAAAACTCAGAGGGCATGCAAAATATGTAATTTTCTTTTTTAAAGATTAATAATTAAAATTAAATTCACTAAGTTCAATATGTTCATTTTCACTAGTTAAGGTACATGTATAATGTAAAACAGAACAAGTTCTCCTATTAGTGTCCTAACATTTCCATTTAAGTTTTAAAATCAATGTGTGAACTAGATCGTTGAATCTAAACATTCATTGCTAAATTGATTAATTCGTTTAAATAATTCAAATTCAATTAATTTAAAGGATCTAACATGTTATCGCTTTTATCTACTCTTAAAATATTTTTAAACAGATTAAGTAAAATGACTTACTTATTTTTGATGTCAAATATACATACTTCTCTAACATAATCTAACATTAAATTATTCAAACTATAAAAAAATAACAACTATCTCAAACTTTAATATACAAACTTCAATTAAAGACAATCAAAACTAATTAATATTTAAACTAAACTTTAAAATCTATTACCTATACTCGTCTACATAAAATAAAAAACATTGCTAACATTTAAAACATATCCAAATTAAATCACTAACAAATTAAAAACTAACGAATATTTAAACTAAAACTAATTTAATTACAACTAATTTCTAAACAACCAAATTTGTTAATTTAAAACATTAATTACTAATACATTAATTAAAATTTCTAACAAATTTAAACTAACTAATATTAAAAAACTTTACATATATAAAATAAATAAAAAACTAAACTAACATTACACACTAACTACACTAAGCTAACAATCTTAATAAAATTAAAACAATCTAACTTAAACTAACTCCCAACTAACTACCCCTAACCCTACCCCACTACCCTCCTACCTACTCCCACCTTCCTACCCATGTGACAACCACCCCTCAGCCTTGGTGCATGTTCCAAGCGCTGACCAAAGGGGGGGAACAAATCATGTCCCTACCATGATTTGATGGCAAAAAACATTGAAATGAAGGGGGGAACATGAAGGGTATTAAATACCCTAATAAATGCAATTACAACCCAAGACACCCACCATTCCTTGCATGACACGTGGCTCAATTGGCTGTGAAATTTGAGGTGGGTACATGGGTTATGACCCAATTTAATTGCATTGAAAATCTAACTTCAACCTATCATACTGACACCTAGGATAAAGGGGTGTGGTTAGTTATAACATAAAGTTAATTAGGTGGGTTTGAAGTTGAGGGGATAAGATATTCTTATGCACTAGAAACATGTAGAAGGTAGTTATGATTAAAAGTAAAGTAGTTAGGATTGTTTTAGGATATTTTAGGATATTTAAAAGTATTTTTCTTTTCTAATTTATTTTTTGAAATTAAATTTAAAATAAGAAACAACAAAGAATATTCTCTATTATGACAAGGGGGAATAATTATTTTCCCCATACAAACTCTAGAGAGTTTTTACTCTTAGGAGGAAAACATTTTCCTAAGTGTTATTTTGTCTAAGAGTAGATTTTTCTACAAATTATTTTCTAAGTATAGATTTTTTCAAGCAATGTATTTTTATAACAAAGAAGTAATTTTTTTCCCCCTTTCTAATAGAATTTGCTAAATACCTAGTTAAACCAAGGAATTGGATAATTCATTTTAACAAAAATGCAAGATTGATTTTATTTCCCAATAATCATGAAAATGAATCAAAGTTCCAAACATAACATAATTTTTTCCTTAACATATTTGAACTTGAAATTTGCATAATTGAACATCATCATTTTATCTCAGTTTTTATACAGATACATATAACTAAAAATATGAAAATCTCATAAGCAAGGATATTGCTCAATCATTATTTTATTAACTACCTAATTCAAAGGCTCCACCGAGAAATAACCAGGAAGAAAACTTGACATCGTTGCCACAACAACAATAAGTTTAAATACATTTTACACAGGATTTCAATTCCGAGGAGAAATGTCCTCAACATAACTGAATTTCAATAGCAAGTTGAATTTCATTCTTTGTCCTTAACAAGGGATCCATTTCATTTTTTTGCAAAACATCATGGTGATCATGGAGAGGACAAAAATTGACCACGAGACAACCAATCATAACATGAAGACAAAATCAGACATTCACTCCCATACTGGGTTTTCACAATAGGTTCAACATTGAACCAAACTAGGGAGAAGGTGGAATTTTCCAACAAGAGATGTCAGACACAACACCAAAATAGGTGCCATATCAAGGCTATAACTCAAGGACTTCTATTCTTCCATTCTTACTTTCCAAAACTCATATGTGGTTTGTGTTGATGAGTAGGGGCCCATAACACCCTACCCTCTCTCTCTCTTCTCATCGTAAGAAGAGACTCTACACTGTTGGAGTCCAACTGAAGAACTTCCCCCATTAATGGCCACTTCTGCCCTATCCAAGGTTGAGTAATGCCAATACACCCATACAATCCCTTCGAAAATTTAAAACAAAACACAAAGGCAAGACATCTAAGAAACCCAATTTCCCATCCCTCCCAATATGCTCAACACACACACATACATACATATGTAATAAAACTGAAACATGAAACACAACATGAACAAAATGAGGTGAAGTATTCCTACCTTCAAAAATTAGGTTATGGAAAATGAACAAGTTTGAGATGAGCTTGCTTTCCTCTCCTTCTCCTTCAATTCTGAAAATCTCTCTAAAACTAGAGGTTGGGTGAACACCCCAAACTCTCTCAAAATTGCCTTTAAATAAGATCCTAAACTTAACCACCTCTAAAAGCAATAACTCCCCCACTTGCCCAAAAGTTCTAGAGGCTTCTAACACAACTAGACCTAAAACTAACCTCAAGGTGGAGTTAAAGTCATTCAACCGATGATGAAAACTATCAATTTTCGCAATAAAGCAAAACTTGAGTTTTTGAGTGACCATAAAAGTCAACAAAAGGGGTTGGGGGGTGGAAAATGCCCCCAACCCATACCCATACCCCTTGGGTACTTAGATTTCATGATTTTAGGCCTTAGGAATTAATTAGGGACCTAACAAATGCTAAGAAAAATTAGGACTATCTAACAACCTTCAAAAAGTATATTAAACACTAATCCAAATTAGGGGTAATTAATCTCGATTATAAACTGATTAGCTAAAATGTCACTAACCTATTCCGACTTAGATCTTTAGGTTACACGGTTACCCTAACTATCATACTGGAATGCATATACATTTCATGAGTGTCAAGTGACACTATAAAAACACTATTACGAAACGTTAACATTTATTGATTACAGAATGATACATTCATACATCTCACGATACAAATAAAATACAAACAATAGGATTTTTTCAAATGGTACATAGGGTTTAGTTTTGTTTCTCCATTAGATTTCTCAGCTAAAATATCCTACACACTCATTGCACACATCAATAGTTCAAAAAAATCACATGCATATATGTATATAACATATTAGAGAAATCACAGAAATTAAAACATCCATCTTTCAAATAATCAATTGTTTATCCTGTTCTACTCATATTCTCAATCATTAAAATTGCATAATCAAAGTGTTAATTGTGCATTCACTTACTTCATCAATATACATGTTCATAAAGCATTAAATGATGAAACCAAATATTCGAAAGTAAAACATCACACAACATGAAATAACATAACATAATATATTCAGTGTATCCAATAGTGTCTTGACATATCGAGTCATAAGTATCAAAATAATAAAGTATCAACTATTCTACGATGGGTCGAGGCGAGGACTCACAATTACCCTTACAATAAATATATAATATCTCATTATTCACTATTACCAGCTATGAGTATGTTAAATATAATATCTAACTATTCATTAATACCAACTACAACTACATTAAAAATTATGATTCAAACTCATAATTTTGAAGAACTTGAACTTCCTTGCTTAGCTTTAGGTATATCGGAATTTTTATAATCCATTAATGTCAAGTTCTTTCACATTATGAAGCCTTTTATTCTTAAGTAACTTATAAAAGATTTTACATGGTTTGTTTCCTTCTTACTATCTATATAGAAGACCATTGAATAGTTTATTTTTCTTGAGTTGTTCTCGGTTTCTTTTTAGTTATCCTCCTTTCACTTGAGGTAGATAGAAAGAAAAATATTGGCCATTATAAATCTATTTGCACTCCTAATTTTTGCATGCCTATTACATTGTGATGATGGAAAGAAATTGAGCCATTTCATTCACTAGAGATGTTCCTTAGAAAAATTTATTTAAGAAGTTGTTGAGAAATTTTCAAGCATTCTTTTCCATGGTGGAATGTTCCTAGGACATAGAAATTTGTGTAGCAAAACAAGTGTAGTTGTGTGCCATTTGTGATGATACCTAAAAATGAACTCAAGTGGTCACTCAAAAGACTTTTCAAACTCTACCAAAAGGCTATACACTTGCAAGTTGCACCCTGCCTGGATGCAAGCGAAATAATTGGTACAGTAGAGTCCACACATTAGTGTGAGGAATAGACGAACAACATTTATTTTATTGTGATCGCTCACAAGGATTTCTAACTTTCCAGCTGTTTGGGGATTGAGGAGATCGGCAGTGAAGTGATTCTACTTGTTTCCAGTCAAACGTGTACAATTTTATCAAGCGAGGTAAATGCGTTAACTGTCACGTCGGAGTAAGACGTGCACAAATTTTGCGTTCGTCCAATTTTTCGCCAGCTTCACATTTAAAAATATCCGTTTGCTTTGATTAGTTTGATCTCCTGGGAAATCAAATCCCAGATTTGCTCACGTTCCCGTTTACATTAATCGAAATGGGGCACTTGCTCCTCCGCTCACATACATCACACGTCTATAAATACCACTGCCCAACCATCTCTAACTATTCAGTATTCTCGTATTGTTGGTCTTTGTAAAAACCAGACGATCGATGGCCAAAGTATTTAGAAGCGCAGCAGGAGATTTCCGGCCAACATTCCCCCCCCAAAACTCTCAATCTGTCGGGAATTGCAGTCATAATAACATTCATTGCTGTAATTCCGATCATTGCCCACGGCAAGTCGGAGTACTGAAGCGTCGGGAAGTTCTGGTGGCATCCACGTCAGCCCGCGTTCCTCTCACACAGCTTCTGCTGAAGCGGAGGGACCAGGTTTCGAGTCTCACCGACTACCACCACCTCCAGAACGCGCAGAAATTCAAATACGCCAGCTCCGACATTGATGTGGCATCGCTGTTTCCTTCATCTGACGGACTTGCTGTTGAAGTTGGAGTTATCAGGCCTGCAATTAGTACTGAAAAATCCCGAGGCTGGGGAGAGGAGGTCGTAATTGAAGGGATAAAAGTGAGCAGACAAAGGCCATTGTGGTTCGACGTGTATATCAGAGCAGCGGGAGAAGACAAGGATGAATGTTATTGCGGGTCATTCATTCACACGCCGCCTCAGAAGAAATCATCCAGTCACCATCAACACAAGCGGCGGGCGAGGATTGCGTCGTGTAGTTTGAGGTTGGGGATCGGGCATCTGATGGAGACTATTGATGCTCAACATGAGCAGACAAGAGTTGTGGTGAAATTAGTGCCCAGACTGAATATGGATGGAAATCCCATCAATGTAGAAAGCATCCGTATAGATTATTCCTAAAACAAGAGCTCTAAGGCTCTAAGGCCCCGTTTGGTTGGGGAAGATGAATTTTCCTCATAACCAGGTTTTCGAAAACCTGGTTATGTATTTTAGGAAGATAGTTGGACCGTTTGTTTGACACGGAAGATGAATTTTCAAATCCATATTCTGCGTTTGGTTGCCAATTTAGAAATTGGAATTGGAACAGAATATGACTAGGAATATCTTTTTGTTGCGTTTGGTTGTTCATTTTCTAATTGGAATTGGAATTTGATGTAAATTTTTTTAATCTTATTTAATTAGTGAAACACAAGGATTAGAATGAGTAAAGTATTAATATTTATGATTTAATTTATTTATAATTAGACTACATTATTATTATTATTTATTCTTGAATATTCACAGTTTTATTTTGTTAGTCAATAATAAATAAAATGATTATTATTTTTTATTTTAATTCTATTTATTAGCAAAGAAAAGTTAAAAATAATCATACATGCAATCATTTGTACGAAGTTATTTTTTGTCCCATTGTTGGAAATTGTGATCATATATATTATATATTTTTGAAAAATTGTGTAAGACAAATTTATCATCGAATTGAATTTATTGTCAAGTTCATCCGAACTTCATAATTGTCGAACTCGAATTGAAACTTGAACCTTGTGACTTAGCCGCTAAATATGTGTGTTTGTGTCCTCTCTCTATCCCTCCCTATGTTTGTGTTCATCCACGTGATTTAGCAGAAGGATTGGACACAATAAATGTTGTTTATGCAGATGAATTATTGCCTACACTATATGAGAATTCTCGCATCTCTTAAGACTAGTTGCCGACACAGAGAGGGATTGTGAGGCGTGTTGTGGCTCTTGGTCGGTATCTTCAGAATCCATTGGCCATGGTTGCAACATTATATAGTCTTGGCAAAGAAATATTATCATTGAAGCTTCATTCACTGGAACATTTCCTTACTCCAGATGAAAAGTATGAAGCTGTTGAGCAGGTAATAGTTACAACAACCAACTGTAGAGGCTATGAAGCCACTTGTCTTTATAAATGCTATTGGTTTTTTTATGGGTTAGAGGGAATGGACAAGCAGCATCCGAAAACCATGTTATGGATCCATTGGATGATACTAGAATTCATCCAAAGTCATATGAATTTGCCAAGAAAATGGCTAAGGACATATATTGTGAAGAAGCTGGACATGATATAGATGATATGGATGAGGAAACACAAGAAATGGTTGTTGAGCATGTCAAAAATATCCTGATCTGTTAAATGCCCTTGATATTGATGAATATGCTAGAAGTGTGGAGCAATGGACATCCAATAAAAAGCAGGAAACCCTTGCTGACATAAAGAGTGAATTGTTACATGGATTTAAGGATTTGAGATCGCCATATAAAGAGCCATCCCAGGATGAGGAATTTTATCTGCTGACTGGAGAAAATGAAGAGACCCTGTTAATGGAAAAAATTGTCCCCGCAGAGTCCAAAATCATCGTATAATTTGTGATCTGGAATCAAGCTTGACATGAATAATATTGAAAGAGGAGCTTTCTGATGATCTAGATATAGATCTTTTAGAAAAAATTGCAGAAGGCAGCATCCTTACCTGTTGGGTGAAAACTATGACAAAAGTGAAGTACCTAGTTGAGTTAACTTGCAAAGAGAGTTCACTAAAGAATGATAACTATCAGGGTGCATAGGATAAGGATAAGGACATTAAGGATCCATATTTTGCGAAAGAGGATTCCATTTCACGAAGTGAACAAGAGAATGAAACCATTAAGTTCCTAACAGATAAAGAGCCAGGGGAGAGTATTATCCGTCCATGCTTGAAAGGGCCTACTCACTTGATTCTAACACTGAACATTTTCAATGGAGTTTATGCACACAAGGATATTGTGGAGGGAGGAAAAGACCAAAAGGATTTTGCTAGCTATCTTCGACTTGGAAAATACTTTCAATTGGGGAGGAGACATTTGAAGATCTTGATGAGGTCATAGATAGATATATATTCAAGAGAGGATAAGATATTTCAGTATTTCGTTCTACTGTTTGGTGAGTCATAAAACACACATCAACAGACACCTTTCTACAGATGCAGGAACACACAAGCTCCTCTCTCTCTCTCTCTCTCTCACTCTCTCCCTCTGTCCCTCCGTCCCCCCTTCTTATCCCGCACTCTCTGCCCCTCTATGTATCTCTCCCTTTTTATAAATTTATTAAGTTAGTTAATTATTCAACAAAATATGCAACTAAATTTTACGTGAAATATTATATAGGAAAAAATATACCATTTTACATTCACATACATTAAACATTTGATGAGAACTTTAACAAGAAAAATGATGCTTTGTTAATAATTGCTCTTAAAAAATGTGGAATTTTGGCAACATAGATTTTACATGCAATTTAAAAAAAAAGATCATGAAAATCATTAATCATATAAATCATATTTTAACATCATGAAATTCTAATAATGAATTTCACATAATTACTACAATATGAAAACTTGCTAACTTGATAGAACAATATCCATGATTTGATGGTGGTGTGAAAACACACCGTTAAACACGAAAACACTGAGAAATCCATGATGTATGTCTTTATGCCCCACATTCGACGACACACCGTTACATACGAAAACACTGAGAAATCCACGATGTATGCCCTTATGCCCCACATTCGATGGCAACCCTCTCATGCTGCTCAATCTTCCCATTACTGTTTGTGTTGTTAGATGGTCAATCCTGCATATATGAACTAAACATGCTTGAAAAATTAAAACCTAATTATTTTTTTAATGGAATACACCAAGGAGTGGCATCAGAAATATTGATCGTTTACAAACACAGTAAACAATCATCCGATAGCTCATTTTTTATCAGCATGTGTGGTCTTGCAATATTAGCAAATCAAGAGCAATAAAAAAATACAAGAGAAAGACACTTTATCAATACCGTTGACAATCTTGTCAAGAAGCACGTACATAGGAAACCAAACTGTGGAAAAAAAAAAAAGAAATTTAAAAAATATCCAAGCAAATTAGGAATATACATATAACATGGGACATAATCATGACTGTACAATCATCTACCAAAAATCCTCAATACTTTTGATAATCTTGTCAACGAAAACATACATAGGAAATCAAATAGGGACAAAAAGACAAAAAAATAAAAACATATGCAAGAAAATTAGGACTATAGATATAACATAGGACAGAATCATGAACTATACAATCATCTAGCAAATCACATTTCTATATGCTTTCAAGTTCTACAATTGAGCATTCATCATTTGCCACTCCTTGTGTATTCCACGTATGTATGGTTCAAATATAACTCTAATTAACAATGCAATGAACAACTATACCAAACGTTTACGAGATCATAAACTACGTGTTGTGAGAGATCAATGCAATACCATTAAACAAAGCCAACTAACCCTCTGGAATTATTTCACATGCCAATCGTGTGAATGCCAATGAAATGAACAACTAAACTATGTACTGACCAATGCCAATCATGTCAATGAAATGAATGACTAAACTATGCATATATCAAGTATGTATACATACGTACATACATGCGTGAACATACATATGCACAGACATACATATATACGCACATACATACATACATACACATGTACATACATGTGTACATACATACGCACCTACATACATACATACGCACATACATACACACATACATACATACATGCTTAGCAAAATAGAAAAAAAGTGCTCAGTAATGATTTCCAATATAGTGTTGTGACAGATCAATGCAATACCATTACACAAAGCCAATTAACCATCTGGAATGACTTCACATGCCAATCGTGCGAATGCCAATGAAATGAACAACTATCCTGCATATTGACCAATGCCAATCATGTCAATAAAATAGATGACTAAACTATGCATAGATCAAGTTTGTATACATACGTACATACATGTGTGTACATACATATGCACATACATACATGCATACGTACATACATGTGTGTACATACATACATACGCATATACATACATACATGCTTAACAAAATAGTAAAAATGTGCTCAGTAATGAGTTCCAGTATAGTGTTGTGAGAGATCAATGCAATGCATAGATCAAGTATGTATACATGTGTACATACATGTGTGTACATACATATGCACATAATACATACATATGTACATACATACATACATGTGTGTACATACATATTGTTTGTTTCAAATCTATTTAGCAAAATAGTCAATATGTGCTCACTAATGAATTCCAATATAGTGCTGTGACAGATCAATACCACTGAAATGGACAACTAAACTTTGTAACAGTTTCTTGTCAGTAATGAGTTCTAGTATAGTGTTGTGAGAGATGAATGCAATACCATATAAATAGAGCCAATTCATAAGCTATGTATAGATCAATGGCAATCATGGCTTTTATCTAGACATAATCAATATGTGCTCAATATGTGCTCAATAATGAAATTTATAAGTATATCACTAGCTTTTATCTATACATAGCTGACCTATACATAGTTTATCATAGTTCTATTTCTATCTGCTATTTTCTTAGCATAGTCAATAGATGTGGTAACTATTTGTTTCAAATCTATTTAGCAAAATAGTCAATATGTGCTCACTAATAAATTCTAGTATGGTGCTATGAGAGATCAATACCAGTGAAATGAACAATTAAACTTTGTAATAGTGTCTGGCTATTTGTGTCAAATCTGTTTAGCAAAATAGTCAATATGTACTCAATAATGAATTCCAGTATGTGCTCACGTGATTACTTGTATATATCATAATGCCAATCATAATAGCAAAACATGGCAATTATGCTTTTATCTATACATAGTTGACCTATACATAGTTTATCATGGTTCAAATCTGTTTAGCAAAACAGTCCAATATATGCTGTAACAGTTTGTTTAGAATCTGTTTAACAAAATAGTAAATATGTGCTCACTAATGACTTCCAATATAGTTTTGTGAGAGATCAATGCAATACCATTAATCAAAGTGAATCATGCCAATGAAATGAAAAACTAAACTATGGATATATCAAGTATGTATAGATCCATGCAAAATCACTCAACATACTTATGACGTCATAAACTATGTACAAATCAATGCAATACCATTAAATGCAGCCAACTCATAAACTATGTATGGATACATGGAAGATCAATGACAATCATGGCTTTTATCTATACATAGTTGACATATACATAATTTATCATGGTTCAAATCTGTTTAACAAAACAGTCCAATACATGCTGTAACAGTTTGTTTAGAATTTGTTTAACAAAATAGTAAATATATGCTCACTAATGACTTCCAGTATAGTGCTGTGAGAGATCAATGCAATACCATTAATCAAAGTGAATCATGCCAATGAAATGAACAACTAAACTATGGATATATCAAGTATGTATAGATCCATGCAAAATCACTCAACATACTTATGACGTCATAAACTATGTACAAATCAATGCAATACCATTAAATGCAGCCAACTCATAAACTATGTATGGATACATGGAAGATCAATGACGATCATGGCTTTTATCTATACATAGTTGACATATACATAATTTATCATGGTTCAAATCTGTTTAGCAAAATAGTCCAATACATGCTGTAACAGTTTGTTTAGAATTTGTTTAACAAAATAGTAAATATATGCTCACTAATGACTTCCAGTATAGTGCTGTGAGAGATCAATGCAATACCATTAATCAAAGTGAATCATGCCAATGAAATGAACAACTAAACTATGGATATATCAAGTATGTATAGATCCATGCAAAATCACTCAACATACTTATGACGTCATAAACTATGTACAAATCAATGCAATACCATTAAACGTAGCCAACTCATAAACTATGTATGGATACATGGAAGATCAATGACAATCATGGCTTTTATCTATACATAGTTAACATATACATAATTTATCATGGTTCAAATCTGTTTAGCAAAACAGTCCAATACATGCTGTAACAGTTTGTTTAGAATTTGTTTAACAAAATAGTAAATATATGCTCACTAATGACTTCCAGTATAGTGCTGTGAGAGATCACTAATTAAATAGTCAAAATGTGCTCAATAATGAGTTCCAATATAGTGATGTGAGATTAATATAGTTTTAGTTTAGTGCTATTAGAGATTAATGCAAAACCATTGAATAGAGTAATCATGCAGCATAAGTCATTGCAATCCAGTCAGTAGCTGAAATAGCTAAATGGTACCAAATGTCATTGCAATCCACTCCACTCTCTCCACCTCATCCATCATCAAGAACCCTTTGGCTCTTTCACGTTGAAGCACGAAGGTATCATGTGCTTTCACGAAAATTGCTCGACTCAGTTCAGGGACAGCTTTGAGAGCAATATATGCAGCAGTCAAAATATTATCATCTTCAGATTTATCCACTTTTACAATCTGAGGCTTAATGAGGCCATCTTTCAGTTCCTTCATAGTTTCGCATATCACATCCAATGATGCAGCCAAAGATGTCTTCTTCCTCTTTCCCCTCCTTGATGATGATGGTGGAGGAGTCCCTCTAGCACTTGCACTCGACTGATTGGAATGATATAACTCTTCATCAATATCTAGTTGGCTGTCAAGAGGTGTACCACACTTGGTATCATCCTCATCAAGCACATTAAATGCATCGTTCATAGGGTGCCCTTCTTCAGCATCAAGGGGTGTTGTAGATGTGAACCCTTCAGCAATGTCATTACCAACAATTACAGCCAATTCATTGAAATATTGGAAAGGTGACCTCTTATACATTTTTGCATTTTTGAATTCTCTCCTCTACATATAAGCATTAATAGATGGATTAGGTTGTAAGTTTTTCATTATTAAAATAAGAAGGAAAAATTTCTTCAATGAAAAGAGTACAAAGATGATCCTACCTTCAAAAGGTCATCCCACACTGAATTCTCAGCATCCACAGTTTGAGTTTCTTCATTCCAAGCTAACCCACTTGTATTTTTCAAGTCCTTCATTACTTTATATCCTACTTTCCATGTTTTTAGCTTATTCTTAAAATGATCTCGTGATAGATTCGAGTTCATCGCTGAATTGAATGTCCTCTCTATCGTAGTCCATGCCTCTTTTTTAAACCCACCTTCACCTTTCCGTCCGAGATGGACTTGTTCAAGGAGCAAGTCTAAAAACTTGTGTTCCATCGATTTTGTCCACATTTTCTTCTTTGAAGAAGAAGATTTGTTGCTCACAGCGAGGGATCCATCTATATCACTCAAAGTAATGGGAGAACACATCTGTTTCACATGATCAGATCCATCCATGCTCATCATGAGCTCGGTATATCCCATTGTGTACTCCTTCCTGTATTTCATTTAAATTTGAAATAGAAAATCTTTAACTATCAATTTGTAATACGTCATAATGGAACAAGGCTAACATATTGAATAGGTAAACGTATTACGATTTAAAGTAATCATATGACTGAAATTGAAAGTTATTGCTCTTTAAATTTAAATAGAATGCAGCAAGTAGTAACATTAGAAAAATAGGATTTTCAACGAATTCGTTGTTCTCTTCTTACTAGTGGGCTTATGATCTTCATCATTTGGTACTCCTTGCTGTATTTCATTTAAAATTGAAGATGATAAACTTTAAATATCATTTTTTAATACATCCTAATGCAATGAGGCTAACATTTAATAAACTTGAAAGAATTTAACTGAAGATGATACACATTTTAAGCAATAATTGATGATAACACATCAACATCAAAAAAACTACCAGTAAGACAAAATGGTGATATCAATGGCAAGTAAATAGTCATGAGCCCCATTATGAAGCATGTTATTGTACTTTCTCAATGCAAAGATGTATAATAATTGTGCTTTCTTGCATTTAAATCAATGTAATCTATATTTCAAGTTGAATTGTGTATTGCAGATATGATCAACAATTTTTGTACATAATGTAGGTGTGAAATTGAAAGTTAATGTTCTTTTTATTTAATTAGAATGTAGCAAAGATTGATATCAGAATAACGAAATCAAACACCATCATTGTATATGCATACATCAATTTAATCATATAAAGCACATTGCCTTCTAATAAATCATTTATTCTCGAGATCTATAATCTTCCCACATCCTATTTGTTATATCTTCTCAAAATTGGGCCCACTCATTTCTATCCTCCTGAGACAACCCATATGTCTCAAGTAGTGGCACCTCTATCCCATCACGATCATCTTCCTCTTCAATAGCTTCTTCCGATGGAAGGCCATCCTCTATCGTAATGAAATTGTGAAGTATGCAACATGCTAAAACAATATAGGATTGTGTCATGATATCATAAGACGTTGCATGTCTTAAGATTGGAAAACGCTGCTTCAGAATACCAAATGTACGTTCTACTGCATTTCTAAGAGAGGAGTGTCGATGGTTGAACAACTCATGTGCAGAGTTTATTGGGTTTTCTCTTGACCACTCTTTCAAGTGGTAGCGTGTACACCGATAAGGAGCGAGAAATCCAGGTGCATTTGGATATCCAGCATCCACGAGATAATATTTTCCTATATAAAGAAAGTATATTGTCAATACTTGAACCATTTAGCATAACCTTGAGTATATTAAAATGTGATTTGGCTTACCAGGGGGAACTACAAGTGGATCTGATCTGGATAGAGCTGAGGCTAGAACACGGCTATCTGCAGCAGAGCCTTCCCAACTAGCAAGGCAATACTGAAACTTACAACCAAAGGAGCAGACACCCATAACATTTTGCGATAGGTTCCCTTTTCTATCACAATATTTACCCTGTATGTCGACATCAACTCGCACTGGAATATGGGTACCGTCGATGGCTCCAATGCAATCCTGTGGGATATGATACACTGATCAAATGTATGCTCAAGTAATAATAAGATAAGGACAACATTCTAGACAATAAACTTGTAATAATGTGTGATTTACCTTGAAGAATGGTTCAAAACGATCCTTCCCACTAATTTCAGGAGGAGTGCCTGGACTAGGTGGTATGAAGTAATCTCTGTGAAGGGCTAAGATAGCCATCAAAACCTTGTGGAAGTACCGACTGACTGTCTCTCCTGAGTGCCCAAAGTTATGGGCAATCTTGTGGTTCCTTAGATTGTGCCCAAGGGTGTGGAGGAACATCACTAGTTGTTCCTCTAACTTCAAGTGGATCGTATCTCTCAAGCTTCCTTTCAGCCTCAGAATACGAGCTAGAGAAAAGAAGGCTGCCCTACTCATCCGAATCTGATCATGACAATCCACCTCATTCGAATGAATAATGTCTCTACAAAAGAAATTTCCTTTTCTTATTCGTTTACCCATTTGACTACCTTCTCGGGCTACCAGTACTTTGGCTATGCCAACAAAAGCAAAAAGAATTGTGAGAATGCGGGTGTATGTGGTCTTCCTAACTATGCTTCCTTGGACCTCTATACTCTCCATAGGATCCATTAGTGACCTGAAATGTGGACAATTTAAACACTATCAGTTATGAAATATCAACTATCACCTATCGAGATACAACATGATTATTTGCTAGCCTCATTGCATTAAGAAGTCAATTATTTATTCAAATACAACAAGGAGTACCAACTACCGAGGATCATAAGCCCATAAAGAACAAATTACAATGTGTCATTATACTCCATGTAATCTATCTATACCAATGAAAGCATAATATTGATTCCATTTGTCTATATGTATACACACATGTATGTATATATGTATGTGCACACACATGTATGTATGCATGTATGTACGTACACACACACATGTATGTATGCATGTACGTACGTACACACACATGTATGTACGTACACACACACACACACATGTATGCATGCATGTACGTAGACACACACATGTATGTATGCATGCATGTACGTACACACACAAGTATGTATGTGTGTATGTACATACACACACATGTATGTATGTACACATACACATGTACAAACTATAACTTGAATTTGGGCTTTTATGAATGTGTTTTAATAAATCGTCGGGTCCGCTGAAATTGAGGCTCATCTTTTAGAAGATGAAAAGTAACATAGTTGGCAATAGGAATAGAGTTTCTTTCTGCATTGATCTATACATAGTTTGAAATCATGGCTTTTATCTATACATAGTTTATGACCTCATAAGTATGTTGAATGATTTTGCATGGATCAATACATACTTGATATATCCATAGTTTAGTTGTTCATTTCATTGGCATGATTCACTTTGATTAATGGTATTGCATTGATCTCTCACATCACTATACTGGAACTCATTGGACTATTTTGCTAAACAGATTTGAACCATGATAATCTATGTATAGGTCAACTATGTATAGATAAAAGCATGATTGCCATGTTTTGCTATTATGATTGGCACTATAATATATACAGGTAATCACATGATCACATACTGGAATTCATTATTGAGCACATATTGAGCACATATTGATTATGTATAGATAAAAGCCATGATTGCCATTGATCTATACATAGTTTATGATTTGGCTCTATTTAATGGTATTGCATTCATCTCTCACAGCAGTACACTAGAACTCATTACTGGCAAGAAACTGTTACAAAGTTTAGTTGTTCATTTCACTGGTATTGATCTCTCACAACACTATACTGAAAGTCATTAGTGAGCATATATTGACTATTTTGTCAAACAGATTCTAAACAAACTGTTACAGCATATATTGGACTGTTTTGCTAAACAGATTTGAACCATGATAAACTACGTATAGGTCAACTATGTATAGATAAAAGCCATGATTGCCATGTTTTGCTTGATTGGCACTATGATATATACATGTAATCACATGAGCACACACTAGAATTCATTATTAAGCACATATTGAGCACATATTGATTATGTATAGATAAAAGCCATGATTGACATTGATCTATACATAGTTGATTCATACATAGTTTATGACTTGACTCTATTTAATGGCATTGCATTCATCTCTCACAGCAGTATACTAGAACTCATTACTGGCAAGAAACAGTTAGAAAGTTTAGTTATTCATTTCATTGGTATTGATCTCTCACAGTACTATACTGGAATTTATTAGTGAGCACAAGTTTATGACTTGGCTCTATTTAATGGTATTTCATTCATCTCTCAGAACAACATACTAGAACTCATTACTGGCAAGAAATTGTTACAAAGTTTGGTTGTTCATTTCACTGGTATTGATCTCTCACAGCACTATAGTGGAATTTATTAGTGAGCACATATTGACTATTTTGCTAAACAGATTTAAAACAAACACCCAGAAATTGTTACAAAGTTTAATTTTTCATTTCACTGGTATTGATCTCTCACAACACTATACTCGAATTTATTAGTGAGCACATATTGACTATTTTAAAAACAGATTTGAAACAAACAGTTACCACATATATTGACTATTTTAAAAACAGATTTGAAACAAACAGTTACGTTTGAATGAACCAAAAAAACTTAAAAAAATCCAGTATGCAAAGGTGGGTGTGAGAGGAGAACCGTTTACCGCCGCCGCTGTTCAAAGTGGAGAAGAGAACTCGCAAAAAATGCCACAGCCACACGCCACGGCCACAGGAAACCACGGCCACAGAAAACCCACAAACCAGAAACCCTCGCAAACCACGGCCACAGAAAACCCACAAGCCCAACAAACGCAGCAAACCAAAAACCCTCGCCTTCGCACAACAGAGCACGAAAACAATACAACCGTCGTCTTCCAAAAAACCCAATTTGTTCTTCCAAAAACCTAAGGCGGATTCGGCGGACCCGACGATTTATTCAAACGCATTCATAAAAACCCAAAACCTGGTTTTCATTTCAACTTCCACCTATTTCTTGGAAGAAATTTCTTCCAATTTTCGAGCGAAATTGGCAGACAAAACCCGAAACTGGGTTATGCGTTTGATGAACCAAACGCCACCATTTTCTTCCATAACCCGGTTTTGGCGCTGAAAACCCTATTCCGCGCCCGGTATTCCCGTAACCAAACGGGGCCTAAAGGAGCTAGTCCCTGTCTTTTGTGGGAAGTAGAACATGTAGGAAATAGAAGTTAAAAAATGCATTATATTATATTACGGTTGGGATGAATATTAACTTTGTAAAAAATAATTCACTCTTTATTATCCGACTTTCGAGTAATTCACTCTATTGTGTGATAAAGAATTTTAACCATAGTAATCTTCTCTTTCTGTAATTAAAAAATGCTATAATTAATATGGAAATAGATTGAACAAAAATGCATGTTTTAGTGGGTCTATAATCAAAATTTCAATCCCTTATTAGTACTTGCCAGTAGGCTAAGTACTATGTATTATTTTTTGAATTACTTAAGTTAAATAATTATTAAAATAGAGTGGAGTGTGCCAATTAAAATTAATTTAATTTGATACTTTTATATAAACATTATATTTCTTTAAATTAAGTGACTTTATAATTTTTATATACTATTTTTCTATATATTGATTGGATGAATGAATTTGAGTCTTATATACAGATTTGTGAGATATTATTTTTTATTAAAAAAACAAAATTAGTCTATACTCATTGTTCTTACCATCATACTCCTTAATTTTTTAAACACTTCTAAATTTATTGTGATGTACTTCTTTTAATGTTTTTACTTCTTTGAACTTAGTTTGAAACATATATATTTGTATAATAATGATATTTTTATGATTGAAATGTGTAACAAAAATTAACTATCATTATTCATGTAACATGCATTACAATTTTTCAATTATAAAAAAAATAAAAAACTATAATTTCTATATAATAATTTTAGAATTCCATATTTAATAAAATTATAAATATACATATAAAATTGAAATTATGATTACTTGCATTACTAAAGGAAAGTACTTAACCACTTTGTGGCACTTGTTTTCAGTACATACAAAGGCTTCATTCATTCATTCATTTCTTTGATTGTAGGGTTACTAAATTTTCATTTTATCATTCATATACAAATAGATTAAACCAATTTTGAATAATTTTATTTAAATATCTGATTATCATTACCATTTCAATGCATAGACACAATAATGAGACAATAATCAGCTTGCCCTTTGTATATTACAGATCTAGTGTTCGTTTAATAATGCTCTTTTAATAAGTAATAGTTACATACAAATTGAAATTACCATGCAATGTTTTCGAATAGCATGTGTAATAGAATAGTCATTAAATATTATAATAATTAATATAGATAGGAAATTAAAGCTAAAAAGATAGATATATAATACAATTATTATTTTTTAAATATGTACTATATAATATTTTAGTATTATATTATGTTTTATAAAATAATATAATAGAAATTAACTCTATATGTTGAATTTTTTTTTACCATGCACTATGTATTTTAAAATATTAAAGAAAATGTAATATATAACTTGCTAATTATTATTGATAATGTTTTAGATTTTAAATGATAATGTAAAATTTTTAATTAAGGATTCTTGTATTTCCATTTTAATATTATGATTTTTTAAAATATGAATATAAAAATTAAAATTTAAAAAGAGACTATGAAATATACATTTAGAAAAAATTATGTTGTGTTTTAAAGAATAAATATTGACATTAAAATAATAAATTACTTCATGGTGTTGATGTTTATAGAAAAATTAATAGAAGATTTATTAGTTTTTAAATAGTAGTATTTATCAATACATTATGAAAGTCGTGCTGTGAAAGATGTTAAAAATGAAAGAGTCCTATAAGACCAAATGAGTTCAACCAATAATTATAAAAGAGATAAATATTTTCAAATAATAAATTGCATTGATAAAAATAGCGTGTAGGTGCCCAAATGCTTTTCAACGGTCCAACAGAAGTTTCCAATAACAACGTGGCCTTCAAAGCACGTTGCCAGTCAGCAACAACCTTCATACCGCTAAACGTGCAGATATTTTCGTTCGGAGAAATTGCGTTCGTCCATTACTCGCAGTGACGCCCACTTCACGTTTCAAATTTCCCTTCTTCGCTTTGATTTGTCAAACGGGTGACAAATCAAACCCCCAATCGCTCACGTTTTCCTCAACTTTCTTCGAACATACCTGACGACACTTGACATGATACGTCTATAAAAACCATTCCCCAACTAATAATATTCAGCGCTCTTCTCCTCCTCTAAACCCCAAAAAATGGCCAAGATATTCAAAAGCGCAGGAGGCGATTTGGTGAAGGGAAAAGAACTCCGGCAAACACTTCCTTCCCCAAACTCTCCGCCCGTCGGAAATAACATCCGCTGTGATAAATCTGATGAAAGCCCACGGAAAGCTGGAGTACTGAAGCGCCGGGAAATTCTGGTGGCATCCACGTCGGCCCGCGTGCCAGTCACACAGCTTCTGCTGAGGCCGAGGGACCAGGTTTCGAATCTCACGGACTACCACAACCTCCAGAACGCGCAGAAGCTCAAGTTCAAATACACCTCCGACGTTGATGTAACATCTCTGTTTGCCTCATCTGACGGTAACGGACATCCTGTTGAAGTTGGCGTTAGCAGGCCTAGTGCACTTAGTGAAGAAACCCGAGGGCGGCAACTGCAAGAGGAGGTTGTGATTGAAGGCATTAAAGTGAACAGACAAAGGTCGCTGTGGTTCGACGTGTATATCAGAGGAGAAGAAAAGGAAGAATATTATTGCGGGTCTTTCATTCACACGCCGCCTCAAAAGAAAACATCGCGTGGGCATCAGACGAGAAGGAGGGTGGCGTCGTGTAGTTTGAGGTTGGGAATCGGGCAGTTGATGGAGAAGATGAATGCAAAGGAGCAGACAAGAGTTATGGTGAGATTAGTGCCGAGACTAAACATGGATGGAGATTCTCTGTCTGTAGAAAGCATCCGTATCGATTATTCCTGATTTCTTGGAAACAAACCTATTTTTTATTATTCCATGAGGAAAATGAGCCCATTTGATTATTGTTTTAATTATTTTTGCCTACTATTCATTATTACACTTTCTTATGTGATTCGAAATATGATCCTAGTTACTGGTTTGGTACAGATGTAATAGATTTCAGGCCACAAGAGGCTCATCAATACTGCCACTCTTAAACATCACACTAAGAAGGTTTTAATTTTTTTTCCTGATATGCTATTTTAGTGGTGGGCGCACAAATGATTATGGAGGTTATTGCACCCATTGAGTTTTTTTTGGATGAATGGATTCAATTCATGAATGAGTTGTGCTAGGTCTGAAAATGAATAGCAATGATGACCCGATGCAACAAATTCACTCCTTTCTTGTGGCAGTTTGATGAGAGGAAGCACATGGACCAGTTCAAAGAAGCTCGCGGACGTTGGCTTGGGTCTCAAATTGTTGTTGACCATTTAGCAATTGGATGCTGAAAAATAGATGTCGAGGAAACAAGGTTGGAGGTGATGAAGCAAAATAAAATTGAAGGAATGGGCAGACACAAAGTAGAGTACAAGAAAACATGCCAGATCCTGGGTGCATTTCATTTTTTTTGTGAGCTCCTTTCATATTTTATTTATTTAATAATATTATGTGGAAAAAAAATGTAACCGTTGTGGGCTAGAAGGGTGGATGTTATAAGCCATGTACATTTTGTTATTGATAACAGTGCGTAGTCTATGTATTTATCAAGAAAATGACTGTTTAAGGTTAGAGTCTTAGTTTGGAAGCTTGGTTTTAAATTGCTTGCAGAGTAAGGTGTGGATAGGTGGTTGTAGATGGTATTAATGTATGGTTTTGTCACACTTACTTTTATATAAAAACATGCTTTAAACTTATTAATAAAATTATTGTCACTTAGAAAGTAAATTAATTCTTTAAAAAATGTTAAGATAAATGGTTCTTATGATTTAATTTGTTTATTTATCAACTTATTTATTTGTTCTCAATTCATTTGATAGGTTAGATTAACATAAAAATGATATTCACTTGAACAAATCTCACCTCTTAAACTTGAAATTGAAGTTATATATATATAACCTAAAAAAAGTATATATAGTTTTTATGATCTATTATTTAATTACAAATACAAAAAGAATATCTATATTTTTGTCTAAAGGCATCCCTGTGACCTAGTTTCACACCCAACCTATCTTACCTTTGACTTACTTGCTATCATGTTGGAGTCAGGAAGGAATGAGATGGGATGGAGCTAATCCTATAGGGATGTGTGCAATTCTCTTTGAACCACATGTATCTATTCACTTTGAGCTTCATAATCAAACAAGAGTCTCATGTGGAGATAACCCATGACCTAGGCCAACTTCTCTAGTTGTGTAAGCTACTAAGGCAAAACAAAACTTAATAAATTATAAAGAAATTAGCATTCACAATTGAAGGAATAAATGAAAGTAAAAATAAATACTTTATATATTTCTTTATATACATAAAGTGGTTAGATGTTAAATACTAGCAATTGCACCCCGGCAAGGTGCAATGGTTACACCAATAAGAAGATATACCTAGGAAATATATTAAAGTAGGAAGAAAAGTTGGACAAATTTTAAATACTATGTAAGAAAATAATCAATGTAAATCTTATATTCTAATAACTCTTGATGGTTTTGGTACATTACAAGTTTATGGTTGTTGCATTATTAATTGAACAATTCACAAAATATTCTATATTCATGAACAAAGAATATATGATTAAGGACCTCTTTGACTATTTTTCATGACTTTTTGAATCTTAACACACATTAACAAGTATCAAATGGAAAGTAGCTTAGGATATGTTCATTTGATAATCTCAAATTCTTTCAAAATTGGCAATGTTGATAAGATTTTATAAACAACTAGTAATCTAATAGAATATATAAATTGTGTCAAAGATGCGAGTACATAATTTTAATTTTATATATTATTTACTCATTAATTTGCAACAAAAAATTCACTTCTAGAATAATAAAAAATACATAAGACACTTACCAAATTTTTAATTTTTAATTATCAACAAACAAATATGATAAAAACAACAAAAGTTAAATTAATAAAAAAATTGATAATTATAATTTTATTTATTATAACAAGAATTAATATAAACTATAAAATATGATCATGAAATATTTATTCTAATAATATATTAGTCACTTCAATCATGTTAGTTTTGTTTTTTATACTAATATTAAATAAGGAAATAATTCCTCTTTCACATTTCAACTCTTTTCCGTATTTTAATGTAGCTAATTTTCATAAACTTAAATTTGTAAGACATTCACATATTACCACTAAAGACTATAATGGAATGATTCCATCACTTATTGAATTTTGCTACAATACTATTTAGGGTAAAGGCATGAAATATTTCTAAAGCCAACTTTCATGTCGGACTGATAGATTTTATGTTTGTTTGACATGGTAACTTCACATTTTTATGTTCCGTAATTAGTCGAGCAAAGGAGGAATAAAACCTTAATTTCTTCACATTTTACCCAATGGAAAGCCCTGATGCTGCTTCCAAGTGTTCGGCAACATCGAAACATGGTTTGTGGAGAAGAGACACACAAGTTAATAGCCCCTTTTTTCAATGTGATCATCCATGTGCGTCCATTGATAGACTTTCTTCTAAAAGAAGCCCAACCACTCTTAAACATCACATACTAAGAAGAGATTTACGTTTGAAAGAATAAGTCAACTTTGACTATTAACACTTTTAGCCTAGGAATCAAGCCTTAATATGTGATGTTTAAATCATCCATAGAAGTTTAGGTTTAAATATGCCTCTGATTTAGATGTGGCATTGTTGTTTCCTTCATCTAATGGGAAAGGACTTCCTTCTTAAGTTTGCATTAGAGGGAAAATTTAATGAAGAATTACTATAATTAAGGAGGTTGTAATTGATGCAAAAAATGAATGCTCAACAACAGACATATGGAAAATGGGTAAAACATATATAATGATCTTTTTAGAAGATTTCTTTTGTTCTCACATATTATCAAGACCTCCTTTTAAAGAAGTTGTTTATTTTTCTATTGTTGCTAAATAATGGTGCAAAGCATGGACTACGCTAACCTACCTCAAGTTTTACAAGAATTTTTTAACTTGGAGTTGTTTCTCTACAAAGGAAGAAGCAAATATAATTGGAGAAGATCATTTGCCAACTGTGTATATATGATTTCTTTGCAACTAATCTATTAATATTCAATAATAAAGATATTGCTATTTTTTAATAAATATGATTGATGATTCTTCTCCAACAACTCACTTCTGCACTTGATGATAGAAAGTGAAAATCTACTTACTCTTAGATTTCAATATGAAGAAGGTTGAATTTTTTTCAATATTAATAATCTTTGATATTTATATGGGTTGTGTCAAGTTGTTGAGGACAATCTAATTGCTTTTGATTAAAAAGGTAGGATAAGGGTTTTGAACCCATGTAACAACATTACTACATTCCCTTTACTTCTCTTGATCATTACAACCAAACAATAGAAAGTGAAACTCAAAGCTCAAACAAGATGTGTCCGAGAAAATCAAAATTAATCAAAAAACATCAAGTTTGGAGAGTGATAACAATATCCAACCTAACAACTCTAACACCATTACTTAAGCTATAGTAACTAGAAAATTTCAAGAACATTTTCTAGCCCCAACAGTAGTGGGGATTAATAAAATACAAATAAGTTTAATTTTGTGTCTCAAGATTACAAGCAAGAGCATAGCAACCAAGTCTAAATTAAAGAAACACATAAGTATTGAACAAAAATGAAAACCAAAAAATTGAAATCAAGGAAAATGCATTAAGCATGTTTAACATTTTCTCTGTCTTCAACCAAGAACCTGAGGCCCTTCATTAAGTTGGTGACATCCTTTAGGCTCTTCACCTCCTCGCACTTTTCATCCTTGAGCAGGCCAACCTTCTTAAGTTTTCTCTTTCCAATAATGGTGCCAAACCTCACACTTTTCATCCTTTAGCGAGCCAAGCTTCTTGAGTTTGTTCTTTCCAGTAATGGTGCCAAACACAACATTCCTCATCATTTCCTTCTGAACCCTGCAAAAAGAGGATACTGCCACCCCAAGCTTGATACCAGTTATAGCACTAGCAAAGTTATCGTTGAGGAACAGTCTAATTTTTGTTATTGTACTTCTTGATTTAATTTTCAATATTTTTTAGAAAAGCTAGTTAATATTTGCGAGTTCAAAGTTGTTATTGGTCATGATGACTAATCATAATTGAATATAGTGTATTCCTTAGATCTCTAAAAATATCATGAAATGTCACATTAGCACACCAAAATAATGACTTAGTGCATAAGCATTGATCCCTTATTGGGGAGTCTTTTTTAACACCTTGACAAAAAACATGTTTATGTGGCATCATATTTGATGATGTGGTCTCAAAACCTTAGTTGAATGAATGAGACTTTCCTAGAAAAATTCTATAAGAAAATTGGACTGTACAACAAAAAATTGTTCAAAAACTTCATCAATTACATCCTAAGAATACTATAACCCTTTTTACATTTAAGTAGCACAATTTGTGGCACCAATCTCTTTAAGATGACTTCCTTTTAGCACTAAGCTGTAAGATAAATGTAATCCCCTAGCCCATTTATACAACATGCCCATTCCATGGTATTAACCTTGAGCCACACACCATGTAAACGTGTACATGCACAATGCATATACTACTTGCTTGTCCAACCAATCTCTATTAGTACTACTTAGAAACTCCAAAAAGAAATCAACAACCATAAATGAAAAAAATATGATGATAAGAACATCTAACAATGCACTTTCTTGAAAGAAGATCATGATCTTACTTTGTTAATTCTTCATCATCTTCTTATTCTTCATGCCTTTTTTATTATTTCCATGCCCAAAAGTATTCCTTCCTCTCCTATAATCACCCCATGCTTATCCAAGATTAAAGAAAATCTATGTAGAAATAGAATGTATACCCCTTGAAATCACAAACATCTATGTAAAAAATCAATCAATTATTCCTTAAGAACACTGTAATCCTTATCACACTTGAACAACACAATTTGTGGCAACAATATTTTTGGGATGACTTCCTATCGGCACTAAGTTGTAGCATAAATGCAACCCCCTGGTCCATCTATATTACAACACACCCATTCCATGGCATTGACCCTGAGCCACACACCATGTAAACATGTACATGCATAATCTATATACTACCTTCCTATCTTGCCAATCTCTAGTACTGCATGCACGAACACCCAGAAGTAATCGATAAGAAAAAAAAATGATCATGTCAAATAGTGCTCTTTCTCAAAAGAAGATCTTGATCTTGTTTTGGTGTTTCTTGATTATTTTCTTATTTCCCTACCTTTTTTATTATCACAAGAATGACCCTATAGTCCATGCTCAAAAATATTCCTTCCCCTCACACAATTGCCTAATGCTTATCTAGGTTTAAAGAAATCTATGCAAATATAGTATGAACCCTTGAAACCACAAAAATGTGTTTGAAAATTCCATCAATTACACCCTAAGAACACTATAATCCTTGTTGTATTTGAGAAGAATAATTTGTGGCACTAATCTTTTCTTGTTAGCACTAAGTTGTAGCACAATTCAGTACACCATATAACAGATATGATTGCCTTATTTTCTTGAAAAATCATTCATATGCTATGCTATAATATATGGCTATATAGCCACCAACACTTACGGGGTTGTAGACATAAATAATTTATAATTTCTAGTTCCCACACAGGCTTTTAATGAGCCAAATGATAGTATCTTGTAGAGTGTTATCTTTAAGTGAAAACCTAACTAGTAATATCTAGTTGTGGATGATGAGCAATAGGTAGATTGTAGTGGACAATTGCAATGATTCTAGGGTCATTCTCTACATCGCTAATAAATTTGATCTTATAATAATAATGTTATTCCCTTTGATAACTGAGGACACCATGATCTGAGATCAACAATCTTGCCCATTTACTTGCCCTACCAATCTCTAGTAATACTTCTTATGAACCCCTGAGATGCAATCAATAGTTAGAAATGAAAATAATGAAAATAATAACATCAAACAATGCACTTCCTCAAAAGAAGATCCTGATCTTTCTTTGTTGTTTCTTCATCATATTCTTATTCTCATTGTCATTTTTACTATCACAAGGATGATCATCATGTCCATGCCCAAAAAAATTCCTTTCTCTCTTGTAATCACCCCATGCTTATCTAGGCTTCAAGAAAATATGTGCATAAATAGTATGTGCACCACTTGAAGCCACAAAAATCTGTTAAAAAATACCATTAATTATACGCTAGGAACACTATATGTCATGTCCCCTTTTCAAATAATTAAAAATAATAATCTTTGCTAAGGCAGGCAGGCCCAAAAAGGTGAAGTTTCAGCAAAGGGGGATAATATTTGGAAGCAAATGGACTAATAAATGAAAATTATTATTAAAATATGTTTCATTAACCCCTCTTGGACGTGAGTTAGGGTTATGCCCTCTTTTAAGGGGTTTGGAGGCATTTTGGGCTCATTCTAGAACTTGATTTTTGCTCATTTCTTTGTTATTCTTCAGAGGCTGCCAAACCTATGGAGAAGGAGACCCAAGAACGGGAGTTTGCAGGTTTCTAGGGAGACCCAAGAACGGGAGTTTGCAAGTTTCCAGGAAGGCTAAGGATGAGAGTTTGAAGCCATTCCATGTGCATGCTCATACAGAGTTTGCCTTTGTGCTGAACAGTGCAGATTTGTGGGTTTTCGGGTGTGTTTTTGGGTATGAGTTTGGTGTTTTCAGTTGAGTATTTCATATCAGTTTGGGTTGCTGCTGTATTTCAGACTTTAATATGTTAAAATAGAGCTAAATATATGTATTGGGACATGATTAAACTTCTAAGATAGATTATTAGTATTTTTGTGGTGTTTCTGGGCATTTTTGTGTTAATTTCGGGAGCCCGATGAGCATAGTTTTTGTCCTACATTTGTGAGCTATTGTGTAAAGGCTACACAGATCTAGAAATGTCATTTTGTAGGTTGTTATGCTGCTGAAATTTCTGTAAAAAGTCCATTTTCAGATTTATTAATAATTTGTGAAGTTGTGAAGTTTTTTGGCACTATTTCGGACATACCCAATTTGGGTTTATTTGAGAAATTGGTGGATCTTTGTAATATTGGTTGTTTGGTTTTAAAAATCTGATTTGAGGCTTGAAATATCATGTAAAATCAGAAAAGGGACATTTCAGTGGTATCAGAGCTATGAACTTGCTAGCCTGAGGGTTTGTAGAAGTTTGCATGTCAGTTTTGACAACTACCCAGATCTTGCATGTCATAATTTATGGTTGCATGTTGCTTCTAATCAGATGCATGTAAAAATCTATGGTTGCATGCTACTTCTAATCATTTGCATGTTAGTTCTTGGTGAATTTGGTGGTTGCATGTTGCTTCTAATCAGCTGCATGTCGAAATCTATGGTTGCATGCTACTTCTAATCAATTGCATGTTGGTTCTTGGTGTTTGAAGAAGTTAT
The DNA here is from genome assembly GCA_028749045.1 of Cupressus sempervirens. Taxonomy (NCBI): domain Eukaryota; kingdom Viridiplantae; phylum Streptophyta; class Pinopsida; order Cupressales; family Cupressaceae; genus Cupressus; species Cupressus sempervirens. Next base: position 71,222,669 of record CM053788.1, read on the forward strand.
AACCTATTGGGGTTACACTCTACTTTATCTAGAATGGACAGGTATAGTACAGAGTCTCAGAGGACACGATCTTGGACAATTGATATCCAGAGTCAGAACAGTAGAAAGGATGGTTATTTAGACATTCGAGATAAACTTAAGAAAATAAGCCATGACATGTCTGAACAGTTGGTTGAGCACCATCGTATAATGAATGAGATGTTGTCCGACCCAGCTAAGGTGGATAAGTTGACTGGATTTCTATTTGGCAGATTTTCTCACAGGGCAGATGACAGAATTACCAAAAACTTGCATGAGGATTTTGAGAAACTAGCTTATAGCTAGGCAAAGGTCTCAGATTCTACTCTGCCACAGGAGGTAGTGGGTTTAGATGATGATTATGAGGATGTTGTTGTGCATGATGGTGAGATACCTGGTAGAGATGAGTAGACATTGAGCATTCATGACTTTGCTGAGAAAGAGTACCAAGCACAGTTAGATGCTTCATCACATGAGGTTGAGGCAGATAGTACTCCAGATGATTTTTCCAGCCAGCTGAAGGTGAACAAAGATAGTATTGTGACTTCATTGTCTCATCATGATAGTATGTGGGATATGATAGAGGATCACATTCAGATGATTCAGTTACAGGGTAGACATAAGGGAGTTCAGGCAAAGTCTCCTTGTGTTGACTTAGAAGTAATTAGGGAAGGAATGGGAACGATGAAGTTGAGTTATTTACATCTTCTATCAGATCGTGACCATCTTCTTAGCATTGTAGGAGACTATTCAGATGCCTTGAGGAGGAAGGAGGAGGAAGTTGACAGGCTTTCTCACGAGCTTGAGGACACTCGAGCTTCTTTGGTGAATACTCCATTGGCATTACAAGACTAGGAGAGACATGGGGATAAGCATGGCATGGAATTGAGTTTAGTTTCATCTTGCACTCCTAATACTCAGCTTTCTACGAATGGTAGATCATATGTGGACATTGATAATGTTGCGAGTTCATCTTGCATTCACATCCAGGATATAGGGATAATGTCAGACAGGTATGTGGAATTAGTTGGTATTGGTCATATTACTCAGGTGAGGATTTTGCTTGAGTTACCAGCTGATTATAGTTTATGGATATGGACTCAAGATTGTTATATTGGCATTTGGGATTCAGTTGACTGGAAATCTTTAACACTTTTTGGTACCAATGATTGTTTGGGTGCTATCATGGATTTGATTAGCAGATTGCACAGTGTTGTCTTTTCTTGTGCCAAGAGTTTATCCGATGTTGGTATTAGTTTTTATACACTGGTGTTGGGCTTTGTTCATATATCCAGTCGACCATACTTGCTGGAATGTGTTGATGATATTTCATATTTGGCAGTGTGTACAGATGAGTCCCAGGATCATATTGACATTGATGAAATCCAGGAGGGTGCAGTGGGTAGTTTTGAAGACTTAGTTTCCTTGGGTACAGAGGAGTTGGACAGCAGTGCTAATGTTTTTGATACTCTGTATGTTGATATGAGCTTTAGATTTGATTCACAGGATATGGATTGTAATACTCTAGAGACTAGTGACTTTGAGGATACTCCTTTAGGCAGTGCATCAGAGGAGGTTTGTAGGAGACAGTCAAGCCAGTGCCATCATGTGTCTAATCAGTTGAGAGTTAGTGACCAAGACATTGCTATCACTTGCCAGCATTTTGATGCTACTCGTTAGTTGTTAGTAGTTTATGGATGGGGTTCTCCTACTAGTGATGAGCAGGAAGGCAGATATCTTTCCTTGACAGAGTTCCACTCTTTATGGGAGGCTATTCGGATTTTGAGACAGAATTATATGCAGTTGGTAGCCGACAGAGATTATCTTATGGAGTGGGGCAGTATAGCATATGATGCATTGTTGGCCAAGGAAGATGAGGTGAGTGAGCTTACTGAGTAGCTTGAGGTGACTTCTGAGATTCTTGAGAGTACACAGTTGGCTTTCAAGGAGTCATAGTTTCATTTGGCTAAGGTGACCATGGAGTTAGAGCGACTACAGTCTTTACCTGATTTTATGCAGTCACAAGCTGTGGTGTTTGGTGATCCGAGGATGTCCATGGCCGAGATTTTCAGAGACAGTGGAGATGGGGATGCATCCATCCTTGATACTAACATTGGCATATCAGGTTCATTCCCACTAGAGTCAGGTTCAATTGAGTTGGGTGTTGTAGCAGATTGTTGTATGCCTGACATGGTGGTGGCCTCTAGTACTAATGGCACAGAGACTAGAGATGTATCAAAGATCATGTGTGATGTTGGTGAGTCAGCAGTTGGCATGGTTCCTACTAGTAATACTACTCCCTTGGTGATATCTTCAGAGGTAGTAGTTAGTTCCAACATGGTTGATGATCAATTGCAGTTAGTTTCATCTGGATTACAGTCTGAGCCACTGATTGAGATTGGCGCATTCTATTGGCATTACACTATGAGGTACGCTCATCAATTTACCTTTGATGAACATGTTGATGAGATGATGATACAAAGATGTACTTTGGTTCCTAGTGCTTGTCATCAGTTATGGGATAGTTTGACGCCTCGGGATGAGAGTTGTGATGGGCATGACATGGTGATAGGTTTTGCAGTTGACAGCTTGATAATACATGACTTAGAGTAGGAGTTTGGTAGTGATGCTTCAGCAATTGTTGTTACTGATTCTACTCCTTTGGCTATGACATCTCCTAGCTTAGCTGGTAGTCAGTCATAGTGGGCTATATCACTTGTTCATGGAAAATTTGGTTTGGGGTCCATTTCTTACTCTTTATCTTGTAATGTCTTTTCACCATCAGCAGTGCATGGGAGTTATGGTTATGAGATAGTGGCCGGTGATTTGTAGAGTTGTGTTGACTGCAGGAGTTGTACCGTGTGTGGATTCTCCATACTTGGTACAATTTCATTCGAGAGCATTCACCATTGTTGCAGAGTTGGATTGTACATTCCATATAGGCCAGTGGGATGCGTTGATGGTATTTACTATGTTGGTAGTTTGATTTGTCCACTTTACTTAGGTTTTGATGTTCTAAGAGTTTATGTCTCATGGGTTTCTAACTGTGGCAGTGATGATTTTGGAGTTTGGTTGAGCTGTAATTGTCAGTTTGATTATGGATTCCGCTTGATCATATTGCAAAGGATATTGCAAGAGCTTGTGTTAATTGGCAGTAGTATAGTTCATGACTATATTTGGGATCCAGGTGGATTGATTGGTTTATTGTTCATCCATTGCTTGAGGACAAGCAATATTTGGGAGGGGAGGACTTTTCATGTCCCCTTTTCAAATAATTAAAAATAATAATCTTTGCTAAGGCAGGCAGGCCCAAAAAGGTTAAGTTTCAGCAAAGGGGGATAATCTTTGGAAGCGAATGGACTAATAAATGAAAATTATTATTAAAATATGTTTCATTAACCCCTCTTGGACATGATTTAGGGTTATGCCCTCTTTTAAGGGGTTTGGAGGCATTTTGGGCTCATTCCAGAACTTGATTTTTGCTCATTTCTTTGTTATTCTTCAGAGGCTGCCAAACCTGTGGAGAAGGAGACCCAAGAACAGGAGTTTGCAGGTTTCCAGGGAGACCCAAGAACGGGAGTTTGAAGGTTTCTAGGAAGGCTAAGGATGGGAGTTTGAAGCCATTCCATGTGCATGCTCATACAGAGTTTTCCTTTGTGCTGAACAGTGCAGATTTGTGAGTTTTCGAGTGTGTTTTTGGGTATGAGTTTGGTGTTTTCAGTTGAGTATTTCATATCAGTTTGGGTTGCTGCTGTATTTCAGACTTTAAGATGTTAAAATAGAGCTGAATATATGTATTGGGACATGATTAAACTTCTAAGATAGATTATTAGTATTTTTGTGGTGTTTTCGGGCATTTTTGTGTTAATTTCGAGAGCCCGACGAGCATAGTTTTTGTCCTACATTTGTGAGCTATTGTGTAAAGGCTATACAGATCTAAAAATTTCATTTTGTACGCTGTTAGGCTGCTGAAATTTCTGTAAAAATGTCCATTTTCAGATTTATTAATAATTTGTGAAGTTGTGAAGTTTTTTGGCACTATTTCGGACATACCCGATTTGGGTTTATTTGAGAAATTGGTGGATCTTTGTAATATCGGTTGTTTGGTTTTAAAAATCTGATTTGAGGCTTGAAATATCATGTAAAATCAGAAAAGGGACATTTCACTATAGCCCTTGTTTCATTTGAGAAGCACAATTTGTATATTGACCCTGAGCCACACACTATGTAAACATGTATATGCATAATGTATATACTGCCTACTTGTTCTGCCATTCTCTAGTATTACTACTTAAAAACCTCTAGAAGTAATCAACAATCAAAAATTACAAATAAAAAATGATAATACTAACATCAAACAACATGATTTTTCAAAAGAAGATACAAAGCTTTCTTTGTTGTCTAGAAGGATGACCATGTTGTCCATGCCCAAAATTATGCCTTCCTCTCATGCAATTACCCCATGCTTATCTAGGCTTAACAAAAGATTATGTAGAAATATTATGTGTATCCCTTGAAAACACAAAAATCTATGCAAAACTATTTTGCATACCCCTTGAAACAACAATTATTTTTTCAAAAAATCCATCAATTATGTCCTAAGAGGACTATAACCCTTTCTACATTTGAGTAGCACAATTTGTGGCACCAATCTCTTCAAGATGACTTCCTTTCAGCACTAAGTTGTAACATAAATGCAATCCCCTGGCCCAACTAATAGTGATTTCACTTGAAGAAATCATATAATCACAAGTTGAGATAGTTGTCATCTTTATTGTCTTTAGATATAACTATCCTGATCTCATTATGAATTCTAAAAACTAAAAGGAATTAGCATCTTTTAGTTCCATCTATTATCAAAATGTAATAGCCACTAAATTTGATCCTAAGTATAAGATACAATCTAAGTAAACAAGTATGTGGTGGTTCAAATTCATAACAAACTCATGTCATTGTATTGATTATATAATGCTAAGTTTATATCTCTCTAAATAGAAATAAAAAAATAACTACATATTTTGAAAAATATCAAATAAACATGATAAATTGATGTAGCCCATTCTACATGTTAATATAATGATAAGTTTACATCTCTATACAGTAATGTAATCAATACTTATTGACTCTGAACAAGATTTGATAACAACAATAAAATTAATGCAACCCATTCTACATAAATATTATTGCACTATAAAGGTAATGAAAAAAAGGCCCAAGCTAATCTACACCAATAATAGCATTGTGCAAACTGACATGAACAAAATTTAATACTTAATTCTTGACATGAAGGGATCACTCTTTAGGAAAAAGGTAAATTTTGTAAAAAATAATAACTCAACAAGATCCACATTTATAATAGTAGTGTACATAAAGGTAAAGGAAAGGAAGTATACATACTATAAGAAGAAGAATGATTGCAATATTGACTAGCACAATCAGTGCATAACAAAGGGCAACCAGAGAAAATATAAGGTCTGGAAAGGAATGGTTGGAAATGGCTTCTAAGAGGGGGCTTAGAAAAGGCTTTTTGGCCTCCATCCCACCCCTCATCTCTATTGTGGCAGCTGAAACGTAAAGAGAAATTGATCCTATGGATGTCCTAATTTACACACAATGCAAAAACAAAATAAACCCTCTACATGGATGTGGTAATTTTTTCATAGGGAATAACATGAAAGTAGTCACTAGGATTTACCCATAACAGATTTGTAGAAGTTTTGATGTAATTTTTGGCACATATTTGTTGTCTTCTAAAATAGAGTGCCCTAGCAATCCTTGGAATGCCACAAGAGTCCATAATAACATAATTAATAATCATTTCCTTTAGTAATGGATGATATAAAGAAGTGATTGAAGCTTGATAAAAATCCATGCTTCTTAGAAAAAGGATCTCCATTTAAAGGGGTGTATCTCTCAACTTCGATATAGAACCACAAAAAGAAAGACATTTTCGTGCCTTGCACACACACCCAATTTGAAATAGGGACTTCCTTCCTTCCTTTGTATTTTCTTTCTGGTGTGTTTCTTTTCCTTTTGGCTTACCATTTCTAGCTATACCATTTGGGTGCTTTTTCTAGAGAGCTTTTAAGTTTTTATTCTTTTGGCTTAAGAAAGGTTATGTTATTGCTCAAGAAAAGATTTTCTATAGTCAATGAAACAAGAAAAAGATGAGCATTACATTCTCTAGGAGTTGTACATTCTCTGGATGGGCAAGTTCCAATGAAGCAAGATTTTCTTGCTACCTTGTTACCATTGGTGTGCATTCCTACTATACTTTTGTTGTCCTATGGAATTTATAAATGGTAGGTCAATGTGCCTAGTCTTTTATCTTCAGATGTGTTATTTTTGTTTAGATAGTAGACTTTATGTACAAGCCAGTCAAACTCTGCAAGAAGGATGATAGCTAGAAACTTTCACGTGAGGTTAACATGTTTGTTGGTATGGGCATGTTTCTTTTACTAGTTGCAACAACAATAATAATAGATGTTATTAATCCATGGATGGTGAGTGATTTTGGTTTATAATTCTAAATTAAAATATTATTATCTTCTTGAATTTGAAAGAATGACACTGTTCTATTTTATGTTTTGAGTTTATATTTCTTATTGATGGTTTAGGTTGGAGTTGCTTGCAATTTGTATATGGTATTAGGTATGGTCTATCTCTCATGCATTTTCACTATCATGTAAAATATCTGTTTGGTAAAAGAAGAGAGGGATTTGTCAATATTTAATTTTATTTGAAAGTTAGGTATAGAAAGAAATGACAATTTACTGAAAAAAAATGCGATAATATCAAAATAATTGCATTTCAGATTTTACCAAGAGTAATGTTTCCTGTATGATTTTCTATTTTAGTGTAACTTGGTTTTCTAACAGTCCTTGCAAAAATTGATTCACATCAAAATGTCACAGTAGCTAGTCTTCACTTTAACAACTTCTCTTTATTAGTGTGTTTCATTTTTGCACCTAGTAAGTCATTGTCTTAGGTTCTAACACACATGTTTCTTAAATTTACTTAGGAACTTCATAGGAATATTTATAGTGGCATTATAACATTATCAATTTTCCACATTTGGTGGATATATCACTTTACCTCTTTTCCAACTTTTGTGGACGTTTTGCATAGACACCTCTCCACATTGGAAGGTAGTCCACCTTTAGTGGATGTGTCGTACAAACATCTTTTGACTTTGAACATTGATCCACTTTCAATGGACATGTGACTCATTCACTCACTTTCCACCTTATGTAGATGATAAGTTCTCACTTTAAGTATCATGTCATAAGATTAGTACATTTATCATAGTCTTATCTCTTATGTTCTCACCTTGGTTTATTTAACCAATAGTCTCTTCTATAATATCATTCCATTTTATTCAATGAAGTGAATTCAGTTAGTTCAATTCAATCCAATTGATTCTAATGTATTTTTGATATGAATATAGTTTATTCTTATCATATTACATCTCTTGTTCTTGTAATTTCCATTGGGCCTCTTGATCTTGGGTGGCTATCTCCATAGCCAAATCTTACACATTCAAGTTGCAATAATTTTTCTATTTGAAAATATCAACCATTTTGATTAAATTTTCTCTTGGGCACACATTTATTGCAATGAATTGTATTGCACTTATATGCTAATACGAATAAGATTTGCCTCCTTTGTAATATCATCCAGGCTCATTCAAAAAAGTGACCTTAGTTTAATTCAATCTAGTTGATTCTAATGCATTCTTGATAGGAATACAATTTATACATGTCATATTATTTCTCTCTTGTTATTGTACTTTCCATTAGCCCTCTTGATCTTGGGTGGCTATCTCAATAGTCAACTCTTACACATTCAAATTGCAATAAAATTCCTGTATGCAAGCATTAATGTTTTGGTTAGATTTTCTCTTGGGAACACATTTATTGCAATGAATTGTATTGCACAGCCATGCCACTGCAAATAAGATTTTTTGTTGGCACTATTCATTATGATGCATGTTCATCTATAGAGTTGTAGTTTTGGAGGCTCAAGTTGGTGGATAGATAAATTGGCCATAGAGGTCTTGAGTAGAGCTTAGATTGAATTACTAAAATGCTAAGAGTCCTTGTTAATATTTCTAAAGACTTTGGTTGTGCAATTATTTTAATTTGTACTTTCAGTGCAACATAAAATGAACATGTGAGGATGAACATCTCTTAAATTTTGAAGGGGGGGCTCCCCATATCAAAGATAGAACAAAATTTAAGAACCTAAGGACATAAATTCTACCTGTCTACATTATATACAAGTAGAGGACTTTTGAATATTCATAGCAAACAAATTAAAGAGATTACCATATTTTTATTCTCATTAAGGGGAAAAGGCACATCAGCTTTTCTACTCAATGCAATAGATTTTTATGCACTTTTCCTTAATGAAACAAATTATAGAAGCCAATGAATGTTCACCCTTTTTGGTTGAAAATAGAGCTCAACAAAGTTATGAGTATAAATGCAGGGATTGAATTGGTTTGACAAAGTTGAACAAAAGAAGCACAATTCAATAAAAAATGAATTGAGTACAAAGGCAAATCACCAGGTTTGCAGAAACATGCATTACAACTCTTACAAATTGTTAAATTCTATGTTACCAAGTACAACATTAAGGAATTGTACCCCATACCACATATATCTAGGTATGGGTTCGTGCACAAGTATTCCTAGGCATGCCCAAGTGAGCCCAAACATGTTGAGCAACAAAAAATAACAAAAATAGATTTTTTTGACTTTTTTTGCACCCAAAAACTTTCAAATGCCTATAAAAGTATCATTTCACTCAATACAAAGGTTGTTGGTTTTTTCTCACATTTAACATCTTCTTCAACTTATCATTTCTACCTTCCAAACCCATTAGGGTCTCCACTCCCAATCCTCCTCTAGTTAGTGGGATCTCTTGTCACATAAGAATTTTGATTAGGATGATGGGTCTGGGAGTATGGTCATTACCATATGGAGTGCTACTCATAGGTGGACTGGCATTTGTGAATGTGGTGTCCCTTTCTAAATAATCTTGGAATCTTGAAATAATGATCTCAAATCTCAATCACAATAGAATTATTTATTAGTCACTTATAGTTAGTCCTTATGTTTTTTATAATGAATTTATATGGGAATAATATTCTTTTTGAAATATGCCTACTTCCTTCTCAAATCAACTAACTTGTATTTAATAGTGTCTTATAGTTCTTTGAATATGTTTGAAATTCTCATCTACTCCCAACATGTATTTAAAGGATGTATGGATTTGATGTAATCATCTAAATCTATGTCCTATATATTGATTCTTATACCCTTGTGTGTATGCCAACTATATTAGTCAATGTGAAGGGATCTTGCAAATCAATTTGGTAATATGTCAGAGATTCAACACTCTTTATGCAATATTTAATAATGTTCCTAATTTTTGGCACTGCTATGAATAGTTTTGTTCTAGCTATGGTTGATAGAATACCTCCTTTATTTGGTGTTTGTGTGATCTCCAATTGTGAATATTCATCTTAATATAATTGCTAGATATATTGGAATGTCTATAATCTAATCCTATACAAGTTTTGTGCCTTATCTTCTTCTTTTTCCTTGTCAACAGTTGACTTTGATTGCTATTGATTTATTTTCTTTTAGTTTTGTCATGATTTCTCCTCTTGTCTGAACATATCTTGGAATCTCTGACATTTTTCTATACTTCTTCCTTGTGTAAATATGCAACAATTAAAGTCAAATGGCTAATTGTTTAAATAGGCAGATCTAATGAATAAAAGGGGACCAAGGTCTAATCTCATATCCTCTCCAAAATGATTTTGAGAAGCTTTATATCTAGTCAAGATGGAATGATGATTCATGTCGCATATTGATAAGTAGAAGATATTTTCCACAGCAACTTGAATTGTGATATTTCTATCACAATTTAACTCATGAAGCACAGGTCAATGAGTTTGACTCAAAAAAAATTACACAATTAAATTTTGATCATGATATCAAAATGTCTCATATTACTAATTGCATGGCTACTTAGATTATTAACATTTATTACCTAAGGGTAATCATACTAATTCATACGATTTAGTTCTTGTGTGTATCAATATTTTGTTGTGCATTTTTAATGGTAATTTTACTAGTTAGCAATTTGTATGATGCCCCTTGCTAGAATTATCATGTAGCAATGATTATTCAAAGGGATATCTGTTATATTATTAATTATGTGTCTCACTAGGAAATTGATAAGGAGATGTCCAATGTAGACGACTGGTTCAACAAAGACAATCTTAACCCTTATTTCAATGTTCATGTCCCATTATCTCAGAATCATTTTTGTCGGTCTTTTCTCTTTATGCGATGTTGCCTAGCCAATTGGATCATCTAAATCACTAAGCGACCTAAAACCCAAAACTCTCAAAGTTAATCAGATGAAAAGAAATCATTATGGCTTCTCATTCAAACTCCTTTGTTGTTCATTTGCTAGATAAAAATTGGAGTGTAGATTAAGATACTAGGTTTTTTCAAGGAAATGAGCATTCTTTTAGAAGTTACAATTGTCATAATCAATTTTCAACAATAAACAATAACAAATGAGTTGTTGATCATAGGAATACTCCTGAGCATATTATCCAAGGAATCCCAATCTCCTAAGTCATGTATAATTGTAATCAAAACTATATCTTGGAAATCTACATTAGATAACTACACATTTGAAGTAGGTTTTGGTATTCGAGGTTGACGAATTCTCTTAGAATAGTCTTAGTTACAGGAGAATTGTACACCTAGTGTCTAAAAATTAGCATGTCATAAAGTCTAAAAATTTATTGAGATTCAAATTGGTGGGGACTTTGGAATACATATTTTTTTGTAATTCTACCTTCGTGGATATTTGGGATCAATGGGGGTATGCTCACTTCCTATTTTCTCTATACTAGGCAAAATATTGGCCATGTGTTTACTCTTTTGCGAATCTGGTTGGAAATAATAGAAGGATGTTTCAAGAAAAGAAAATGGTGAGTCATCAATTGTAGATGTGGATTATTGGTGGGTCATATTAAACCACTTTAGCAAAGTGTGACTTATCTAGTATTATGGATTTAGGGGACTTGGTATTATTCAAAAGATATGGAGGATTGTAGGACCCAATGTCCTCCTTGTGTGATTCATCATGGTAGTAACAATGTTTAATGGGATGGTTGTTGGAAACCTTATGAAGTTTTGAAGATAAATATTGATGGTTCCTCCAAAGAAAATCCAGATTATGCTAAGATTGGGGGAGTTCAATTTTTCTTTTCTACCTATAATAATCGCTATAGTGATTACTTAATGGATGCATTGATATCCTTTACGCCTTGTAAAATTGTTATACTTTATGATGGCATGAGATCATTTGTGAATTTGATTCATAGTTCATAGTTGATATATTGATTAAATGAGAGAGTAAGGGACAGAACTAGCAATTGGTGTGGCAACTAGATTGTCAAACTACGAAGATCTTTAGATTGTGTTACTTTTTTTCATATCCCTTGAAAAAAGAATAGATTAGTAGACTAGATTTGGCTAAATAGGCTGGCACACGACGATGTGGGATGTCAAGGATTGGAGTCTCTTATCTTTTAAGTATTCTTGTTTCCTAGAAGATCTTGCTATAGAGGAAATGAGAGATGGTTTGGTAGTTTTACATGATCATTGATCATAGTTTTGGCTTTTAGCCAATTGTTTTATTGTTCATAGTTGTTGAGATAATGGGTGTTGCACACATTGCATAATATTGTTATATTTTTATATTATTATATTTTATTTTATTATGTAATGTTACACCTAGATGGATGTGCAATATGTAAAGATTCCAATAGGATATACTCGATGAGTTGTATTGTAACATTGTGATAATATTTTATGTAATTATTTAATATTGGGGAAAAGAATTAAAATTCCAATATTAAATGTGGGGTTAGTGGGTTAGGTAGCACATGGTTTATGTAATATCACTTGGTGGTTTTGTGTGACTTGCTACTATATAAATAGCCACAAGGGTAGTTGTTGGTGTGAGAAGAAAAAGGCAAAAAGGCAAGAGTCTAGTGGGACAAAACTTGACAGGTTAGCCAAGGGAGCATTTGTGAAGGTTGGAAGCATGACATGGGATGTGTGGGTTCATGCTTATTCACATGGATTTCTTGGTTGTGGCTATGACTTTGAAGGCTTCCATGGATGTATTGTAATGGTGTTTTTTGTTGAATAGTGCATGGTGATGGATGCTTTTGAAGGTTGGGTTTTTCCCTCAATGAGGGTTTCCAAGGGTATATCTTGTGTCACATTTTTTTCTGTGGGTATATTGTCTATTCTTTTGCATGAGGATTTTAATTCCATATTCATTTCAGATCTTTAATGGGTTATGTGGAAATGGTTATATTCTTTATTGCAAGATTCCTTGCAAGTGGTATTAGAACTATGGTTTTATTATTATAACCCTAGATTTAATCCATGGGAATGCATGAGAGGATAAAAGAAAGGGTAAGATATATATGAGTTATTTATTGTAGATCTAAGGGCTTTGGGTTTGGTGTTATGATGGGATATTGGTAGATTTTGGGCATGTGAAATTGTTGGACAAACAGGTTTTTTAGATGTTTCATTTAAATGATGGTTTCAAGGGAGCTTGCAAAAATGACGTCCTAAGTAAAAACAAACATCACAATTGGATTCGAGTTGATGTTTCCATAAATTTTGACATATAATATGCCCTAGTTTGGCCATGTTCAAAGGAAATGAATTATTCTTTTAGTTTCAGCCCATGATGGCCGTCAAATTTAATCCCACAGACTTTTTCATCACAAAATAAAAATAAAAATTGTAGTGAAAATGGTAAAAGACTATCTTAATAAAATGACCCTAACTTTCTCTCAAGATATCAAATTTCAAACTTCTTATAGGCATTGGAAAGCTAATTCAGAGCACCACAACATGGATTAGGTTTGATTCTATGATTTTGAAATTGTGTTAGGATTTAAGAGCCTAAAAGTTGGATGTTATTTATTTTGAGCACAAATTAGGGCATAAATTGGGCATATGGAGTCAAATTTTGGACTTCAAGTAGTCAATGGAAAGCTCTTGGAGAGCTCTACACATTGGTTTAGATTTGGTATAGGTTTGGCATGATTTATTTGGTGATATATTGACCTGAATAGTTTATGGTATATATTGAGTATGGTAGCATTGTGAGATTATGACATTGTATGTTTAGAGATTTAAGATTTAATGTCATTGTATACTCAATTCATATTTTAGATTGGTCTCATGATGATATTATTATCAGTGTTTGGTTTGGAATATATTTATGATGACTTGTTAGGTCTACAAGTTGTGTAGTGTTGTAAGTGGTCTATACTTAAATGTTGCATTTGTGGCTTGGATATGGGTTGTCTTTGCCCATTGATATTTCATTATTGATGCATATTCAGATTGGTGGCTTAGATTTAGGTTGTCTATGCCCTAAGTCACATGATTTGTTGGTTTTTCTTCATGTAGAAGGGATGAGATGTTGTTATCAGGTATAGTCATGGTGGAGGATTGTGGTTGACTATTTTATGCTAACTGGTTGGACATATTGAGAGCTAGATGCTTGTTTTAGGGATGTGATCATAATGCCATGGATTTTTGGCATGACATGATTGGATAGATAGGTACATCCTTGATGTTCATTGGCTTGGATTTCTAATTTGGTTATGGTGGTAGATCTTCTTGGTTGAGGATCATGGTTATTTAGTTTTTCTTTTAGGAGCTCATGATGTGCAATTTGAGTTCTTTGATGGTTTGATGCCTTGGTTGATTCTCATGGTTAGAGGATGGTTTTTTCATCATGATGACATGGATAGCTTGAATATATAGTTTAGTGGGAGCTTATGATAGTGATGAGGTGACAATGCAAGATTAGTTCCTAGTTTGGTTTGTATCTTCTTGTTTTGGAGATATTGGTTTCACTGAGTACTGACACTTTGATTGTGTAAGTGTAGTCTTGGAGGATCTTCATGTAGGAGTTGGATTTTATGATGCAATAGGTGACTTGGTACCATGGTTGAGTGGGAGTTGTTGGTATTGATATATTTATTGAGTGTTTGTAGATATTGGAGATTTGTCTTAGATCCTGTTGCTACAGAAGCATCTTTGACATTTGCATGATGCACTTGGTTATCATCATGGTATGTGAAGATGGTTAGATCTTAAGGACACATGGGGTTCTTGGTTATCTTCATGGTGTGTGGAGATGGTTGCATCTTAAGGACTAATGGGGTTCTTGGTAAAGGAGTGGTATATGCTTTCATTTTACATGTTATCCTTGGTGTGAGGATGGTTTCATTTTTATGTCATAGTATACTCTGGATACGTGTTTAGAATGTTGACATGTTATAGTATGTTCATGTAGAGAATGTTATGTCTTTGGTTGAGATGATTAGATCATGTCATCATATCTATGTTCCTAAGGCCATGGTTGGAACTTTGATAGTGATCTTGGTTTAGTTTCTTGGTATTGAGTACATTAATCATAAGTTGGATACTTCATAATATATTGCTATTTTGCATTTGGAGTTGGCATGGATTGATTGGTTATAGGTGCTCATGGATACTTAAAGATAGTGGTGATGTTGTTTTCTCTTATATTAGAGAAGTATTTTTTGGGATGGTTGATTGTTACAGTAGGAAGTCTGAGGGGTAGTCACCTGATATGGACTTGAGAGAAGATTGTTTATAGTTGAGTCTTGGTTGAAGACTTGGATATCTTGATGAGCATTCTCTTTCCCCACTCTTGGTCTACTCAACAGTTTGCTACTTGAGAGGTATAGCCCATTGTTTCTCTTAGGTGCATTATGTTTATGCTTATCTTTCATGGATATGGATCTTGAGCTATGGTACATGAGTTAGTTCCAGAGGGTTCATTTGAGAGATGGTTTAGCATTGGTTATCTCTATTTTCATATGTTGTTATGTTGGTTGAGTTTGGGAGATGGTTTTATATTGGGCATATTTCTTGGATTAGGAATGGTTATTCCTTGGTTTACAAGTTTGATCTTCTTGTGAGAAGCTCACATCCATGATTAGTTATATGGTATGGTTTGGGTGTTGTTGATGCTTCTTGTTGGAGTTTTATAGAGGAGACCGTACATGCACAGTTTACATCTAGAGGTGTGTGTAGAAGGACATGATGCAAATTATGATTTGCATGGCTCCTCTTTGGTCTTGGTTATCTTCTTAGATGTTAAGTTTTTCTTATATTAGATTTGAGATTGGTTAGAGATTGTGATCACTGGTTTGTGCTCATGTATGTCATGTGAGAGATGACATGGTTATTCATTTATCTCTTTCCTCTGTTGTTGTGGAGAACTTGGGAGAGTGTTGGAGACTTGTTATGAGAGTTGTTCTTGCAGGTTATTGGTTTATGTGTTATGGATGTCCTTGATACTATATGGATTGACTTCTTTGAGATGTTGTGAGTGGATTGGTTATAGATTTGACATTATCTTTTGTAGTGGGAGCTTCTTGGTATATATGTGGCAAGTATTATTCTTAAGGCTTGTGATTGCAAGTTACAAATTGAATATGTTGATGATGTGAGATTCACTTGGTATGCCTTTGGAGGTATGGATAGTTGGATGGTTTGTCACTTGTTGTGGGTGTTATTTCAATTATGGACATTTTGACAAATATAGATGCATGTGATTACATTTGGATAAGGTTTTTTGTGCTTGGCATTTTAGTTGGTATAGGATTTTATGATCTTCTAATGCGGTAGGTTGGGTGGCTTTCTCTTTGGAAGGCTTCTATGTATGTCTAGTGGTAGTGGCATAATAGAAGGTGTCTTCATTCATGTTTGAGATGCTAGGTACTTTGATTTTGTTGCAGGTACTAGGATGGAGCACTTGAGATACTTTGATCCATGATGATGGATGTGCTGGGAGGGATTGTTCCCTTGTTCATTCATGTGGCTACAGATTGACCCTATGTAATACATACAACAAGTGGGAGATTGTTTAGATAATAGGTGTTGCACACATTGCATAATATTATTATATTATTATTATTTTTTATTTTTTATGTAATGTTGTACCTAGATGGATGTGTAACATGTAAAGATTCCCATGGGATATACTCTATGAGTTGTATTGTAACATTGTGATAATATTTTATGTAATTATTTAATATTGGGGAAAAGAATTAGAATTCCAATACTAAATGTGAGGTCAATGGGTTAGGTAGCACATGGTTTATGTAATACCACTTGGTGGTTTTGTGGAACTTGCTAGTATATAAGCAACCACAAGGGTAGTTGTTGGTGTGAGAAGACAAAAGAAAAAATAGGCAAGAGTCGAGAAGGACAAGACTTGACAGGTTAGCCAAGGGAGCATTTTTTAAGGTTGGAAAGCATGGCATGGGATGTGTGGATTCATGCTTATTCACATTAATTTCTTGGTTGTGGCTATGACTTTCAAGGCTTCCATGGTTGTATGCAATGGTGTTTTTTGTTGAATTATACATGGTGATGGATGCTTTTGGAAGCTAGGCTTTTCCCTCAATGAGGGTTTTCCAGGGTATATCTTGTGTCACATTTTTTTTATAGCTATGTTGTCTATTTTCTTGCATGTGGATTTTAATTCTGTATTCATTTCAGATCTTTTATGGGTTATGCAGAAACAATTATATTCTTTATTGCAAGTTTCCTTACAATTGCTTCCTTGTATTCTTCTTTAATTGATTCAATAAAATTTTAACCATTCTTTGAATATTATTGGATTACACTACTGAATTATTTTCATATTGCATCTTAATGAAGCTTATCAAAATACTAATGTTGACAAGGTTTTTTAAAACTAAAATTAGTTGATTTTTTGTGAAACTTGGTCATTTGTTATTCATAGAAATATAACTACCTAGTGAAGGGCTTTACTTTTGATACTTCACAAAGAAATGCTCCTCAAATTAGATGTAATTTTTTAAAGTTACTAATTGTGCATTAATCCACTACTAAATTTAGTTTTTATATTTTTTGATTTTCCATTCCTAATATATTATATAATATGTATTTTATTATTAACATAATGTCTTTTAAAAGTGCCTAATTTCCAAGGCCATAAATTACTTAACTTTGATCTCAGACTAAGACAAGCAAAGATTTTTGCTTCATCCATTTTCTCAACTTCACATTTCCATTTCACTTTTGCTTTGATTGGTCAACTAGTGAGAAATCAAATCTTGACAAGTGTTATAGTGAAGTTAGTGCCAAGATAGAAAATGGATGGAGATTTGATCTCAAACTAATGAATTTCATTGATTTGTTGCATGTAATGGAAACTGGTCATTCAATTCTTTCTTGAAATTTGCCTACAATTCATTATTAGAAAAAAATCCTACTTATATTTAAGTTGATAGGCTTATATGCGGGAACTTTGTTCCTAGTTTTTGCAATTTTTGATTGTGAGCCTTGCTGGAAGCTTTTTGCAATTTTTCAGCCAAAGTGAGATGCCCACTCAAAAAACATTTCTATTCTCACCCTTTTATTTATTTCCTTTGAATTTCCCTCTTACATTGCATACACATTGTTTTTTCCCTTTGCTATAGTTGTTTCGGGATTTCACTTTGTTTTGCCCTTTTGCAATAGCTAGGTAAGTTTTTCTCCAATATATATATGAATGCTATTAAATATTTTTATTTATAAATTCTTCATCACTGAGATTTAAGAATTCATTTACACCCAACTTATAACCTTTCCAAAATTTGTTTTCCTATTTATGGTTGTAATGCAATTTCTCCTTCAAAGTTTAAATTTGTTTGCTTCTCTTGGCAATCTTTGTCAAGATTACCATGCTTGACTACCTAAGAATTTGACACCGACTTCCATGTTCTTTGTCACTTGAACCTAAGGCATGAATTTGAGGTAGCTTGGGGAGCTCCATTTAGTTCAAGAAAGGTTATGAATTTTATCTGGTGAAGCTGCAGAGAAGAGAATTTCAAGTGTTTTCTCTGGTTGTGTTTTTCCTTTTCTCTGTTTATGTTTTGTGTTACTTAGAACTTGAAATATCAAATAACTTACATCTAATAATCATCGGATGTGAGGAAACCTACTATAGGAAGTTCTTCTTTTGTAGGCATATGTACTTGCTCTATATTATGTTGTTGTTGCTCTATGTCAATTTGTATATAGTTGGAAATATAGGATATAGTTGGCATTTTAATTTATCATAATGTAGAGGTTGTAAGTGGATTGCATGAGATTGAATTAGTGATCAATTAGTGTAAGATTCTTTCACAAATCTTATAATTATTATTTTTAATCATTATGTATCAAGATTACTAAGTTGTAAGAAAGTAGAATTAGGTCATAATATTTCATATTTTTACCAGTGGTAATGAAAATTCATTGAAATAAAATTGTCATAAAAAATGATATTAATAATTACTATTCATAGTTGTGATCTTTTAAAATACACATTTAAAATGATTAATGTTTCTATTTTTTATTTTTTATTTTTTATTTACTAATTTAAATTTAAAGAGAGTGCAGATATTTTTAGAATGAAAACAAGTATAGAAAGGTTATTTATTTATTATGTAGTAACTTAATTTTGAAAAAAATAATTCTAAATCATATATAAAAGTATATAAAGTTTCTATTAAAATCTACATTATACTTTAAAACCAATTCAATTTTGAAAAAAAATAAAATTATAAAATATATTTAAAAGTATAGAAATTTTTTATTAAAATCTACATTATAATTAAAAACTATTCATGAGTCAAATTTTTTTAATAAAATTTTTAGAATATAAATAATTAAATATGTTAAAAAATAGAAAGATTTTATTATGTAGAAAAGTATAGAAAGATTATATTAAAATCTAGATTATGAATTTATTTTCTCTAAGCTTGATGACTATATGTGTGTGTGTGTGTGTTTCTATTTTCTATATAAAAGATTTATTTTTTAAATATGTAATTAAAATATGGAAAATATCTCATAAAATCAAGAATTAAAGTAACTATAAATAAATAAATAAATAATTTTATAAAATAACCATATAGACTTTCCTATCTTGTTACTCTAAATTTTAAATATTTATACACATTACAAAAATAAATGTGTTAGTACAAACATCCTAATTCTAATGATTATCAAATGCCAATATATAACACTTTTTGTGAACTTTCTAATTTATTTAATAATCTAATTTATTTGATAATTACATCTAAATTTTCAATTAGCGGTTTGATAGCCACTTTTTCTACAAGTCAACTATCACTTACAATGTAATAACACATTACACTAAACATATCACTTGTATTGGCTTATTGTTGCAGGTACAAAAATGTGCAACTGCTAGTGTAATTTTTATGCTATGGATTTGCTAGCTTTCACGCAAAACAAATATGAATTTGATGGTCACCATTGACAATTGAGGAGGTCTTTTGGAAGTCAAATACAATCATATTCAAAAAAGTTATAATAAGTAAGATGTATATTTTATTATAATTTTTTATTTTAAAAAATTGTAGTTTGTTATAAAATTTAAATTTAAATTTGAGGTTTATTTTTAAATGTCTTTTCAGCATGAAAATAATACATAATTATACAAAATGTGTCTCTACAAAATAATTTAACATGTTCTATCAATTATTTTTATGAGTTTATTCTTATGTTATTTATTTTTTATATTTTCCATGACAAAAGCATACAAGATGTTAATAGGCTATTGACCTAATGGTGAAGTTGAATGATAAGCTCCAACATCATAAGGGATGAGGTCAGGATTGTGCATAGGGTAAATTTAGAAGAATGGATACTAATTAATCCTTGGATCTTAGCTCAAGAAGTTTCATCTTATAAGCATATTAAAAAAACTCTTTTAAATAATAATATATCTATAATTAAATAATTTTAAAGTAATGAAAATCCAATTTATCTTATTAAATATAATTATATATTATATCATACTATATATATTTATATATCATTTAAGATATATCTAAATTTTCTCACATATAATATAAATTTATTAATATTATAATATTTCATATAATTATATAATCCTTAAATCTAAATGTATAATAAGAAATGGCTAATCAAATAAAGAAGATTAAAATAATTTACTTGTATTTATAAGTTAAATAAAAAAATATTAAAACATTAATATAAATTTTAATTTGATAAATTCAAATATTATGATAGATTATATTTTAATAATGGTTATCTCTTTGGATGTACTAGTTAACAATTCAAAATTTGTCCCCACTCAATCAACTTGTGAACTAAGAACTATTCATGTTGTTCTACATTAAGGTATTCGCTAATCTGATCACTCTTTCGACAAGTTTATCTGTGTCGGTCAGCTCTATACAAGAATGGAGAAAAACCTTGAATAACTAACATTACCAGTTAAGGATGACTGCTCCTATGATATTTGACAATGTCCTAGTAATAATTGTAACCCGAAGGAGTTCTTGAAAACCCATTGTTGATTTGAGTATTTTAATCCCTTTCCCATTTAAATTTGGAGAGTTGAGGGAGTAGCCTGGGTGACATAATGATTCTAATGATGTGATCCACAAGTTTATAAATTAGGGGTGGTCATCCAAAGAGAAATCTCTTATGGAGTATACATGGTAGGACATATGGGAAAAAATGAGTAGTGCTACTTTGATGTATATATAAGCACTGAAATAGATCACTTTGGTTATATTTGGAACAACAGAAAGGACACATGCCTGGCAAATGATTGATCATCAAGGCCATTCAATTTTAAGCACTTAAGTGACACTCCTACAATTTAGATAGGACTCAGTTCTCTAAGACAAATGTATAATGCCTATTTAATTCAATTTTTGTTTAGCTAGCTTGTTTATAATCCAAACTCTTTAAAAATTCTAAAACTTTGAATACTTGCATTTCATATGGTGGATTATTGCATTGTTAACTGTGTGTTGGGCAATGAAATCTTCCTCCATAATAAATTTTAAGGTATTCAAATAAATCAAGTTACAAGATACATAAATAACATGGTGGAATCTGCCTATTTATAGACCTCTAAGTAGTTTATAGATATTAAAAAACTAAACTTCATACTTCCATGTATTGAAGTTCATCTGCAAATCACATTTACATTTCCAACTTCCATAAAAAAAGGCTCTCAATAGTTCAAAAACATAGCACACGTTAATAAGTTTTGGTATCACCAACAAGATGGATATTCCAGAAATCGGCATGGATTTCATCTCAATTCTCAATTCTCAATTTATATAGATTCCTATAAAATCTAATTATAGCAATTTACTCCTTCCTACATTGAAATGGACTTTTATAGAGGATGAGCTTTCGTAAGAGTGCAGAAAATTATAATTGCTATCCAATTGTGGTCTTCAATAATAAAGATAAAAAATCAAGAAGAACTTATACAAACCAACATTTAAACAGCCATCCAATTGAAAATCACCGCGTAATACATATTAAAATAACAGGATAGAAAAGATGATCACCAAAGGCATAAAAACACATGAATGCAGTCAAACTTAATATCTTCCACACTAGAACTACCCATAATAATATCTCCTTGTATGATTAGAATGTACAAAACAAATAAGGAAGATAAATGGTCCATTCGTTGTATTTTCATGGAATAAAAGAAGATACAACAGTTATTTTGCAAAATTGGGTCCTTCCAGATGATATCATCAAAATTCAAAATACCTGCAAATAAACATGTGCAACTTCAAAATTTAAATATTGAAAATAAACATTTAGGAAGCTGCAAATATGTTTAACTTACTGTGGTAGCAGCTAGTCAGTCAGTCATTGTTTGAGGAAGTGGGGACTCATAAGCTTAGAAATCTCAAGAAAGTTGACACATTCCCTCCCATCAAAGATACTCTTCAAACTTTCATTGCAGAATCTCTCTCTTGTTTGGTGGATCCTGTAAATAGTAACAAAGAAACAAAAACCTCCAATTGAATTACAGGCCCAATCATCCATTTATATTCCAATATGTATCCTTTTTAAAGAATCCATAATTATAACTATAGTTGAGTAGCGAATTGGCTTCTTTAAATGAGACTAGCAAATTCATCCATTGGGTGTCAGAAATTCACTGTAAATTCTAAGGTTTATTAAGGAAGCAAACAACAGAGTATCTTCTCCTTCAGAAACTAAATGTTATTAAAAGCTCAAAAAATAGGGGGTCTTCTACACTAAAGTAGATTGTTACACTATTAAGATTCGTCAAAGTCATTGAAAGTTATTCAAAGTTTGGCCGTTACAATTTTTAAGCCATTTAAACTTTGCTTATTTAAATTTGATAATAGTTGTATGTTCTTAATAAGTCAAATTTTAAAATAGACAAAAGGGCTTGAATGCACCATAAATGATGAAAAGGGAGGCCAAACAAATATGTATAGACTATATAAAAAAAAAACCTATCTTTGGCTAGTAAGGACAAGAATAAGATATATAATTTATACATGGTGAATCTCACTAGAATGCTTTAAAGTTGGAAAGAAGCAAAAATGTAAAATGAAGAATTAAACTACTTCTTGTGACATGTCAGTGTGCGGAGTACTATCTCAGAGGTAATAGACTATGAAATAATAAAGAGGTTAATCAATTTTTCAAAGTTTAATGTATTTCCTACTGGATATATTAAAAGTAATCATATTTTTATATGATATTTTATAAAAGCATATTAAATATTACTTTATTCAATTCTATTATTTATTTACAATAGATCATATTTATTAACTACTACAAAGATTGAATTTGGTTTATATACGAACTACAATAATGTAATGAAAATGTATAATTATTAATAAATTTTCTGTGAAATGTATAGTATATTTGAATTATGAACATGTGAAATTGATTTTATAATAGTGTATTTTTAGTTCGCATTTGGTTTAATAATTTGTGTAATTATAATTGAAATGGGATGTTTGTTATAATTGAACTTTCATGTTGTAGAGGTTTAACAATTAGTTTGCAGTTTTATTCTAACAAATATATAGATTAAGGGGGATTCTAAACTTGTTATTGACATCATTAATCAATAGTCGATAGTGGGTTGGGCTATTGCGAGTGTGCTAACATACATGTGGCCTATACTTGAAAAATGAAGAAGACAAGTGTCCAACACACATACTGGGAGGACAACAGGGTGGCTGATAAACTAGAAGATTTAGGAATAAAGTTGAATTGGATGAGGTGTTGCCAATAGTTGTCATCCCTTCTGATAGAAATTTGAAATCTCATTGAGAGTAAAGTGCCACATAACCTTAAAAATGATGATTAGCTCCTATTTTCTTTCCAGGTAGATCAACAGTGCCTTTTTCTCTAGACTATCAATAGTGATATCAATAGGAGAGAAATAACATCTAGGCATTATTATATGGACTAGAGTTATTTAAGAAATTATTCCCAAAAGGATGTTGATAAGATATGGGGTTCTGTCATCAAGTATAATTTGAGATCCAGTGCATTAATTATGACTTAAAAGGTCATTTTTATCATAGTAGCAGTTCCCAAGATTTACATTTATGGGTGGGCTTATTTAAATTACCTCTCAAACATGGTTGAGTACTAACACCATGTGATTTTTGATCATCTCAATCAGAATAATTATTTTGGGAAAGGCTTTTTGTGGAAAGCTATTCATTTTATGTAGTTCACTTGCACATTATATTTTAATATATATAACATTGCAATTCCAATATTGGCTCTCTCTGTGATATTCCTACTACCTTCAGGCTAGAAGAGATTCAAGATATTGATTCGGTGGTTGACATGGGTGGTGAGATGGTTAGAATCGAACCTTGGTAGATTAAAGATGAATGGTGACAGAATCCACTTGTACATTTTGGCAAATATGTGACTATTAGACTAAAACTTTTAGGAACACTAGTAAAAAGTTTAGTCACATGACTAAAACTGATCACATTCCACTATTTCTTTGCAATTTATATGTATAGGTGACTAAATAAGTGACAAATTTGGTTGCCAAGTAAAATCATAAGATCAACCAAATAGAAATGACTAAAAAAACTACCAAGTAAATAACTAAATAAGTAACTGGATAATTAATCACCTAAACACAAGTGACTAAATAAAATGCCAAAAAAATGACAAAATAAGTGACTGGATAATTATTCACTAATAATTAGTCATTTGTACTTTCTCTAAGGTTTATTTACTTATAGATTAGGTTTTTTTTCATTAATGGTTAGGATTTGTTACAAAAATTATAATTGTAGTGATATATTTATATTCTTATTAATATAAAGATATTAGTACTTCCACTTGAAAAATGTTTGTATGCTTATTGTATTCCGCTAATCTCCCAAGTCTATCTATACCAGAAAGAATCAAATCCCTTTAGACTTTCACAACTAATTGGGGAAGAGTGTGATTTATGATGATTATGGGCACTTGTATCCAATTTTGAATATTCTATGAAATGCTAGATTTTGTAATGCCCAATCTTACAGGGCCAAAAACACAACTACAATTTATTTTTTTGACAACATTTAAAATATACATCAGAGTTTTCAAATGACAGGATGATCAGTTTAGAAAGTTATACTGGAACTAGGTTAAGATCATCTTAAAGGTATAAATGATAGGACTTAGTGTTCAATTATCGAATTTACTAATTTTCCACTTATAACTACAACCTAGTTATGATAGGTTAATCATTTTCTCTCCCATGCTTGTCAAATAGTGCTCGTATCTACAATTGTACCTTATAGAAGGAATCGAGAAACATTATAGGTGACTTAAAATCTATAACTTATGATAGGATATATCTAGTTACTTATTTAAACATTTTCAAGTCTATTAATAACATAGATAATGTATATGTGTGAACCCAACGTCCTTGGCCTATATACATTTTTCATTATAAAATGTAAAACGTTATGCCTATTCACAAAATCTTCATTCAAAACATCTCAATATGACGAACCTAAGTATAATTCCTAGATAGAAGTGACTCAACACCACCAGTATTTAGACTTATTACAAGTGTCCTGGTAGGCTTTATACTAACTATTTCTAAGATTACTTATGATAACCTTAGCTCATTACATTATGTGTTTAATTCTATTCTAGTTCAATTTATTTATATAACTTTAATAAATTTATTGCATTTTATCTTCTTCTTTTTTAGCTTCAATCATTTTATTAACAATTTTTTTAAGTACCACAACTAGATTATTAAATCATTAGTAATTGTATATTTTCCCAAATCCACTATAACATATCATCATTCACTAAGTCTCTATTGTTAATTGATATTGGAATTTAATGACCTTACTTATAGCCAATAGCTTTTATATATCAACAAGAAAATTACACTAGCCTCTCTTAGCTCATATTAGGTACATTAAATTTTAGTAACTACTTCCTACTTACTTACTGATTGGAGGGTATCTTGAATAATCTAGAGGGTCATATTCATATATTCTAAATCTATGAATTTAAGTAGCATTAAGAAAAATTTATAGCTTAATATTTAATGTATATACCCTAAGTATATATTATTATTTAGCATTTTTTTCATAACATTAATTCACAAATTACTGAACTCACATAGGTTGAGTCCTACAACATGTATTTATGTCTAATTTGCCAAATTCACAAGTAATCTAATCTCCAAAATAACCACTTCCTAATTGTTGGTGTAAATAAGTATTTACTTATTACACTTACTTAAGTTTACTTAGGTTAATGCATTAGTTAATTATTTTGCATTATTTTATTTGTGAGACACTTAGGAGTTTGTGCACTCTTGTGAGATGTCATGATGACATCACAGGGGGTCCACACCTCTTTTAAGCACATGTTGTCTACAACACAGGAATCTTCTACACACATATGACACTTAGTCATTCTTATCCATTCATTTAGAATGTTGGATAAGGTGCTTAGTTGTCTTATCTTCTGGTTGTTTCTAGAGACATTATAGGTGTTTCCTGAGAGGCCTTTATATACGGGCACTCCTAGTGTGTTGAACATCACATTCTGAATAGAGCAATGTATTCAGACATACTCTGATTAATTGATCATATCCATTTTTGGTCTACTATGTGCTTGTGTTTGAGTTCTTTGTTCCTAGGTGAATTTTTCCCTTAGGAAAATTCTTACATGGTATCAGAGCAACTTGGAGACTTTCTCATCACATAACTGTTCGAGATTGTGCTTGCTTCATCACCTCAGCCCTAATCTGGAGTGCCGTAGAAATTGGGAGCATCTAAAGCTATATCTGACCTCACCATTGCATCCAGAATGCTGAGTCGGTGAAAATTGGCTACAAAGCTGCCTACCTGAGGCCAAAGTCGATTGTGAGGCAAAAAAAATTTGCAAACCAGCACTCAGAGGACCGATTTGCAAAATTGGTATGATCATTTTAGATCTGTACATTTAATTTTCAGATATACCTTTTTTTTCATCTGCATCTCTGCCAAAATTAGAAAATGACATACAAAACTTGACTTAAAAAGCTAATGAAGATGACCCATGCGGGGTCCCACCGGGCATGCCAAAATGTATATGAGCAATGTTAGTATGCTAATAGAAACCAAATTTAAATAAAGCTTCTACAAACTAAAGAAAATTCATAAAGTTCAAGATAGACTAAGATGAGCTCTCAATTGAGAATATGAGCCATTAATGGGCTCTCTCAATGAGAAGCTCTCTTGTTGAGTAGCTTTGTCTAAATAGATAGGATGTATGCTCAAGCTTTATGCTTCAAAAAGGGCTTCAAATGGAGTTGGAATTTGGGTGTGAGTGTATGGTTTTGATGTAAAATGGCTTCTTAAAATGGCATTATGACTTTACTTCATGGATTGTGTTGTTTTGCAAAGGGGAAGAATCCAATTTATAGGCAAGAGGCTTGAGGGATTGAGGGCTAAGATGCAAGGATGGGAAAAAGCTCATGGAGGGCTCAGATTGCATGAGAGGAGAGCAGATGGATTGTGCTTCCTTACCGCCAATCAGGGAGTGACACATGTCACAAGGTGAGAGGATAGAGGAAAGGGGAAGGATGAGTCAACAAAGGAGGCTCAAGGGATAAAATCTTCATAAAGACCCTCATAATGGCTTGTAAGAGCAATAAAAGGGCTTTGGAAGAGTCATTTATGGCCTAGTGGGCTTCATAAAGTTTTATGGTTGAGATATTTTGAGGGAGATGAGAGCAATTTCGACTTGGGCTTGATTAGGAGGGTTTTAAGCTTGCTTAGGATTGTGTAAATGATTAGAGGATGGATTAGGATGGTTTAGGATTAGCTTAGGGATAGGCAAGTGGATGACATTTAATGAGGGTGGGTGAAGGAGGAGATATTTGTTAACTTTGGCTTGGGTTAGTAAGTTTTAACCCCATGTTTAGGGAATGTGACAAGGTTAGGAGGGGATTAGGATTAGGTTTAAAGACATCTTCTAGAAGAGTCTAGACTTTGGATGAGGATAAAGACTTTCTAGAATAGTCTAGAACTTCCTAGGATGAGGATGAAGACTTTCTAGAAGAGTCTAGAACTTCTTAGGATGAGGATAAATTAGATTTTTAAGAAATAAATAAAGTTTTATTTATTTCAAGGGTTTGGGTTGAGGAGATATTTATTAAAACTTTTTTAATAAACATGAGGATTAATATTTAATCTTAATTAAATATTTTGAGTTGGGATTAGGGGTAGGAAATGATGGGATTAGTCTTTAATCAAAATTAAAGAAGGATTAGAAGATTTTGGAAGAGGTTAGTGGTCTTAAGGAAATTGGCCAACTTTTGTGCAAAAAATAAATAAATTATTTATTTTGAGATTTTTGGTCAATTTATTAATTAAATAATTAATAAATAAGGAAATAATGTTTAAATAAGATTTAAACATTTTTAGGAGGGATTCGTTAATTAAATATTTTTAATTAAGATAAAGGGATTTAATGGCATAAAAATAAATAAATTAATAAATTAATTAATTAATTAATTAATGATGATGTCATCAGGAATTTTTCAGAAAATAAAAATACTTTATTTTCTAAAGGTTTTTAGGTGTCTACATTTTGCCCCTCTTTGATGTGATGCCACAAGTGGCATGGCATCAAAGATAAGAAAATAAAATGCCCAAGGCTAGAGCAGAAGAGGAGAGAATGGACTGTGAGATGCCCCCTCAAGAAGGCGGCGAGGAGAGAAAGCGAGGCTTGATGGCTTCTTGAAAAGTACAAGAATTCGAGATGAGCAAGAAGACTCAGATTGGCTTAAGAGAAGAGGTTTAGTTAGCTCAAACTCTCACTATGGGAGAATGATAAAGGGAGAATTAGAGGCACAAGAGGAAGCAAGCTTAAGATCTCAAGGATTGCAAAGGATGAAAGAGTGGAGCGCTATAAAAGGAATCCAGGATGGGGAGACGGATGAGGGGATTAAAAAAGCTGATGCAACAGGATTTCAAAGAGTCAAATTGGTGGAAGATGGGTTTTGGAGATCCCTAGGACTAGGATTGTAGATCTCGAAAGATGAGGCTTGGTGGATTGATTTGGATTGGTGGATCCCTAAGACTAGGATTGTGGATCCCTAAAGCTAAGAGTGATGATTGATTCTGAGAGATACGGTTGCACAAGCTAGGGTAGGAGAGACAGATGCTCGATATGGATGGGGGATAATGGAGATGAAGGGAAACCATTGAAGCTTTTTGAGCGGGGGGATACTTCAAAGAGAAGTACCACCATGTAGTTGAGCACTAGATTTTCTCTAAGACTGTTGGTTAATTGCCAAGGTTACCAAGAACATCAAGGCCTTTTCACCAACTGTCCAGAGGACTAACAAACTAACTCAAAACAAACACGCAAGGATTGCCCCAGTATCACACATGAATCCCAGAGGAAGGAGTGTAGAAACGACACTGGGTAACCCACAAGTAGAAAAGAAAACAAGCAAAAGACATGATCAAGACCTTACGCTCTGATTTCCCCATTCGTAGTATACCATGATATGGAAGATTGTGGAAACCTTGAGGAGGGAACAAGGAGATTGCTTGGAAAAGATATTTCAAGACCCAACAGGGAAGAGTCCAAATCAAAAGAAAGTGAAAATCCAAAAGAGAACCGTTTGCCAATGAGATGGGTAGGACGAGGTACTAACCGACCAAGATTAGACATGAGGAAAGCTATATCTTGCAAGGACCTATCGGAGAGCACCTAAGCTGGTGGATTTGGATGAGTGATGCATTTGGCAAGCTGAACTAGGAAAGATAACACTTTGGTGATAGGAAATCTAGCTAAAGGATGCATTGGAATAGCTAACCAAGATGTGCGATGGGTGCAAGATGTTGATCAAGGACGAACTGACACGAACACTAGATAGATACAATGGTACTAAGCTAAAGAGGATGTACAAGCTGACAGACCAAGATATTTACAAGCTGAAGCTAACCAAGATAGTTACAAGCAGGCAAAAGCTCAGGATGATAGGATAGCGGGATGGTTCAATGTTGGTGCAAGATGCAGAAGCTAAGGATGAGTTGATAGCGTAAGATATGGATGTGCAAGGATGCATCCAATGATGATGATAGATATGCGACCAAGAATGGGGACAATGCTAGGGTTGGTGGTAGCTGAGCTGATAGATGGCGCTAGAGTGAATGGCTAATGAGAGGATGACATTGGATTTGCATGAGGATAGTCTAGAGCGAGATACCAATGACAAAGGAGGATGGACAAGACAAGATCTCCAAGGAATACAGTGCCCTCAGTCAGAAGATGACATGTGGAAGGAGGTCTTACGATGGATGTGATAGGATTCAAGCTAGGATGAAAAAGCGGAAGGCGCTAGGGAGATGGATGATAACTGGGATGATGGGGTGAGGTTGCAGAAGATAAGTAGATAGCGATAGATAAAAGCTGGAGGATGAAAGATAGGTGGATAAATTGGAAGATGGAGCTGGATGGCAAGATGTGACCAAAAGCATGAGGATGATAGGCTAAGCTGGGGATGGCTGGATTACACATGACGCTTGTTTTCCAAGTTTTCATCATGGTACTTGTCCAAGGCGCTTGAATTGCCAAGTTTTCACTAGTGGATGCTTTATTTTTCTTTACTTTTTTTTTTGACTTTTTGAATTTTTGACTTCGGACTTAGCTAGAATGATTTTGGCTTTCTTCAGCTGTTTTTGGCTCATAGATGTTGGTAGGATGGATGAAAAAGGATTGGATTGAACAAGTGGAATGGTGGGTGGGAGTTTGACAGATAATGGATGCGAAGACATAAAGCTTGTGGGTAAATGGATGAGGAAAATGGAAAGATCATCATTGGCACACACCTTGAGAGGTGATAAACTAGTGGGAAAGATGGTTTTGAGCGAGGTTGAGGAGAAAATGGAGGAAGAAAAAGATAAGAACTAAAAGTAGAGTTGGAAGATGGAGGATGGGAAATTTAGGATAAGAAGCATATGGACTAAAAGTGGATTGGGGGGATGAAGGATGCTTATATGGGGATTTGGATGAAGGATGGATGGATGAGGCTTTTTGAGTAGCATGAATGGATGCCAATTGAGATTTTTCTTTGAGATACATTTCTTTTATGAGCATCTTGGGTATCCACTTGATTTTTGACTTTTTTAGCTTGGGCTTTTGTGGCCTCTTGACTTTTTCTTTGATTGGGATTAAATGTTTCTTGTTTTGAACATGTATTTTAGAAGGGACATGTTGAGACTTGGATTTTTGTGGATTTTTGGATTTATGCTTTTGTATTTTGGCATCCAATATGCTTCTATTAGCCATGGGATGGGAACAAGAGCATGGAGGAGATGGAGGGATAATTGATGGAGTGATAGGGTTTAAAGGTTGGACGAGATTCAAGGGTGAGTGCCTTTGATGATCTAGTTGCTGGATTTGAGGGGATGGAAGGATAGATTGGAACATAGGATATGGATGGATATAATTGCCCAAAATGGATGGAGGGAAGGGAAGATATGGGCCCAAAATAGATGGAAATGGGGAAGGTGTAGGTCCCAAAATAGATGGAGGGGATAAAGGATTCATATTAGGTATGTAAGGACCCAAAATGGAGGGTTGGAGATAAGGAGTAGGATGAGGGCCCAAAATAGATGCGGAATAAGATGGATGTGAACTTTGGGGTGGAGATGGAAGGACTTGGGACCATGCAAGAATAGCGGGGATACCAACATCTAGAAATACATTTTCATCTTTTTTTCAATATGATGTTCATTATTTGGAACACAAGATGTGAGTCCATTACTAGCTAAAGGAGTTGGAGCTTCGGATATGATAATTAGTTCTTCTTCGATGGATCTATCATCATGGACTATGGGAGATGTATGATCATGAAGCAGAGGAGATGGGAGGAGAGGATCTTGAGTCGGGTGGGCTGAGGGAAAGGGATCTTGAGATGGAGTAAGTAAGATGGTAGGATTTAGATATGGAGGGGATGGTAAAAGTGGATCATGTAGGGGAATAAGTGGGATGGCAAGATCTGTTGTTCTGTCGAAGGATATTTCAACATGCTTTTGGACAAGATCTTGACAGGAATGGATGGGAGTGGATGTATGAGGTTCATTATATGGGATTTGGATAATGCTTGGAGGAGTAGACGTGGATGGGATTTGGAGCGATTCGATGGGTAGTGGGATTTTGACGCTTGTGGGAAGTGGAAGGATTTTAAGAAATTTGATGGATGGTATGGGGATGGTAGCTATGGGAGATGGAGGTGATATTATAGATGGGGAAGCTTCATCACTGACTACTTCACATGGTTGGATTAGATGACATGGCTTATCGACTACTGGAGGCAGCTTTTCTTTTATTTCCTCTAGGAGATTCCTTGGAGACTCGTGTGTCAGAGGTGGAGGTGGTGGATTGATAGGAATAGCTGGTGTGATGAGGGTGGAAGATTGGAAGCTAGGTTGATTGGGTGATGGAGGAGAAGCTGGGATATCAGATGGCATGACTAGATAGTTTGGAATAACTCTTGGATTTTGGGGGGTGGTTGGTGGAAGGCCTCTAAGGCTTTCAATATACCCTTCATAGTCAACAAGATTTTCATCATCATTGGAATAGGAGGTGGCAGGAGCAAGGACAATACGACCAAACACATCATTATAGGTTTGGGATTTCATGTTTTGATGATGAGTCGGATGGGGATGGGGTCTTTCATATGGATGAACACGGAAGCTCATGGTTGGATTTGGATTAAATGCAGATTTTGGATTGGCTGATGAAGGATTTCCTAGGGAGAGTCAAAGCTGTATGACAGACCTAAGGAGGATTGGCTGGAGATTTTTGGCTTTCTTATGGATGGAAGACTTCAAAGGCATGCTATCAAAAAGTGAGAGTTTTGCTTTCCTATGCACTGGATTGGTGGAGATTGTGTCAACTTAAGGATAGACTAATGATCCTATGGGCATGACATGAGATTGACCACTTGTGGATCCCAACCTTTAGCGCAAGGTGATGAGGGATAACAAGTGACAAAGCTAGATTAACCTAGACAAAGCTTTGCCAAAGAGATAACCTTGGTGAGGCTGGTGGATTGGTCGGATTGATTGGATAGCAAATTCTAGCAGAATGATAACAACTCTCTAAAGGCTTGGGTGTGATTTTGGATTGGGTTGCTAGCTAGCTGGGGGGATGATTTGGAGAGACTTTGGATTTGGGATTGTTCTAAAGCAAGGAACTAGATAGATTTGGTTGCAGCAGGGGAGCTTGGATGATTTTCTGATGAGGCAGTGACTACGCTAAGTATGCCTTGAGCTGGGAGATTTCTATTTATTTTTTTGGGATTTTGACCAAAGTTGGAAAACATTCATTCAAAAGCTATGAACAAGCAAGCAGACAAAATTTTGGAGCAAGCACGTCAAACACACCCACATCCTAGGAAGCTTTCTACAAGGATGAAACTTTTTATAGCTAGGGAGTCCTTGATATACGCAAGGTACGTGAGGCCCAAATCTGTAGATGAAACCAAAAAGATGTCACACAGCCGAGAAGAGTGGTAACCCACTTCTCCTCTTTCACTTCTCAAGGGTATAAAGTTCCTTGAGGCTTAGCCCGAGTGACAAAATCTTGATTCCAAGAGAGGTGTCTTTGGATTCACCTCTTGATTTTTATACTCTGCCGGAATGCTAGAGTTGAGGTCGTCCCAAAGGGTGATGAAATCCCCAAGTAGGCCTCCTAAAAAGTGTAAAACAAGACCACATACATGATCTTGACCTTTAAAAGACACGCGTTTATTCCAATTGATGATTTAGATTTTGTAAGCTATGATTGAAGACACTTTTGATTATGGCATACAATGTTCATTCCAATTTGATAGCATCGTCAGCATAATGAAAGTCGAGAGATCATCAACATAAGAAATGCGAGCGTCATTGAAAATGCGTCCAAACCATGCAATGTTCATTGATTGTTAGGCATTCAAGATTGAGTGTGAGTTTGTTTTAAGCCCAAAACAAAGATGTGTGAAACTTGATTGCCAAGTGCGCGCCCGGAGGCCCTCCACGTCAAGATTTGCCCAATTTTTATGCAAAAATGAAGTGTGAGTGAGATTAATGCGCATTCAAGGAATTTTCTAACTTAGAAAAACCACTAAAGACCCAAGTGAGTGGAGTTTGATCTTTGTGGAGCACTTAACACCCTCTTAGGTAGACCCATCCCCATAGATGGCGCTGAGATTGCAACCAATGGTTAAATTGATGGGTGATTAAAGAGGGTGAGTCCAACTACAAACTTACTCAAAGCGTCTTTATTAGTTTTTATAACTTAGAAGATTTCAAAAATATGGATTCTTTTTATGCCCCAAAAGATGATTATTTGATCTATGGCATTCAAGATTGGATTTGTTGTTTTAATCATGCATTCATAAAAAAAAAAACTTGATTTTAATCCATGGCACTCAAGAGTGATTTTAGCAACATGCATTCAAAGACAAGTGATTAAACATTCAAGTTTTTTCCTTTGAGCATTCAAGATTGAGATTTTGTGTGTTGTTTTAAGAACTTTGAAGTGCTTTGTTTTAACCTTAGATCATTCAAGATTTTTTTGGACTCAAAAGTGAAAATGACTCTTTGGACTTTGGTTTTCATTCAAGATTTTGTGTTCTAGTTTGCATGTTTTAAGCCCAAAAATGATATTTCTAGGTTGTTTTGATGCATGAAAAACCTAAGCAACATTCAAGATTTTGCAACAAGATATTTGTTTGGAACAAATAACAAAGCTTTTAGGACAATTTTTGGCAACCATTTAGGACTCTTAGTTTTCATGATATTTTTAAAAGAACTTTAAAATATTTGCAAATGAGGTTCATTTTATCCTTGATTGATGCTTTGAGTTTGATTTAGATTTTTGTGTGCACTTAGTGTTGATTTTGAACCTTTTGAAATGGAAACTTGAAGTTCTTTTTAAATTCCCAAAAATGAAGTGTTCCTAACTTTGCATGAATGCATCTAAAACCTTGATGTTGCAAGGATGCAAATGATTGGATTGGTTTAGTTTCACTTCTTAAAAGATTTTTTCTTTTTTGTAAATTTTTAATTTTTTAATGGATTTAAGTATGATTTGGGGGTTCATTTTAAGCACTAAAAAGAAGTGTGTATGATTTTTCTTCCTTAAAAAAAAATGGCCAAGATCTCCCACAAGAAGAAGAAGAAGAAGTAGATGGAATAAGAAGAATATAGACAAGAAGAGGAAGAAGAATTCCAAGTGCTTTGTCCACCTATAAGCTTGAAAAATCTGCAAATACTATGAGATAGACTATGAGTTCCTTTGTCTTCTTCATGCTCATGTGGACCTACAAAACCAATTTATACAATCCTACCAATCACAAAAACAAGCAAAATTAGCCAAAATTAGCAAATGACATACAAAACTTGACTTAAAAAGCTAATGAAGATGACCCATGCGGGGTCCCACCGGGCGTGCCAAAATGTATATGAGCAATGTTAGTATGCTAATAGAAACCAAATTTAAATAAAGCTTCTACAAACTAAAAAAAAATCATAAAGTTCAAGATAGACTAAGATGAGCTCTCAATTGAGAATATGAGTCATTAATGGGCTCTCTCAATGAGAAGCTCTCTTGTTGAGTAGCTTTGTCTAAATAGATAGGATGTATGCTCAAGCTTTATGCTTCAAAAAGGGCTTCAAATGGAGTTGGAATTTGGGTGTGAGTGTATGGTTTTGATGTAAAATGGCTTCTTAAAATGGCATTATGAATTTATTTCATGGATTGTGTTGTTTTGCAAAGGGGAAGGATCCAATTTATAGGCAAGAGGCTTGAGGGATTGAGGGCTAAGATGCAAGGATGGGAAAAAGCTCATGGAGGGCTTAGATTGCATGAGAGGAGAGCACATGGATTGTGCTTCCTTACAGCCAATCAGGGAGTGACACATGTCACAAGGTGAGAGGATAGAGGAAAGGGGAAGGATG
This sequence comes from Cupressus sempervirens, assembly GCA_028749045.1. Taxonomy (NCBI): domain Eukaryota; kingdom Viridiplantae; phylum Streptophyta; class Pinopsida; order Cupressales; family Cupressaceae; genus Cupressus; species Cupressus sempervirens. The sequence continues at coordinate 71,258,145 of CM053788.1, forward strand.
AGTCAACAAAGGAGGCTCAAGGGATAAAATCTTCATAAAGACCCTCATAATGGCTTGTAAGAGCAATAAAAGGGCTTTGGAAGAGTCATTTATGGCCCAGTGGGCTTCATAAAATTTTATGGTTGAGATATTTTGAGGGAGATGAGAGCAATTTCGACTTGGGCTTGATTAGGAGGGTTTTAAGCTTGCTTAGGATTGTGCAAATGATTAGAGGATGGATTAGGATGGTTTAGGATTAGCTTAGGGATAGGCAAGTGGATGACATTTAATGAGGGTGGATGAAGGAGGAGATATTTGTTAACTTTGGCTTGGGTTAGTAAGTTTTAACCCATGTTTAAGGAATGTGACAAGGTTAGGAGGGGATTAGGATTAGGTTTAAAGACATCTTCTAGAAGAGTCTAGACTTTGGATGAGGATAAAGACTTTCTAGAATAGTCTAGAACTTCCTAGGATGAGGATGAAGACTTTCTAGAAGAGTCTAGAACTTCTTAGGATGAGGATAAATTAGATTTTTAAGAAATAAATAAAGTTTTATTTATTTCAAGGGTTTGGGTTGAGGAGATATTTATTAAAACTTTTTTAATAAACATGAGGATTAATATTTAATCTTAATTAAATATTTTGAGTTGGGATTAGGGGTAGGAAATGATGGGATTAGCCTTTAATCAAAATTAAAGAAGGATTAGAAGATTTTGGAAGAGGTTAGTGGTCTTAAGGAAATTGGCCAACTTTTGGGCAAAAAATAAATAAATTATTTATTTTGGGATTTTTGGTCAATTTATTAATTAAATAATTAATAAATAAGGAAATAATGTTTAAATAAGATTTAAACATTTTTGGGAGGGATTCCTTAATTAAATATTTTTAATTAAGATAAAGGGATTTAATGGTATAAAAATTAATTAATTAAATAAATAAATAATTAATTAATAAATGATGATGTCATCAGAAATTTTTCAGAAAATAAAAATACTTTATTTTCTAAAGGTTTTTAGGTGTCTACACCAGTCATCATAGAGATTCCTTCTCCATCCAGGGGACACATCTTGCAGGTACCCTTTCCATTGTTTCTTCCAAAGGGGAGGAACATCATCCAATGGTCATGGATTAGCTTCTACATAGGAGCATTCTTCACTGATCGGCACACTACTTTTAAGAAGGGGGGGGACTACCTCGTCTCCTTTTTCTCTTTTTTGGGGGGAACTTTTTCCTCATAGGAGGTTTTGTCCTTCTCCATTCTTTCTTGTATATACATGGATGTATGTCATAATGGGGGGGTCTTGATTACTCCATCCATCCATGCATCCATATTTATCTCCCTTTTTGGGGGACGGTTTTTCCCATGAGGTTTTCCCTTTTTCCCCGCTTTATGGGAGATTTGCATTTTCATTATGTACATGGGTACCTAATGTGGCCTAGTAGCTAAGACCCATTATGCATTTCATCCTAGTTCATAAGCTTAAGGGCATTCCTCTAGTTGCACTTAAGGGGGGGTGTTGGTGTAAATAAGTATTTACTTATTACATTTCTTAAATTTACTTAGGTTAATGCATTAGTTAATTATTTTGCATTATTTTATTTGTGAGACACTTAGGAGTTTGTGAACTCTTGTGAGATGTCATGATGACATCATAGGGGGTCCACACCTCTTTTAAGCACATGTTGTCTACAACAAAGGAATCTTCTACACACATATGACACTTAGTCATTCTTATCCATTCATCTAGAATGTTGGATAAGGTGCTTAGTTTTCTTATCTTTTGGTTGTTTCTAGAGACATTCTAGGTGCTTCCTGAGAGGCCTTTATATACAGGCACTCCTAGTGTGTTGAACATCACATTCTGAACAAAGCAATGTATTTGGATATACTCTGATTAATTGATCATATCCATTTTTGGTCTACTATGTGCTTGTGTTTGAGTTCTTAGTTCATGGGTGAATTTTTCCCTTAGGCAAATTCTTACACTAATGCTACCCCACATAGGCCTTGATTCTATCTTCCACCATAATTCATTTAATGCCAACCCCATGCCCCAACTATGGATTATACCATTATTATCTAATGACAATAAATAACATAAGAAAAGGGGGGGGAAAAAAAGATAAATTCCAAATAATAATCACAAATATTTTTCCTAACAATTAATCTTTAAAAACCTTAAATTCTATCCTACACCCCCCTCTTACCTACCTCTCCTACTTTCCACCTTTCTAACTTAATTAACCTTCCTCCTAACCTAGGTGAATGTGCTCCATGATGGGCGGCCTATTCCATATGCAGGCATGTTAACACTTAAAGTTCTTGGGAGGAGGGGCTAGTGTGAGGGGGTGGATAAAAGGAGGTGGTGGGGACCACCTACCCTCCCCATCCCATGTGAAGGCATGAACCCAATGTTTGCATCTTCCACACCCCCCCCAAAAAAAAAATTAAAATTAAAATAAATTTTTCTTATACGATTTGCCTCCCTCTTTTATAATAACAATGCCTTTACTATGACCCTTTTCTATTTGTTTAACTTGACCCTTTTTTTTCAAAGAAGAATACTTGATTCTAGGTGTTGATATACTTATTGCTTTGGTTTTAGTTTATTCGTTCTTTTTCCTCTATGGTAAAATTTGAATGACTAGTTCTAACTTATTAATTATTTATTTTTATTTGGATATAGAGTTCAAAGTAGTGTTTTATTAAATTTAATATGAAGAGTCCCTTCATAATATTATATTAATTTGTATGAAATTCAAACTGTGTTTTATTATTCTCCCCTCCCATACATCTTCAAGAGAGTTGAATGGGCACCTACAGCAAGTTTATTTCTTATACACTCATGCATTCATGTCAACCATTTGATTTTCTATCCCTATAGTCTAAGGTATAATTCTTGATATGTCATTTCAATGATAATTTGAAGTTACTCAATATGCAATGTATAGTCTAGATTGATGAATTTAATTAATCATTTGGTCAGTAGACTCAATACAAGGATATATATATATATATATATATATATATATATATATATATCATGACAAGATCATATATGAAATTAACTGAATTATTCTTATCTATGATTAATGAAGTTTAGAAACCATTGGCTCAAGAATTAATATTGTTTTCTCATGCAAGATTCAATTCGAATAGGCATATACAACTACTAAATAATAGAGCTAAAATTATAATAACATTCAACAAGGATAATCTTCCTATCATTACAACTTCTTCTATGATATTAAATTCAATTTGGTAATCTTTCTGCATGCAATTAAAGAAACATCAAGTATTCTAATTCTATGATGGATATCCATATCATGACTATAATTTAATACAATTCCATTATCTATCGAATGCATATTCTACACTTACATAGGAATCAAGATTAATCATAGAATGCATCTACTTATTTCTATGTGAATGGAGAATCATTGGATTATAGAGAGGTAGTTATATTTACATCTTACTATTATCTACCATGATGTTTAACTCTTCTCTTCAATACACTCATATCCAAGTTAATGAAACAACATCAATACAATGAATTTCTCTTCCATGGTACTCTCAAGCTTCCATCCAACACACTTATCAAGCATGATCATAAGGTGGTGAAAACACCATATCAAAATTTACACAATGAAAATACTTTTTACTAAACATAGATGATTCACAACCTCTCCACTAACAATGAATAAGACAATAACATTACTCTTACAATATAACTAGATTCACATAACAAGATGGAGTTGCTCTCTATATCAACACAAATACAATAATGTCTTCTTCTCCTATGCACATGGAAGGATTACAAGAGCTCCAAGTTTCCAAGATCATCAAATAAAACCTGCAATTGAGAGATAAAAATGGAGAACCATGGAGGCTCACTTTCCAACCTAAGCCTCAAGGAGGCCACCCATCAAGCTAGGGGAAACAAGGCTCAAAAAGGATACATTCAATAAAGCATCACAAACAAGAACCAACATGAATACAATATTTTCACAACTCATTTACAACCCCAACCAAGGTTTGCACAATGATTCAAAGATGGAATCATAAACATTGGGTGAAGGTGGGCTCTTCGAGGAGGAGAATGCTATATCCTTATGAACAAAAAATCTAGCAATTGCAATATTCCATTAAGGCTTCCAAGAAACATGCCACAACAAGGCTATCAATAATCACATGCCTCAACAAGGATATCAACTCTCACTCCTCTTCACATATCCTCACTTATACCTCCCATAGAACAATAGAAAGGCATATGGCTTCAATGGAGCCCATACTCCATGAAAATTGTCCCCTCTCCAAGAGGAGGATTTCTCAACTTCTATGTTGAGCCCAACTAACCCCTTCACTCCAAGGCTTCTCTTCCCTCCAAAGGGTGAGTGAAACCTTCACACTCAAAACAACATTCAATCCACAACCACAATCCAAGAAAACAAAACCAAATGCAAATAGATTCAACATTCTCACTCACATTCAAAAACATTTACAACATGCACCATATGCAAACACATAGATCCTACAAGAAACACTCTTACAATTTCCATCTTCAACTTTCATGAGATGAGAGAAAACATGGCATGAAGCACTAACCTCCTTCCAAGCTAATGGTTAAGAATGGTGATGAGGAGCTTCCCTTCCTTGGATTCCAAGTTTTTTTTCCTCCAAATCCTAAGTGTCTCTATAATTAGAGAGTGGGTGAACAACCACTAAGTTTGGCAGAAGCTCCCTAAAAAGACCTCCACTTCCAACCCCACCTACCCCTCTTACACCCTTGTACCTTTCTACCAATAGGAACTTAACCAAGTGGAGGGGTGAGGAAAGAAGTCATGTGACACTCTAATTTTCGAATTGACTTGAAAATGACTAGTTTAGAGGGTCTCCTAAGTCCCCTAGACCAACTTATGGTTACATTTAGACCGCCAACCTATACTACTACCATGTGGGTGACTTATTTTCACAAAAATAATACTTGGGAACCACTTTTAGGCTCTCTAAAGTCCCTATCAAGTTTGAATTAGAATTCCATCATGAAAGTGGCTCATCCTAGCACTCTCCCAAGTGGATTTATTTGAATTCATAATGGGGTTTAGATTTGAGGTTAAGTGACTTATGCCCGGAACCCTACATGACATGTCATTTACATATGGATGACACCAATGTCAAGTGACACATTAAAACACTTTACACATCACAATGACATGTCTCTAATTACTCGTGATATTTTTTAAAATTTATTACACCCATGCACAATCACGTTATGAAATAAACACAATACAACGAGGTTTTGAATCTTCCAAAGATTCACCTTGGCTTTACCTTGTTCATATAGGTTTGAACCTTGTTTCCCCAAATAATTTCCATGGTTCAACTTTCCTACACACTGAACTTAACATTAGTAGCCCAATGAAATAATATAGAAATACATATAGATAAGTGCAAAATAATCCAATATCACTTAATTTGCATTAACATATATAGTTAACTTCCATCTTATTATTTCCATAAAATATTCAAAACATTGCAATATCAAAATATGTGTATCAACATTTATCTTTCTTATCATAGTGAAATTACCATTCTAAACACTATCACAATACTTGTCTATCATATCCATGAAATAATGAAGTCATATCAATTAAATCATTGAAATATATTAAATTGGATCTTAGTATGTATCTTAAGTGAGAATTTCCAATACATAACATGTTAGTGAGTATCCTTTTAATCCAATATATAACATAATGACATTTCTAACAATATCCTTTTATCATATTATGAGGTGTGTGTTCCTAGGGTTAATTCCTTAGGCCATTAGAATGTTTCATAATTATATCATGATTTAAAAACAATCTAAGAATGCAACCATTTATGTTTCGTTGTCATTACAATATACCATCATTTTTATTTCTCATGAGAGTAAATGTTACTTCATCTTTACTAATTGTCTTGTAGATCATACCTTGAATTCCTTGACCAAGTTCCTAGCCTGAACATATTGAGTCTCATTTTCATGTGATCTTATGTATTCAACCTAATGTTATTGAATGGGTATTAAACTTATAATAACCAAAATCTATATTATTTTTTAATAGGATCTCATAAATCATTATTAGTAATGGAAATATTAATCATGACCTAATTAACTCCTAATCATATTCATTCCTTACAATTTATAATAGGGTATTAGTGTGGGCCTTATAGATTTATTGATGACCTTCCAAGTTCTAGTTCTATGCATGTTCCTATTAGCCCTAAATATAATTTGATTTACTAGATAATAATTAGTTTGAACCACAATATTAGTAAATTTTTATTCCACAAGCCAAAAAATAAACAAGCAAAAAGTGATGAGATTAATGAGAGCTACTCTAATGATTTTAAATCTCATTTGGATGCTATATGATTTGTTGTAGACCATGTTAACTTCCATGAAAAATTTGAAATGGAAAGAAAAGGAGAGTTTCTCTATTTTTTGGTGATGATTGATACATTGAATTTGACAAAATTCCCTCTCACATCAACTATGTATGATGGAAAATGGGATGCTAGAAGTCAGCATGTTAGTTTTGATGGCAATACTTAACTTGAAAAAGTTGTTTAAGTAGAAGATGATGATTGCACAATAATTGAGTGTTCCATACTATATCATGACTTTGATATTGATAAAGCTAGAATTGAAGATTCAAATAGGGATGAAGCTGCTAGTGATGCTTGATTATTGCTGAATTTGAAGCTATAGCTCATGGATTGCATATTATACAACTATTGAAGAACTATGGGAACATAACTCTAGCACTTTTGGGACAATGTACCATGGAAAATAGAGGGGATTGGATGTTACAATTAAGTTAATGAAAATTATTTATTTTATGGGAAGGCCATCAGAGAAAGAGAGCACAAGAGATCATTTTTGGTGGGAAGATCTGATGCTAAGTTGTATTTAAAATGGAAATTTTGAGTTGTTATAATAAGAAAAAATTTAAAGAATTGAATAGTTATTTCCTATTATCTTGTACTCATGAGCTTTCACCTTCTCCCAAATTGTGTCCAATACCCAAAATTGAGAGAAAAAATTATATCCAATCCCCTAGGTTCTCTACTAATTGAATGAAAGTTACTTCTACCCTTAAAACAATCAAATAAAACCCTTAGATTTCTCATTAATGAAGATCCCAATTTATTCTTTCCAATATAATGACCTATAGTACTCTACATGGAATAATGATAATTTTAATTTTATAATGCTTAGATATGGGAATTTTTGAGCTTATAGAGGTCGGATTTTTTCATTAATAGTGTTGGAAACTATAATTGGAACAATTGTTGTGTTTCCATTGATGTCAAATCTATTGATGAGACAATTTGCTATCTTATCTAAATGTCATATTTATTTGAGTGATGAAGAGGATTTGAGAAGTTGTTCATAACAAAAGTATCTAGAGGAAAGGTTGAGTTATGAAGAGGAAACTACAAATGGACATTTGATTAGTTAGACTTTGACAAGACAATGTGATTGGTTAAATCATGTTGATAGAGGAGAAGATAGTAATGTTCAAGTCTTGAAAGTGTGAGCAAAGATTGATTACTTATGTAGGCTTGATTGAGGAATAGAGTAAAAGACTAAGGAATTTTGATGAACATGTCAAGTGATCCTAGTGTTTGCCAAGCCACAGTAAGAAACTGAACAAATTCAGTGTTGACAAGCATCAATATCGACAAAATGGCAGTGTTGATGTCAAGGGAGAAGTTTTATAGTGACTTAGTAATTCAATGATGACTAAGTATCAAAACTTAGTTTTTATTGATGAATAACATTTTAATTGTTTGTAAGGAATCATAATTTCTAGTTGACTAAGTTGATTTCTTGGGATATGGAAAATGTTTTGAAGATATTGATCGATGAGTTGGATCATTTAATTCTAGGAGAGGATTAGGTAAATGGTCTAAGATATGAATTCAAGGAGAAGTTTCTAGAAATGGAAAGATAAATAGACTCATGATTAGATACATTGTATATGATGGATAAAATCAAGAACCCTAAGATCTACAGTGTTGATTAAGTGGCAAAAGATCAGAATTGCATATTTAAGGAGGTATAGAGATGAATTTTCAATGTGATGTATGTGCATGTGAAGGAGTTCCAGATAATTGGAGCTTTTATTGCTATTGTTGACTGGTGAATCTAAGAAGAAGACTTAGTTGAGAAGAAGTGAAGGGTCATTGCTTGAGGGTCGCCAAGAAAATCTGAGATTGAGATGACAATGGAGGCCAAACAATAAATCAATATGAGGAGCTCAATAGATATTTGAACATGCAAAGTGAGTTGTACTTAATAGATCAAACTTGTTGTTACTTTCTAAACATTGTGAATGGTATTTAAAATCATTTAATCAAGGTTGACCTAAGAGTCATAAGGACTTAACAATCTATGTAAATCCTTTAACCAAGTGACATTCTAATGGAATGTTCTAAAGTCCTCTAGCAAGGCCACTCCTAACAAGTCGACTAAATCCTTTAACAAGTTCACATTTAATAGTGTGTATTGTAACATTTAATAGGGTTGTCTCTTAATAGGGCTCACTTTAGGAGAGTGAAAATTGGTGACATGTTGCTGGTGAGTTTTCCCAAATTGGGTTTCCACATTAAATCCTAGTGTCAAACTTGTGTGAATGTTATTGTGATGCTTTATTGATTTAAGTTTACATTCTGCAAGCCTATTAATTTTAAGAATAGTGAATAACTAGTTAATGTTGCAAATAGTTTATAGTGGAGATCAAGCAATGGAATGATAAGATCTAAAATTATTTGAGTATTTGTTTGTTCAATTGGTAGATCTAGAGCTTGGATAACTTATTCACACCCACCCCCCACCCCCCAGTTATTCTAAATATTCTAAAAATTGAGATCAAAGGATTAGTTCTTATAGAGAGAAGTTTGAAGGTACTCAAAGTTAAAGATCATCATGTACAAGAGAGAGGTACCAAAGTTGAACAAAGAAAACTTTCCTACATGGCAGAAGTTGATGAGGTTACATACAGTTAACAATGGTGATGGTGCATTGGATCTTCTGGACACTACATATGTGGGCATAACAATAGTTCCCCTAGCTACTCAATAACTAAAAGAAAAGCATGAACATAATTAGTCAATGTTGTAGATTTCTTCAACCCTAAGCTATGCTGAGTTTGATGACCTAAACGAGTGCAATAATTCAAAGGAAATATGGGATAAACTAAAGACCATCTATGGAGGAGATGACAATGTCTTGAGAGCCAAATCAAAAATTTTATGAGGTAAGTTTGATGAAATGAAAATGATAGAAGGTGAGAACATAGTGCAATATTGCACAAGAATCAAAGAAGTTATCAATGCTATTAAAGGAGTCAATGGAAAGATTGAAGATGAAACAATAATCAACAAGGTAAATTGAGAACTCTACTTCATATTTATGCTATTAGGGTTTCTGAAATACAAGAACTAAGATGTACACCAAGTAATAACCTAACTCTGGAAGGTGTAATTGGTAGGCTTACTTCTTTTGAGATGTCTAATTTTGATAATTACACTTCGACTACTATTGAATCTACCTTAAAATCACAAGTAGTTCTTAACAAGAAAGGAAAAGGAAAACATGTGAAAATTGACAGCAATACTTCTGATGATGAAATTGATGTTGAGGCAATGATAGCTAGGAGATTTGGAAGAAGCAAAGGAAAATACAAACGTAAAATTCCCATAATTTTTTTTTCATGCAACAAACTTGGTCATATTGTTGCAAGACCATCCTAACAGAGAAGACAAGGATGAAAGAAAAGAAAGCAAGTACAAAGGAAGAGGAGATGATTGCGACTTCAAGAAAAGAAAGGACTATGAAGACAATGGTAAGAAATCTTATTATATTGCTAAAGGATAAGCTTATCCTAAATTTGAAAGTAATGATGAAGAGGTAGTCTATGTTTCTATGAAAGTCAAAGATTTTGATGATGGGAAAACTGCTTTAATCTCTTATGTGAAAAAAAGTGATGGATGGATAATTAATAATGGTTTCTCTCATCACATGACTAGTGATAGAAGTAAATTTGAGGACATTGGACCATACAAGGGTGGCTGTGTTAAATTTGGTAATGATGTTCCATGTCTTGTGAAAGGTAAAGGAATAATTCAACTAACTAATAAAATTAAATGTGACAATGTTTACTAGGTTGAAGGACTTAACTATAATCTATTAAGTATTTCACAGTTAAACAAATCAGGTTCTAGAGTTGAATTCCATCACAAAAAGGCCAAAATATTTGATGTTGATGATAAACTAATTGGAAGTGGTGATCAAAAAAGAGGTAACTTGTTCCATCTAAATTTATCAATTGAGACATGTTTGTCTGCACAATATGAAGATATTTGGTTATGGCACAAAAGGTTATGTCATGTAAACTCTAACAATTTTGTTAACATTAGTAAAATGAGAAGAGTAAGAGGTTTGCCAAAATTGAAGAAACCTAACAATGTTATGTGTAAACAATGTCAAGTGGGAAAAATGACAAAGTCTAGTTTCAAGAGAAAAAATTATTCATCTTATGACATTTTGGAGTTGGTTCATACTAACTTATGTGGACCTATTGTAGTTCAAAGCTATTGTGGAGACAAATATTTCATTATATTTGTTGATGACTATTCTAAAATGATGAATGTGATATTTCTTAAAGAAAAATATGATTCTTTTTAGTTTTTTAAGTGCCATTTGGCAAAAGTTTAAAGGGAGATAAGGAAGAGTCTAAAGTGCTTGAGATTTAACAAAGGTAGTGAATTCATTTCCAATGAGTTCAACATATTCTACAATGATAGAGGAATTAAAAGACATATGTCTACACCTAGGACCCCTCCTCATAATGGAATAGATGAAAGAAGAAATAGATCAATTATGGATTGTGCTAGAACACTGATGATGGAGAAGAATGTGTCACAGAAATACTAGAGAGAGGTTGTAAGTACAACTATTTATAGTCTGAACAAAGTACAAGTTAAGAAAGGTACAAATTCTACACCTTTTCAATTATGGTATGGATATCCACCTAATGTGAAATATTTCAAAGTTTTTGGAAGAAAATTTACATACTTAATAGGAATGGAAAACTTCATGCTAAAATTGATGAAGGTATATTCTTAGGATATTTCACCAAGAATAAATCTTATAAGTGTTTGAACTCTAACACTAAAAAAGTTGTGGAAAGTACAAATGTGAAAGTTTATGAATACACAGAAAAATGAAGTTGAATGTAAGACAAAACCTAAAGATTATATCTCATTCATATATGTGAATGATAGTGGTCTAGGCACTTTGCCTAGAAAGAAGAATCAAAGCTGTAGATCCTTGGTAGACTGGGAATTCTGAGTTGCAACATCCAATTGCTAAGCAATAGATTGTGGGTGTCGAGCAATAGATAAATGATGTTGAGTCATAGATAGAGGAAACTTAACAAAAGAAAGGAAATGACAAGCATGTAGAACCTAAACAAGAAAGAGACAATGAGCTTAAAATTATTTTTCAAGATGCATCTATTGAAGAACAAAGAAGAAAAGAGCCTATGTTAGAAAAATATGTTAGAATACATCATGCACCTAAATAGATCATTGGAGATAAAGAGTCTAGTGCTTTGACAAGAAAAAGACTCAGGAGTGATACATGCTTACTTTCTGAGTTTGAGCCCAAATTTGTGAAAGATGCCTTGGAGAATGAAGATTGGATACAAGCTATGAATAAAGAAATTGAATAGATTGAAAATAAATAAATATGGTCTCTAGTACCCAAACCTAAAGACAAAAATATATTGGAACAAAGTGGATATTCAGGAACAAGATGAATGAGAAAGGTGAAGTCACAAGAAATAAAGCTAGACTGGTGTGCAAAGATTATGCTCAAGAGGAATGTGTTGACTGTGGGGAAATATTTTTCCATGTAGTAAGATTAGAAGGATTTAGAACACTTCTTGCATATTCTACTTATAAATGATTCAAAGAATATCAAATCAATGTCAAATCTGCATTTCTAAATGGTAGAGATGGTTTTTTCATGAGTTTTTTGTATGAGATGGAGATTTTTCAATTAATTTTTTTATGCCATGAAACCTTTACATCTGTCTCTCTCATCCATTTTACCATGACAAAAGTGCCTCCCCTGTTTTAGGGTTTCTCTCAACTTGTTAACTTTGGCCTTCAATGCATCAAGCTAAGTAAGGAGGCATTTGAGGCAATTGTGAAACTAAGTTACCTTCTTGAAATTTTAAAGGTACAAGACTACAATTTTCCTTGGAAAATGAACATAATTTCATGGAGTCTCAAGTATCTCTCTCTTCTTCAATGTATGAAGTGAAAGTTTTTAATGGAACTGAATTGCCCAAAACTAGAAAGCATTGAAATTAGTGGATGCGTTGGATTTAAAATGGAGAACATATGTTTACTTGTATGTCTCTATTTAGTAACAGACACCCCATATCAAAAGTATTTTTCTATGGTGAAATCATTGAAGAGCATTACCTATTTCAAACATGTTGAATCCACTGTTGGCAATCTTTTACAAAGCTTTCCTCCCTTGGAAAATTTGTCCATTGAATCTTCCTTATTTGTCATGTCCTACCAAATGGTAAGAATTTATCTTTTAATTTAATGCATCAAAATATTCGTTTCCAATATTTTGTAATCAATATTGACATAAAATTTTAGAATTTAAGTTACCTTATAATTTTGAATTTCTATTTGAAATTAAATATGTTAAATGGTATTGATAATGTATCTCTTAATTTTGATGTTTAAATTTTTGGTTTTCCAAGATTACACAAGATCAATTACATAGAGCCTTTTTGTTTTCAAATAAAACTTTGACTTGATTTCCAAAATTGTGAGATGTAGTAGGGGTTATTGTATAGCTAAAATTTTTGAAGATATGTGTTATGGATATTGAATGGTATAATATATCTTGTGAAATATCTAAATAGGGTCTAAATGTATGCTCTTGTATTTTGAAAGATGCTCCTTTGTTGGAAACAATTAGAATCATCATCATGGGTTATAGGTCACATACATTTGGGGTTCTTATTTGTCCATTTATTAATGATTTCTTGAACCTTGCAAGAGACTTTCCAAAAACCAAAATATTAGTATCAAGGAGGAGGGCCAGGTAGATTATGGTGACAATAAGAAAGTTTGATGTGCTGTTTTTATTTAAAATAATACAAAACTTTGATTATTTTTGTATTCCAAGACTACAGTTCTCTATTTGAGTTATGGAATTGCTGCTCAATAATATAGAGCTTTTAATACATAATTCCTTGTCTCTACCAAGAATTTTGCTGTCTATAAAATGTTAATACAAATAGGATGTTTTCTAATATCAAGCATATAATAAATAGTGTCATGTTTGTATCAAGAATTGTATTGTCTTTGTAAAATATTAATATAAATGGATTTTTTTCTTATCCAAAGAGTTATATTGTTCATGCATTTGCAAAATTGTAAATGATAGTTTATTAGTCCCTTCCTTCTAAGGGGAGGGTGGGAACTAATGTTTTGGGCTATATTTTTTCAATTTTTCATTATATTTCAAAGATTATTGTTTTCATTAATATCCATCACATTGAAAAAATATGCTTTAACATACTGATCACAAGTGTTAGTTCTTTTAAGTTGATTTCTAATGTACAACCTAATCCTAATTTATGTTATCTTTTCAGTAACTCTAGGCCATTAGATGTTGGTAGAGTTTTAGTTGGAATGTAGTGCATGAAAAGAAGAAAGATATAAATGTCTATAATCTTGATTCATGTAGAATTTTCTATTTTGTCTTCTTTCATTTGATGATTTTTTATTCTATAATAAATTTTAGACTTTTATTGAAATAATGTGTATACTATTTGTTCCAAAAATAAATATTTGAAATTAAAAATAATATGATTAAATATAAATTAATTCATAGATATCCATTATTGGTCGATAGGCTTTCACCTAGGTGAGAGCCTATCCAAAATTCCTCATGTTGTTGCTTCTAGATGGAAACTTTATTGTCAAAACTCTGTTGTTGATCATTCATGTTTAGTATTGGTGGGATGCTTGTGGCACACAATGGCCAAATGCTCGACAAAAGGCATATGATGGGTTGTCACAAAATCAATGCATGTCTTACACACTGTATGCTCTAATGCCAGTTCATACTATTACAAAATTAGGGTATGTCTTACACATGTTCGATGTCAATTTTCTATACATATATTATGCTCTAGTGCTAAGGGCGTTGAGCTCCTTGATTTTATTTTTTTTGGGCTCTATGGCCAAGTTGATTATATTGTTTTGGTCCATCTAACATTGGAAACAACTAGGCACAGCACTACTACACTAAGAGTGTTGAGCTGGTGGATATTGTTTTGGATGTAGTATACAAGAACACTACAATCTATAAGCCTATTGTAATTTTTTTTTTTAATGCCCTTATAACCCTTTATCTATAACATTGATTTATTTGAATTATTATTATTCTCTATATTTCTTTTCCCCTCTATTTCTAGGGTTTTTTTGGTGCATCAGTTTGTAGAGTTTGGTGGTGAATGCATGATTCTATCAATAATGCTCAATAACAGTTGACATTTACCACCTAAAAGTTTTGATTCTCATAAAAATTAATCTCGTTATGGAAAAAATAAGATATGTTTCTATATATAGTATACATTTCCAATTGTGATCTCAAATTTAAAAGAAAATCCCAATTTGAAGGCATAATAAAGTAAATCAATGGAGATCACACACCTTATCTTGGGCATCCTAGGTTGGGCTTTCATTTTTTTGGGTATAGTCTCACATCAAATTTATTCAAAATTCACTAGAAAAGAATGCCTAAAAAGGTTTTTAAATGCAAGAAATGTTTTTGGAGTTGTCCTATTTCTAGCACATCTATGTTATCAAATTCAGTCCTATAATAGTCAGATTTAAAATTTGAATCCAATAATTTCTTTCAAATTCACTCACAAGGCAGAGTCACATTCTAAATTACGTTATAAAGAGGGGATGTATAGAGGAGATTTCTCAAATTCCATATGTGGTCTCTTCTTTTAACTTCCTTCTAGGCACTTGGTACATACATGCTCTATGTCTTCTCATTAAAATTTGGTGACACTTTGCAATGGTCTAGGATTAGTGTTACCATATCTTACTCTTCTTATTTCCCTATGTTTAAGCTTCCTAAATTTTCAATATTTACATGCTCATCTAAAATTACACATTCAAATGTTGCATCATGAAGCTCAAGATCAAGATCTCAAATGGTATGATCTTTTGAGCACTTTGCATTTTTAAATATTACTCATTCTGAATTTGCAGGTTATAGAGGTAGAAATAGTGGTAAATTCTAATATTATTTGTATAAACATGCTTCTTAGATTAAAAGTTTGCAATCATTGGTGCACACTTTGGAACATATCTTAGCATTCTTATTGATATGATCCATAATAGTAAAATTGACATCATCAAGGAGATCATTATAGAAAAATTCTATTTTGAAATGTTATGCAGTGCTTTTTTTTGTTCAACACATTTAGACAAGAGGGATTTTTATTTTGAACGAGTTGTTTGACTACCAAGACTGATGTATATAGTTTTGGAGTAGTTTTGCTAGAGCTTTTGTCCAATTATCATGTAGTAGAGAAGAACAAGCCTAGAATCGAACAAAATCTAGTGGAATAGGCTAGGCCTTATTTGAATGATAAACACAAATTGTTTCGTGTAATGGACACTAGATTGGAGGGTCAGTATGCTATGAAGGTAGCTACTAAGGAAACCACTCTTGCACTACATTACCTTAGCTCTGAAGTGAAGCACATGCCCCTTATGATAGAAGTACTTGAGATGGTTGACCAATTGTAAAATGTAAAGGAAATGTCAAAGATTCAAATTGAAAACGTTGGACCAAGACAATCAAGTTCTAGTGGCAATGCTAATGGACATTTCCACTTTAGCCCAAAAAATGTGAATCACCCCTCTCCAGGTTATCCAAGACCATTTGCATCACTACTTAATGCATACCAGCATTCACCAAGGGTAAGGTGATCACAATCAATAAAAATGAGGAATCTTATCAATTGTCAAGTATCCATATCTTCTAATTTTGACTTTGACAAATATTTCTCTAACAAGGTAGTGTTTTGTTTATAGAAACAGTGTATGCCCAAGCCTCTAGCATGTGTCAAATGTAAAGTGGGTTGTATAATCTCAAGATGTGAATTTTTGTAGGTTTCGTAATGCATCTTAAGGCCATTTATTTGAGCCATGTATCAGTCTAAACACTGATTTTGATGAGAAGTAAAGTTTGAGTATTTAACCATGTTGTATTTACTCTTTGAGCACTAATAGTGTGTGATTAGTTATTTTTTTCTGGTCAGTGCCCTGAGCTTTTTCTAAAGCATATGTAGAACAGTAAACAGTGAACATTATTCTAATTATTTATGTCTACCCTTAATCAAATTCTTTTGATTATTTATCTTTCGTAATGAGTATGATCTTTTTCTAGTGGAATCCTATTGCATCAATGATGGTGAATGTAGCTTTACTTGGTATTGTATTTTAAGCCCAACAATATCACACAACATTGGTATCATCCATGTTGTGTCAGTTTTATGGCAAACATAGTTAGAGCAATATGTGCTTGACACTTTTATATAGTGTATAAATGATTAATGCAATCATAGAATTCTCATTTTCAAACATGGTCATGTTTGGAATGTATGAAAGCACATGCTGGAATATCTAAATTTTTGTCAGTTTACTTAATCTTTTCATCCCCATAAAGCTTATTTAGTCTCCCGATAATGGGAGTTAGTACAACAATATGAACTTAAAAGTGAATTATTTTGTACAAATAATTGTTCTATTTAGGAGCTTGCAACTTAGATGCCATCTCTATTGAAGAGGTTAGATTTCTTACTATTGACTTCATCCATATTCACAGAAATTGTTAAAATATTTAAGCAAAGCTCTTAACATACCAAATATGTAATATAAATGATGCTAAGATTTTTATTATACAAAGTAGTATTGAATATCAAAAATATAGAGAGGTAGTGTAAATGGATGCAACAAATTTAACTAAGATATACAATATCTAGACAAATGGAAAGTTCTTAGGGTCAAAACATGGTCGTTGGAATGCATTTGAATTTTTAAATACTCTCCTTGTATTTTCAGATGAGACAACATTTTGCAAGTGATATGGAATGATTCCATGGCATTGAACTTTGATCATGTTATTAGAACCCAGAGAATGATAATAGAATAACAAATCCTTTTGAAGGTAATTAACAAATTGTCATAAGGAATATTGTGATTTCATATTTCAATTCAAGAAAATGACCACATTGACTCTATATCTCCTATTTTATATAATTTTCTACATATTTAATATGACATGAATTATTGTAGAAGTCATCCTTTCATCTTTTTGAATGCTAAATTGGTTGCTTTTGTTAACAGCCTCAACATGAGCAGAGCAAACAAGATCATGGTCATGAGCAAAACAACCATTGCTGAGGTTGTTTCTAAAGTACATGTAATTCCTTTCCTTATCAATTGTTTATAGTTTGGTCTATATATGACCTAATCGTATATTTGGTTTGCAAGAAAAAAAATATATTATCTCATTTGACATGATAATATGATGCTTGGATTTGTCATCTTTGTAAACCCTTGGTATATTCAATGTTTCCCTTTGGTCCAGATTGTCAACCACTAAAATATATATGAACATACATGTTATTACCCCTACAGTAAATATATAATATCTCATTATTCATTAATACCAGCTATGACTATGTTAATTATGTTGAACACGTCCCTTTACTAGACTTTCAAAACTTCATTACAAAATCAACATTCCATAATGATTCATATGACATGCAAGGTGTTTGAAACAATCTGTATCATTTAGTTTGATCACGTGGAAAGTGCATTCACGAGAAAGTTATGATGTGGTTGCCAAACACATGACATTCATTTTTCCCATATGTATTATGATTACTGGCTCTACACATGGTGGATGGCACAATATCTACCCGAGGGGATTCGAACCTAGGAAGTGGGTAATACACTTGATTTTGTTTTTGAGCTTTAATGTTCAAATCTTTGTTGGGTTCCTGTACTCAGGTGGGAATTTGAATGGAATAGAGGATGAAAGGGAGTCCGCATATGAAGAGGGGATGAAACAGACCAGAGCACCAGGTAGATCTTCATTAGGAATGGAGTATGTATAGAAATGGGTAGCACATTACTTTCTCCAACACATCATACATAAGAAATGCGCTGCCCATTTCCATAGATGCTTCGTTCCTCATGAAGATCTACTCAGTGCTCTAGCTCTGTTTCATCCTCATCTTCATATGCAAACTCCCTTTCATCCTCTATTCCATTCAAATTCCTACCTTAGTATAGGAAGCAAACAAAGATCTGAATGTTAAAGTTCAAAAACAAAATCAAGTGTATTACCAACTTCCTAGGTTTGAATCCCCTCAATGTAGAGAAGTAGACCCAATAAAAGAAAAGTAGTTTGCATTACAGGCCAAACTAACTAATTGAAAGGAATGATTAAGCTTTTCATCATTACTTGGCCTCAATTAAAAATATTTAATCACTTCTCCACTCTGTTGGGTTCAATACATGATACAAATTCTTTTCCTTCTTTTATTTCCACTTGCAAAGGATATGAGCATAATTTTGTAGACTAGAGGAATAGTTATTGGCCATTTTCTATCATTTAATATTTATCTAATTTATTTTTATTTACATTTTGTAATCTTAGCTTCGATTGGTTGGAGTTTGAACTCAATGGTTGTAACTAAGTTATACTTGATCTCTTTAAAATACACCTTTGCATATTCTTATAGGATCTCTTTTTCCAATTCTTTTGCAAAATTCTCTTCTATAGACATAGAGACTGATGCAGGGGAGTCCCCTTAATACCATAAACTCATAACAAAAGCAAAGGAACAACAAAAAATGCGAGAATAAAATATGAACTTTTTATTATTGTCGCAAATGTGGAATTATAGAATTCTTAATTACAATATTCTAACCCAAATGGGCGCCTTCATTGCAGTAATCAACAAGATAGTGTTGCTAACTATTCCCTAGAGTTGTCCTAGACAATCTTTAGGCATTTCTTAAATAGGCAGTTTTATGCCACCTACGAAGGTTCTAGGTGCTTAAACTTAATACCAAGGGCCGATAGACCCTAATTATACACATAGAGTTGGCCAAATACATCTTTGACAAATTATTTTAAAAATTTCAGTAGCCCAACTTTTAAAGGCCATAACTCATGAACCATTGCTCTGATTGGCTATTATAACCACTTTTTAGAAACACCAGCTCTAACCTATAGGCTTGGAATGATGCTAGTGCCCTTCTGTCAAGTTTTCGGACCTCATCCGAGCACTCTAAGGCCTCCAATGTGAGCTTGAAGATTTTTCTACAAATTTTTCCACCAAAATTTTTTAATACCTTCTCTGATACTAATGCTTGAGCAATGAGATTTTTATGGTAGGCTTACAACTCTAAAATGAACCTTCTTGTAGAAAATGAGAACATTCTGATCTCGTATGACAAACTTACTAAAAATAGAAAGTTCCCATAAATAATAACCACCTTGTCTACTAGTCCTTATTAAAATAGAAAAGGCTGAAAATAAAATATTTTTGGGTGATGCAAGATTTTCCTTACACCCAGGATGCTCCTGCATCAGACACTTGGAGTAATTTGAGAAGTGACCCCATCATGTCTCAGGTGTTTAGAGGAAAACCAAGATGGTTGACCTCCTCCTTTGCTAGCCATGATAAATCCTCAACTAGTCTCCCTTTCCATTTGACCAAATATTCCTCATAAGTTTTGTTTCTAGTACTTTTTCCAATATGATTGTCTAGTATCTCCTCAATCTCCTTGGTAGTTGAACTAGCTATTGGAATGTTCCATTGTGCTTCTACAACTTCATGTCCATCACCTCCTTCATAATACTTTGTCAAATCTAAAATATTAAATACTGGTGAAATATTCAATTCAGCAGGCAACTCCATATGCATTTCTAGAATCATGCCTCTTCACTATCTTGCACAGTCCAAACTTCTTCATGATCTTCAGCTTATTATATGTAGCTACTGGAAAACACTCCTTTCTCAAATGAACCATGACTTCATCTCCAATTTGAAATTCCTTATATCTCCTTTTCACATGTACCTTAGCCTTATACTATCTATTCATCTTTATGATGTGCTTCCTCACATCCTCATGGATGTTCTTCAAATGTTCAGCAAAATCTTCTGCTTCAGCATTACTTATCTCTCCCTTATCCAACTTCCTCAATTCAGAAACATTTCTGGGACTACTCCCATATACAATCTAGAATGGTGATTTACTATTACTCCTACTGATAGAATTATTATATGCAAGCTCCACCTATGGTAAAATCATATCCCATCCTTTTGGTTTATCTCCAACCAAGTATCTCAGCAAGTTTTCCAAACTGTGATCCATATCTTTTGTATGTCCATCAGTCTGTGGATGATGTGATGAACTGAACTTCAAATTTTTCTTCAACTTCTTCCACAATGTACGCCAGAAATACCCAACAAATTTGGTATCTCTATCTGAAACTATACTCTTTGGCAGACCATGCAATCTCACCACTTCTCTGAAAAATAACTGTGCTACATGAACAACATCACTAGTCTTCTTGCAAGGAATAAAATGTGCCATCTTTGAAAACCTATCAACCACCACAAAAATAGAATCATGCCCATGTTGTGTCCTCAGTAATCCAAGAACAAAATCCATGCTGACATCCTCCCATGGCTTCTCTGTTTACAGGTAATGGCTAATACAACCCTGTATTCTGATTCACTCCTTTCACCATCTAACATACTCAGAAACTTTGTACAAACTTCATCACATCTTGTTGTAACTATGGCTAGTAATAATTTTCAGCAACCAAAGCTATAGTTTTATCTCTACCAAAATTTCTAGCCAATCCTTCACTATGCTTCTCCTTGATGATGTTCTCTCTCATTGAATTTCTTGGAATGCACAACTAGCTTCCTTTGAACAACATACTATCTTGGATCATAAAATCCAACCATTTTGTCCTGTCAAGTGTAATAGGTTCTGTACAAGCCTTCCATGCTTCACCAAAATTAGGATCATCTCGATACAATGTACTAAGTTCCTTGAACCCAACTACCTCTATCTGCATTTTTATCAGCAAAAGTTGTCTTCTACTAAGAGCATCTGCAACTTTGTTAGACTTCCCACTTCTGTGTTTCAAAACAAATATATAACTTTGCAAAAATTCAACCCACTTTAAATGCCTTTGGTTCAATTTTCCTTGACTATTCAAATATTGCAAAGCTTGATAATCAGTACACAAAGCAAACTCCTTGGGAAGAAGATAGTGTCTCCACTTCTTCAATGCTTAAACTATGGCATAAAATTCCTAATCATAAATAGAATATTTTCTTTTTGTATCATTCAACTTCTAACTAAAATAAACAACAGGTCTACCTTCTTGGCTCAAAAAAGGTTCTATTGTAATACCACTAGCATCACAGCCTACTTGAAACACCTTGTTAAAATCAAGAAGTGCTAAAATAGGTTTCTCAGTAACTTTATGTTTCAACAGATTGAAACTCTTATCTACTCCTACAATCCACTTAAACTCTTTCCTATCTCCTCTCATTATTTCAGTCAAGGGTCCACAAATACTACTAAAACTTCTTATGAACTTTCTATAAAATGTAGCCAATCCATGAAAAGATCTTACCTCTGTCATACTCCTTGGAGTAGACCATTCAAGGATAACTGTCACTTTCTCTGGGTCCATTTTTAGACCTTCTCCTTATACTACAAATCCCAAGTACACCAAATCCTTTACAAAACTGCACTTCTTCAAGTTTATCAACAACTTTTCTTCTCTCAATTTTTCAAACACCTTGTGAATATGAATCAAATGCTCCTCTAATGTCTTACTAAAGATCAATTTATCATCTAGGTAAAAAAGGACAAACTTACCTAGAAACTCCTTCAATACCTCATTCATGAGCCTCATGAAAGTGCTCAGTGCATTGGTTAGCCCAAAAGACATGACTAACCACTCATACAGTCCTTCCCTTGTCTTGAAAGCAGTCTTCCACTCATCACCTTCTCTTATACGAATCTAATGGTACCCACTCTTCAAATCTATCTTTGTGAAATACTGAGCTCTGCTCAAATAATCCATAATATCATCCATCCTCAGCAAAGGAAATCTATACTTGATGGTGATCTTATTGATAGCACAAGAATCTATGTACATCCTCCATTCTCCATTCTTCTTTGGTGCTAACACTCCTAGTACAGCACATGGACTCAGACTCTCTCAAATCAACCCCTTCTACAACAACTCATTAACTTTGTTGTTCAACTCTTCAATTTCTATTGGTGTCATTTTGTGCACTACCTTGTTTGGCAAGCTAGCTCCTGGAACCAAATCCATCTGGTGACTGATCTTCCTCATTGGGGGCAATCCATCAAGTACATTATCTGATACAATATCATAAAACTCTTCCAACATATCTACAATTTTTGCAAGTACCTCCTCTACTTCTTCTTTACTATATTTAGGAACTATATCAAAACACATATGCTCATGCTTCATACCTGTAAGAAACTCTTTTCCATCAACAAAACATATTCTGGCAGCACTACATACCTTTTCTTCTTTATCATTCAATGGCTTCAACTTATGTTTCACTCCAGCCTTAGTTAGAGTGTAGGTATTTTCTCACCCATCATGTACAACATGCCTATCAAACTGCCATGGCCTACCCAACAACATATGGCATATGTCCATAGGTATGATATCGTATAGTACCTCATCTTGGGAGCTCCCAATCTTTAACTTCACTAAGCACTGCTCATTGACCATAACCTTGTGGTCATCTTGCACCCAAGCAATATGGTATGGATGTAGGTGTTTCTGTCTCTTCAGCTTCAACTTGGTGGCCATCGTTTCTGACACCAAATTTTTAGTACTTCTACCATCAATGATCACATCACAACACTTATCTTCACATCTGCACCTTGTTCAAAACAAACTCCTTTGATCAAGTTCATTTTCACCACTTAGCAAGACTCTTCTCTTAACTAGGACTTCTCCTCTTTCAGCATCTTCAGAATACGAGGATTTTGCATCTTCATCAACATGTGCAACTCTCACCTAACCTTCTATTCTTTGATCTATCATTCCTTGGTGCTGGGTATATTCAAATGCTCTATGGCCTTCTTCCCTATAGTGTAAACATTTTCCACAAAAGCCTCCTCTTCCATATCCTTTTCCTCTTCCTCTTCCTCTCTAATCTCTATTGTTCTGATCATGGAAATGATTGGAATTGTTTCCCCTTTGGTTGTAGTTGCTACTTCTAGTATCATCCCTATTCTTCTAGTAATTATTACAGCCTCCATAAGATCGTCCGCTAGATCTTCCACCATGACCTCTTCCACTATTCTTATTCTCAAACTTCTTGCTCACTTTCTCCTCAACTCTTAGGGAAAACTGGTATGCCTCCTCAATACTGTTCATCTGAACTAGACTCATCTCATCCTAAATGCTAGGCCTTAACCCATTAAGATAACAGGTGACTTTCACATTATCAGCTTCTACATGGTTGGTTCTAATGAGAACTCAGTAGAACTCCTCGATATACTCTTGAATAGATTTTCCCACTTGCTTCATTCCTTGCATCTTCTTTAATAGATCAAGCTCAAAATCCATAAGAATGAATTGTCGTGTCATTTTAGCCATCATCTGATCCCACTGGTGATTTTGTCCTTTCCCTTTCTATTTCATTCCAACTAAACCTCTTGCCACCAGATATTTGCATGTCCCTATAGTTTTTCCTTCATGAACTTGACCCTATCTAGATCCTCAGTATCTTCATACTCAAAGTACTCCTCTAGTTCATTGATCCAATTGATCAGCTCTTCTAGGTTAAGATTTCCTGAAAAATGTGAGAACCTCAAACTTAGGTCTTTTTCTAATCTTGGAGATGGCCCTTAAAAGCCTCTCTTACTTTGGGTTTAGAACTATCTCTACTTCAACATTTTCTTCTACTTCATCCTCATCCTTGCTTTCATCTCTTATGGGAAGGTTTATTCCTCTCCGCATGTGTTCTTCCAATGCTTGCATTTATCTTTGGAGGGCTCGAAAACCCTCAAGTGTAACACCTGCAACTCTTATGCCACGTTGTCTTCATGGAGGCATTTTTGTGCTTATATTGAAACCCTAGTGTAGACTACCTCACAATTGGCAATCTATCTACATGCTCAACCCAAACCATGGTCCTGATGTGAACTACCTCACATTCAACGATCTATCAACATACTCAAGAACTCTAACTCTGATACCACTTGATGTAGGGGAGTCCCCTTAATACCATCAACTCATAACAAAAACAAAGAAACAACAGCAAATGCGAGAACAAAATATGAACTTCTTATTATTGCCACAAATGTGGAATTACAGAATTCTCAATTATAATATGCTAACCCAAATGGGCACCTTCATTATAGTAATCTACAAGACAATGATGTGAACTATTCACT
Source organism: Cupressus sempervirens (assembly GCA_028749045.1). NCBI lineage: Eukaryota > Viridiplantae > Streptophyta > Pinopsida > Cupressales > Cupressaceae > Cupressus > Cupressus sempervirens. Next base: position 71,282,794 of record CM053788.1, read on the forward strand.
AGAGTTGTCTTAGACAATCTTCGGGCCTTTCTTAAATAGGTAGTTTTATGCCAACCGGGAAGGTTCTAGATGCTTAAACTTAATATCTAGGGCCAACAGACCCTAACAATACACATAGAGTTGGCCAAATACATCTTTGACAAATTACTTTAGAAATTTCGGTAGCCCAACTTCTAAAGGTGATAACTCACGAACTGTTGCTCTGATTGGCTATTATAACCACTTTCTGGAAATGTCAGCTCCTAATCTATAGGCTTGGAACAATGTTAGCACCTTTTTGTAGAGTTTTTGGAGCTCATCTGGGCACTCTAAGGCCTCCAACGGTGAGCTTGAAGATTTTTCTACAATTTTTTCCATCAAAAATCTGCAATAACTTCTCTGATACTAATGCTTGAGCAATGAGATTTTTATGGTAGGCTTATGACTCTAAAATGAACCTTCCTATAGAAAATGAAAACATTCTAAGCTCGTATGAAAAACTTGTTAAAAATAGTAAGTTCCCATAAATAGTAACCACCTATCTACTTGTCCTTATTAAAATAGAAAAGGTTGAAAATAAAATATTTTTGGGTGATGCAAGATTTCTCTTACACCTAGGATGCTCCTACATTAGATACTCTTTCAAAGGCACCAATAACCTCATCTACATCCATGAATGCCACGAATTCACAACAAGGCGCACTTCATTAAAAGTTGGGACATGGTGTGGTATGGCGATGGCAATATCGACAGTGTAAGGGAGATGAGTATTGTATTAGGGATCCCTACTACGACTCTTGAGCGACTGAAGCTTCAAGAATCTAGGCATGAATTAGGGAATTTCCTTAAAATCCCTCCTCCATTTCATTCATGATTCAAAGTAATGCTCAAGAAAGATAGTTTTTAGTGGGGAAAAGTTGAAAACTTGAAATAGTCAGAAAAAAATTATTAAGAATTGCAAAAAGAAATCAAGCATAGTATAAAGTTGTAATGGCAATTACCATATTCTTACCATGGCAACTGCATTTTTCAATGAGACGTAAAATCCATCTAGGAAGGCTTTAGATTCTCAATGTTCTTAATTTTGGCTCTTGAATATCATGCATCTTTCAAATAAATTGTATGTCAAAACATTTTTTAAATTGATACATGAAGTTCAATTGAGCAAAAATGATAGGAAATTTTTGAGTAATTCAATGAGCCTATGTTTAACAAAGACATATCAATGAAATAAAAAGATTGGTACAAGTCCAAACTGAAAAATATTGCTATATAAGTGAAAGCAACAAAAAAAGAAAAAAATAGACATAGCATAGCTTGTCAAAGAAGCTACAAAAAGATCCCCCACAATAGGATACATAACCTTCACAACAATCATATATAGTTTGTGCATATTAACAACTTAAGAGAGTAACACAAATCAACTTAAAGATACTCACGTATGTTAACAAAAACACAATAACTAGACCTTTTGTTGATTTTGCATCAAAGTTATTGTTGCATGCATGGAATTTATGGTTTATAGTGTTAAATAATCTTCAAGACTTCCAAAATTCCAAAAACCATGATATGAAAAGAAACACTACCATATGATTTCCAACCTACGTTCATTACAATCAACTAGGAAATGTGGTAAAAAATCACTAAACTTAATTGTGATGCCTCTTTAAAGATTTGCACTAGAATTGAATTATAATAAACCAAACTCATGATTAGAATAATTGCAGATTGGATTGCTATAACCACACCCACCATAGTCAAAGACTCGAGACAGACATCTGGGCTCCACATAACTCTTGGAGTAATATTCATAGCCATAGCTATAAAATATACATAACAAATAGCCTAATTTCTTATGTGTCACTTGCATACTTACATCACAACATGAATGCCTAGAAAATAGCATGCTCCTATGGTAAAAATCCATGCGACATATAGCTTCAAAGCTACATAGCTCTTACCTACATGTGAAAGCAAAAACCACAAATGCCAAACTATTTTTTATTATTTTCATGGAGCTTATTGGAATGATTCTAATTTCTTGTCCAAATTCTAGCCTACTACGTTGAATAGGTCCAATGCTTCATGAGCCAAATGTCCAAATCTTGTATAATAAATTAGAATAGCATCATTAAGAGAGTTTAAAATTTCATGATGTTTTTAAATTGTGGCACAAAAAAATATTATTTTGGAACAAGAGTTGGTGTTATTATTTAATGAATAATTGGTCTTAAGAATCATTTATTTTGAAGTAAAATAAAATTGTAAATTTTTATAACTTTCTTGGATGGGAGACTTGCTCTAGGTGTTGTAGAAACAATTCGTGACATTTTGTTTTCCTAAAATGTTCACTCAATTATTTTGAAGTATTAATTGTAGCAAAAATAGTTTTCCATTGCACATCATAAGAACTATGAATATTATAATTATTTTCTTAATTAATTTTATAATATTTAATATATTTATAAGATTATAGTAGTTTTTTGACAAATAAATGAAAAAATTATCACAAAGAGGGTTGGGATTGTATAAATATTATTGACTAAATAGATTGTCGATTGATCTTATTAGTTTGATAATAATTTGTAGGTTGCATTTACAATTTGGATTATGATATTCTATCACCTACCTTATTATTTCTCTTCAGTGTACCCATCGCACCTTATTAAGGTTCGATTGCTAGTATAATATCTAACTATTCATTAATACCAGCTACAACTATATTAGTCATTATGATTGAAACTCATAATTTTGAAGAACTTGAACTTCCTTTCTTAGCTTTAGGTATATTGGAAAATTTTATAATCCATTAATGTTAGGTTCTTTCACATTATGAATTTTTTTATTCATAAGTAACTTATAAAAGACTTTACATGGCTTGCTTCCTTCTTACTATCTATATAGAGTACCATTGAATGATTTATTTTTCTTTAGTAGTTCTTAGTTTCTTTTTAGTTATCCTCCTTTCACTTGAGGTAGATGGGAAGAAAAAAATTGGCTATTATTCATTAGCCGATAGGTTTCCTTTTGGAGTTCACTCCAACCGGAATTTGTCTCACGTTGGAAAACAACCATAGGTAAACCATTTGCCAATTGTGGTTTGTGGCTTGGAGTGATCTATACAAATGTTAAATGTCAAAGTCGTACCCAGGCTGCATTACTATATCACACCATTCACCAGGGATCACTGCGACCTTTGGGCACTAGCTATTGTGCAACATATTTGCACCTAGTGGCTACCCATCTACATGCCATGGTCTGTCCTGTGCAAAATAATTTTGGGACTCAATTAAAACTCACAATTATTACTTTTTAATAAAAATATCAAACCTTTTATAATTATAAATGATATTTTAATTTCTTAATTTTTTTTTTAATCCAAACTTTTTAAATATATTATATGGTTTAGTAGGATGCATAGTGGGAGTTAAGTTATAAGTTCATAATTTTTATTTGAATATATGGAACGATAAATTTAAATAAGCTTTTAATATGTTTGTAAAAATATTTTAACTAAAAATTATAGATTTAATTTTTATTTGAATATTTAAAATTATAGATAAAAATACATTTTATTTAATTTTAAATATTTTATTTAATTTTAAATAATTTATTTAATAATAAGTCTTAGATCTTACTTATATTTATTATTGTATGGTATTAAAACAATAATATTATTTTCAAAAAGTTAAATTTATATATGTTATAAGTCAATTTTAAATATAATTATGCATATCATATATAACATTTTATTAATCGATTGAACACATTTCTAAAAAAATCATTTTCACTAAAAATATAATATATTGTAATTCTAATCATCTATTTATTTCAATATATATACAAACATAATACATTTTAAATCATAAATGTAAATAGTATAGAAAATCTAGAAAAATAACTAAATAATAATTATTTTATATCAATAGAAAATTAATTATTTTTAAATAGATAATCATAATTTTAAAATGATCTAATTCACTCTTAAAACAACATATATAATTATTTAAAATTTGATTAAAAAACAAGAAAAATTTTGATTAAAAAAAAAAATGGCTTTGTAGGGCTTTAGTCCCTCCCTTAAATTGGGAAAGAAAAGTAAAATGATCAAAAGAAGATATTGTAAAAACTTACATTATTGTGTTATTAGAAATAATATGATCTTTAAATATATTTAGAAGCTCTCTAAAAGGAAAATATATATTATTTTGAAAAAAAAATGAAAATAAAGAATCTTAACAATAGAATGTTTACAAACATTTTGATTTAAACAATAAACTATAAACTTTGACTTCAAATAATTTATTTAAAACAAATAAACATACCTACAAAAATTACCATTTAGAATGTATTATTTTAACTCACCCAGCTACCAATGAAAATCAAATGCATACAAGCTAACAATATCTTCAACACCATTATATATTGATTAAAAGTGATATACCATGAAATACTATTTTGGCCAATTTCCTATCTAGACTTTTTTATCACAAACTTTTATATGCTTAATACAATTCAATAATTAATAAAATATGATTTCATTTACATCTAAATTTAAAAATAAATCCACACATTAAATAAGATTAGATTTCAAATATGACGTGTCATGCTTATTTTTTTTCTATACATTAATAACTTCTTATTTCAAACAAAATTAAAGTTACAATATAGACCATTTAATTAATTAATTAAAATATGACTACAAGAATATTTCACCAACACCTTGTTTCTATATATTCTTAATTTAATTGACATAATAAGCAAATGTTATAATCCCATACACAAAACAAATCTAATGCATTAACTAAAAAGCAAAAAACAATACATCATTTACATCATACATCGCCATCACTGCCAACTTCCCTCACATTTTGCCCATACTAACCAATGATCGTCTTCATTCTAATCTGGCCTTATATCTCATGTTATCACATCTCATTCCACTATATTGATATACAATATAAGATAGAGGATTATAGTCTACAATAGCTTCTATTACAGTTTGTAGGCAGGCTCTTAAAAAATATTCACCTATAACTTCATGTCTACTTCTATGTATTTTTAAAATATAATTTAATACATGTTAATATATTTCTATATAGGCCTTGTTATCTTTTGTTTTAAAAAAAAATCTTCTATATACAAATTGGTATTTTTCTTAAAGGTTAAATATATTTTTATTAATGTCTTTATTAAAAATGTTAAATAAAATATATAATTATGCTTTTGTATTTCCTTTGATAACTAAATAGATTAAAATATTTAAAATATTCTAAAATTGAATCATTCAACTTACTATTTATAATGTTGAAAGTGAGCCTTATCATTAAATTTATGTTTTAGGTACCATCGGAATAAATAAATAAATAAAATATTTGTAGTAATGAGCTATGAGCTTTAATTAATTGCAAAAAAATATTTTGCACGAAAACATGAACTTATTTCCTTACAGTGTTGTCAGCGAAGGACAGGGCAACGGACAGGCAGGCCCGAGCCAAATGGCTTAAACATCACACACTAAGGCTTCATTCCTAGAGTAAAAGTGTTAAATAGTCAAAGTTTGACTTACTTTTCCAAGCTTAATTTATTCCATAGTGTGTGATGTTTAAGGCTGGGCCCCAGAGCTGGGCAGTGGCTGGGTGCAAATATGTTGCAGCGTAGCCGGTGCCCAACCTTTGCACGCTATTTGTCTTCTCCCTCGCACATTTGTACTTATGGTTGACTGGGCATGCTTGCATGGATCAAATACTTTTCAGGCGAGATTGTATGAGAACTGAGCACCTGTAGTTTTTACTCATATATATGAAATAGCTTTTATTTTTTATGGAGACAACAAATCTGTGTGACTCCAAGTCAATTATTGGATCTTCTTAGCAGGCTCCAACAGATCTACATCTAGCAGTCTCATCTTACCTTTCAATTAGTACTCTACTATCTTTTCATTCAGATCCTTGAGCTGGCTTTGAGCCTCAAAGAGTGAATCTAACCTGACGAAGATCTCCTTCACCAAATGCACTTCCATAGTGTTCAATTAAGTGATGGTTTCTCCTCCAACGTAACATTTTGTGGAATGGACGACTAGAATAGACAAGCTGCTAGAAATGTACCCCCTTCCCCTAGTGAAAAATCTTAGTCCCTTATAGGATTTTCCGCCTCTAAATCGCCGCCAGCCGAAAGGCTTTCACCTAGATTGCATTATCCTTAGAAAAATCCCAAATTTTGATGCTCAAGGAGGATGTAGGCCCAATTTTTGCAAGATCCAATCAGCCTTGATAACTGAGTTCAACCCAGATGCTCTTTACCATGTCAAAGAACATCAAAGAAGAAAAAAAACATTCAATGTTACAGAAAAGGCTTTTTAAAACTATTTTTAAGCTCGGATTTTATAATTTTTTCCTGGAAAACTGTCAGCCTTTGTTGAAAAATAATATATCTCATTATTTAAATTCTTTCATTTTTATTTAATTTCATTTAAATTTTTTTCTATTCTTATTAGAGTATCTAAATTGGAGTATCTAAATTTTCTCACTTCTATTAGTTTGTTGTATTAGAACATTCTCTTTTAACTTGTTTTTTAGTTCAAACACAAAAATAGAATAAATTAGAGTATCTAAATTTTCTCACTTCTATTGATTTGTTGTATTAGAACATTCTCTTTTAACTTGTTTTTCCGTTCAAACACAAAAATAGAAAAATCTGTATGTTAAAAGAAAAAAATGAGTAGCAGGCTCAATTTAATGGAGTTGAACAGCCAAATGAGTCTGACGCAGGCAAAGCGTTGGGATCTAGAGACATTTGAGGGCACATCTCATAAGTTGTGGTATGCTTCGCCACATACAGTAAATATATTTCAAACAAATTTAAAATAGTTTGATTCTTCACAGAAACTTGAGTTTGTGGAATGCTTTGCAGGTCCATTTCAATGGAATTTAAATTGAATTCATTTTATTGTTGACAAGTTTTGTCGGTTGCATGCTTAGCTTCAACAAATGCATTTAAAGTTATCACAAAACTTATTCTTTTGCTGATGATCACATTGCCAATCGATACACACTTAATTGAAAGTCTATATTAGGAAGCAAAGTCCCTTGTGTTCATAGGAAGTATTTGAGTGGAATAGGGTTAGCATTCGCATTCTAATGACCAAGCCTCAAGGAAGTCAAAACCCTTGCAAGTGCAAAGTTGCAGTGGGTGCAACACATGCAATTACACAGACACAGACACAACTATTACAAAGCCAAACTGGTAAGAGCACATCCGATTACAAGCAACGTTAATGGCAGGTGGAACATCAATGAAGACTGAGCAGTAAAGTCTGCATAAATGTATTGTCTTATTATGTTTGCCTTGGGTTCTCTCTTCAACTGTCCACGTGTTTCTAAGTTTGTGTCGTGTTGAGTTGTCCTCAATACAATATTGTTCTATTTTTTTTCACTTATGTGCTCAAATCATCATTCATTCTTGCATCTCACAGGAGCGGAGGACTACAAAAGTGGAGCTGTTATTATTCTTTCTTATGCCTGAACCAATATGTGAAGAAATGTTGTAGAGAAAAAAAAAAATGTTTTAACCCTCTTTTCAAAAGGCGTTTGATTAATTCCCAAAACACTAGGGGAAATAATAGTAGAAACTTGTTTTGTGTGCATAACTAACAAGAACTGCAGTGCAACGTAGTTCCTGCTAAGTGTAGGCAAATAAGGGAAAAGAAAGAGAAATCACAGTTCTTGCAAGTGTAGGTTGATGAGAGGAAGGAAAGAGAAGTTAAAGATGAATCTACAAGACAAATGCATTTGTTTGAACACTTTTGATAAGTGTTTCTTAATGTTAAAGAGAAGCTAAAGATGATTTAGCAAGACAAATGCATCTATTTGAATTCATTTGGAAACTGTTTTTCAATGCTAAAAAATAATCTAAAAGCACTCACATATTTCTAGGATTTCATTAAATAGAAAAATAGAAACGTTTATAATATTTCATTGAATAGAAAATCAGAAACATTTATAATATTTACAAAATGTAGTCAAAATTTTATAATCTAGGCAAAGAATATCTAGCCTCTATTTAGAGTCACAATACAACATCCACTTGCCCGGAATGCCAAAATTATAACAACACACTCAACATCCCGTTATAAGATTTTCAAAAAAATTGAATTTATCTTTCTATGTTGTAAGATGACTAACACAAATTAATTAAAGGAGATCAATCATTTTAGGCAATCACCAATAGAAACGAAGAACCAAGCATAGTTATTATTATCCAAAACCTAAATAAATTAATAATGAATTGCAAAAGTTAAATCACAAAAGGAAAGTACATATGGAAAAAGCTTGCTACAAAATAAGTTAAAGAGAATCTACAAGGAAGTAATAAATTCTTATAACTTAGATCAGTGTCAGAGATTATAATCCAACTACTTATTTAAATTGACCTACTGCTTCTAGCAACTCTAGATCTCATTAAGTTACATCTCACTAAGCATTGAAATAGTAATCTTTTTTTGGATTCAAAAGACTCTTCATTTACTACCAGATATAAATTGTTCATTGTCACACATTTTGTATCTGCATGTAGTCTGTAGTCAAATCTCAACATCAAGTAAAGATAATCTTGCCAAGATATCACATTAGCTCCTCTAATCTGTCCATTGTTGCCTCAAGTGACTTCTTACACTTTAGGGTTATTCTGACATTACTATTATCTTTCTCTTTCATCATATCCATAAGACTCTATATAATATATGATAATATTTTTGGTATTGCACTCTCCTGAAAAACTGCATCTTTTCAGTGCTGTAAGAAGTTGTTCAAAGCTATGGATTTTAATAGCATTTGAATGGAAGAGCTGAAGTTGAATCAGATGTATGAAAAATGCAATTTTTCTAACATTAATTTAATTTAATTTTTTTAATTTTTGTTTTTGCCCCCTTTCTAATTCCTCCATCTCACATTAGATCCATGTGAGGAAGTGATGATCTTTATGGCAAGATGATTTTCAGAAGAAAAGAAAGGAATTGCTAGGCTAGAGAAAATAGGATCGTTGTTGTCAAAAAAGAAAGTAGATTGTTATTTAGTCAAAGAAAAAGTAATTCTAAGATTGTTGGGAGTCTAAAAAAGTTGTAGTAAATAGAGGTAGTTGATAAAGTTTGTAGCTATCTTATGGTTAGAGAGAGCAATTATTTGGAGGCAAATAAAATCTGCCAGCAATTTGAGCCAAATGTTGGAGATGAAAGAAAATGATCTCCATAGTATAGAGTCATTTCCAAGATAGTAAGGAAATATATTCAAAGGCAGCAATAGTTTTCTGTCTGAAGACATGGATAACAAAGAAATCACCGTTTTGAAGTCAATGAAGTGTTTGAAGAAGGCTACTGCTTGGATAGTGAAGTTACCGTAAGTGACTGCCAATAAAACAGAATCCTAGAGGTGTACAAAATTGATCATGAATTGTAGAGAAGCCATAACATTAATGGAAGAGTCAATGGTCATCAAAAGTGTTAATAGCCATAATTGATAGTATTTAAGGAGGTTAGATATTATCAAACACAGAGATGAATGATATAGAGAAGGATGTGAATGGTCATGGATCTTTGAAAGAGCTTCAACTTAAGTAGTTGATATAACTCTTTAATCTGATAATTGTGTAAAATTTAATATACCTGTTTATATTTCTGTTCTTATTTCATATATTTTGTTCTACTATTCCCTTATATCCTTAAAGTTTATCCGTTCTTACTTCATTTTGAATCAATTAACATTTATGCTTCATGGACACTGATAAGCACATTACCTTTTACCATTTTTTTTGTGATCACTGTCTAACATAGAATCTTATGGAGAAATGATGAAAATTTAAACTATAGAAAACCGCTTAGATGGATTGTCTATGAATCAGAAATCATAGAAAAATGAATGATAATCTTATATGTATGTAAGAGATTACATCTTCCAAGCATAATATTACAAAAATATGTAGAAAAGCTTCATGAAATCTTAAATTTTTAGAGACACTAAAATAAGAAACCAAACTTCATGACGATTGTACAAAACAACTAGATTGCAATCTTGCAAAAAAGGAGATGATAGAAGAGGCACTAAGTGAGGAAAATATTTTCCAATACCATGATTCAATAATGTTGCAGAGTCCATAATCCAGGCGTCTTGAAATTTTTGTAGCATAGAAATAACAAAAAGAAAAATGAGTTAATCGTCTATTACAAGGAAAAGGCCACAAGTTACAGCACAAAATTAATAATGCAACATACCATGGATGGCCAAAAAATAGCATGATCTTATTGGGAAAATCTATGTATCATAGTGCATTAGTGCCTCATTTTTCACTTTTATGTGGAAGGAGAAACCCTAAATAGCAATTGTTTTGATTGTTTGGGCGCATAATGGTCACTACAATTATTTTAATAAGCAACCACATTAATCGAGCATGTCTCGCCTGCATGCAAAAACCCCTTAACGCCATCTTGTTTGTATTTTGCAGTTGCTATATTGAGAGACAATTATTGCTTTATTTGTTTTTGCTTAAGATTCTACAGCAAATATTAAAAGTAGGGAAATCGTTTGCTTATTTTTCTAAATACATGCAATGATCTTTACAGAAAAGATAACATTTTTTTAAGTTACTCTAACTTATTCAACAACTAGCTTAACTTATCCAATAACCATTATCAGCTTAACAAACTCATAAAGAGAGTAAAATTAAGAACATACCTAAAGCAGACTCATAAGAAAGAAGTTTTACTTGCACAAGATTTGTCGCCCATGATTTGCCTTTTACTTGCAGCTAATACTATCCTTTCAAAAATCTGTAGGAGCCTGTAGAGAAAAGGAGTATGAGGTATTATTTAGTTTTCCATCTTAAATGTTATTAATCGCTTGTCAGATCATCCACCTATTCGCATATTGTTTCTACATCTTTGCATTTGGAGCCTATCAACATGTATAGGTGTTTACAAGAGTTGAATGAAGTTTATTTTGAGAAAGCTAGTTGTCACCATGTTTCTAATAGTGTATAGTCACCGAATGCAAGTCCAATCATGAACAAATAACATGCACCTGACCGTCTGGAGCCATCAAGTTTTCTGACCATCCCCAAGGAAAATAACGCCTTCTCTTCTCTCAAAAATTACAATTCCTCATCTGTATTTTGCAGGGATGTCAGCAGTACCAATAAAAACTAGACAAGTTTCTATTAAGTTAATTTTCAGGCATGTTTGAATAGCCTTGCTTTAAAATCAAAATATGTAAGAGCAAACAAGAGCTGGTAATTAGTTAGAGAAAACAGTTTTAATCGTTAGTTAACAAAGAGCCCTTCGCAATAGTTCTCTGCTGTCGTAGGAACTAATAATAGAACAAGTTGATTACATGTTGTATTAGGTTTCAAGAATTGTGTTAAGTTTCAATAATTGTCATACTAACAGTGTGCACACCATCTAACTCTAATACATATAACCTTACCCTGATTATTTAACATAAATTTGATGGTTATGTATAAAAGTGACCTAAAATACAATTAGTTGCCTACACACTATTATTTGTTAACATGCTTAAATTTGATGATTTTTTTTGTATTGGTAATATTTACCAAAGTTATTTTGATGATAATATTTTGTGATTTCTAAGTTTTGTAATGTTTCTAGTCTTCTAATGGTAGTATTTAAAAATGTATTTTTTATTTTTAATTATGTGAGATTGTTTTGCATTCCACACATTTGAATTTCCAAATAATAAATTGAATTTTTTCAAGTATTGTAATAACTTAGTAATGCCTATATTTTTTGGTTTATATATTTATATGACTCTGATGTCATTGAGCTTTTGAATGTTAATGTTTTGAATGTCACAACTCGTGGTTATTGAATATTTTGCTAATAGAAAAATGTTAATATATATTAATAGAATTAAGTTTAAAAACTAGATTTTATCTTTGATTATTTAATCTTTTACTCTTTTATTTTACTTTAATTAAATTTAGTTTTTTCACATTAATTATATTTAAAAATTAATTTTGTTTATTCATTTTTCTATTTTAAATAAATAAATAATTTTTCTAAAAATATTATTATTTATTTTCATTTTGAAGTAAATGATTTCTTCTATCGACTTATTGTTGCATGCACAAAAGCATGCAACTACTAGTTGTTATGATCTTGAGTTAATAATACAACTTAAGCTTAAAGATGACATTAATTTCCATAATTTCACAAATGCTTATCCAAGTATGAGATTTGAGTGTTGGTCTATGATCTATTGTGAGAACTCAAATAGATTTAGAATGATTAGCTTTAGATTAAGACAAATTGAATTATCTATCTTCTTGTCCCTTTTAATCAATTTTAATTGGAATTTAAGGTTAGAGTATCATTATTTATTATATAGTTAATGATTTTGTATATATATTTTAATAATTATAAATTTAGTTTTTATAATTAAATCAGTTGTACAAATGTTCTAATAGTTGTGTACTATTGAATCAATAAAGTTGCATAATTATTTTAATTATTTCTTTTTCTCATCTACTACACATATGAATGAATTCATTTTGACACACTTGATAATACATTAGTTCCATTTTTATTGGTGAAATGCAATGGATGTATTATTCAATACGTAAATAAATATCAAACAAGATTGCTTCCCTTATCATTTCAAATTTTTCTATATTTGTTCAACAACTTATCATTTGACATCTCTCTTTACTCTTTATCAAAATTGAGAATAAATCATAAAATGTGATAAAAATTGTTGATGAAATGTAATATAGGCATTATTGATGATAAACAGTTACAAATGATCCAATCTAATAAAAACAAAATGATAATATCTTGGTTGAGAAAATCCCATAACAATACTTTCATCCTATTTTGAATAAAATAACCTCCTAGAATAATGAGCTTCAAAAAAATTGATCCCATTACAACATGTTTGACTACTATGACAAGAATCATAACATAACATAACCATAATAGATGAACATCTGAAGGTCAACAAGTTTTGTTCATTTTCATATCTAAGATTTACATAACCCTTTCCTAAAAATTTGATTAACAATAGTTTTATTATAAAATTTATTATGATTTTATCCACTTTCTCTCTTAAGGACACAAAACCTACTTATAAATGTCGGATCCCTTTTTGTTTCTACTTTTGAGGTTGTCATCATATTTCCTTCATTCCAATGCCCTCACTACCTATCTCACCTTTTTCTTATTCCCTTGTATGAAGAACATTTGTAGATGAGAAATCATTTAGCAACTTCTATAACAAAAAAAAAATAGCTCAGTAAATAACAACAAAGGTTTTACCTAAACAAAAGTTTCCACTTTGTGGGAAAAAAAATTGCAAGCAGTAATGAGTGTCAAATTATTTCTAGACTCTTCTCCCTTAAAGGATTTCTTCACTAGTGTCAAGTTCTCTCTTAAATTTTAATATTCTGATTACATACCGAGATAGGGCATGTCCACTTGAATGAATTTACTAATAAATATTGATAGTAGAGATTCTTATTGATTGAAATTCCCAAACTTTCTTAGACCATGGCTAAGAAAATTGGGTGTGAAGTGGCTCTTGTTTAGTACCAACTTCAAGCACATTAGTTTAAAAGCCTAAATGAATGAAGTAACATCATGAAAGGTTGTCCACATTTAGCAACTTTACCTTTGACTAAAAATGTGATCAATTATGTGTCACTTAGTTATGTGAAGTTAGTGAAGAAAGTAAAGTTTCTAATTTACTTTTTCATCTTAGGGATTTAAGTTAGGGAGTATAATAAAAATTATAAACATAATATTTGAATAAAGTCTTTTTCTATTAGAATGAGGAGAGCTTCACAATGCATGCAAATTCACCATTAGGATGGTAAAAATATTAATGGACATGTCCAGTCTTTCATGCTGTTTTGTTTAATATGCAATCTTATCATTTTAGGCAATGTGCAATTATATCTCAATATTTGTGGGATAAATGGACTCAGAGTCAGGTAGATGCTTGCTTTGTTCACATCCACATCTCCATCTAAAGTAGCAAAGATCATGATGTCCACATTCTATATCAACAAAAAATAACTTGGCTAATTAGATCTATTTCCTTCTTTCAAGAGTTTGATTTCAATATATTTCAAAAATAAGCATACAACATAGTTTGTGTTTACAATAATTAATCTCAAGGTTATAGAACATCAATATTCTAGTGAAAAGGAAAATTGTAGGTGTAAAAGAAGGTGTACAACTTTCTTCTATAAACATTTTTCTAGAACTAAAATTTCTACTTATGACCCAATTCAACAATTTTAAGAAGTCAACCTATTGGTGATATAAACCTTTATTGAAGAGAAGAATATACAAGAGGGAAATATTTTCATTTAATTTTGTTTCCTATCTTTTAAAGTAGAAATTTGATACAACTTTGTCATTTTGCAGGATTCTATGGGGCTTTGTATACCCATACTACATGTGCATCACACTTGTGATTGAATTTTTCTTGGATTTGATAAAAGATCCTTTCTATGCGATGGATCAAATTACATCACAAATCTCTTGCTAAAAGAACCAAAAAAGATCAAATTGTTCAACGTCCCCTTTTTAAAAAGATTTTGTGATAGACTAAGATTTTGAAATTATACATTGACATATTTGTAATAGAAACTTGTGTGTGGATGAAACTTGTACAAACTTCAAGACTATTTCAAGTCCATTGGTGCTAATAGTTTAGTAAGAATTTATTTTGTAATTATTAACATTTCTTTTAATAAAACAAATGATATTATCTTTGAACTCCTAAAAGGTATTGCCTATGGGCTTAATTTATGTTTTGCAATCTTATGTAGTCAATTTGATATGCATTGGTTGGTCTTAGTATTGATCTTGTGTTCCTTAGAGAATGAGTTATACACCCACTTTTATAGTACTAATTGTTGAATTTCTCTCTTTCTTCAATTAATGAAGTTATTGTTGCTTACGAATTATAACATTTCGCCTTTGTAATTAGAAATAATAATAAAAATTCTTTACTTGTATTTTAGAAATTAGTGCTATATTTTTTAGTACCTACAAAATCCAAAAACTTATTTGTTACTAATATTTAGTACATACTACTTTGTATTATGATACGTATGTTTGTAAACCTATACTTTTGCAAGCTTAATTTTACTATACAAAGCTTCAATTATACTTTCAAATTAAATACCTATCGGCGTATCCCTTGCACCTCTTTTGGGTGCAAGTGCTAGTCTATTTGCACTTGTAATTTTGCATGCCTATCATATGATGTAAGAAAATTGAGTCCTTTCATTCAATATAGATGTTCCTTGGGAAAATTTATTTGAAAGGTCTGTGACAAATTTTCAGGCATTTGTTTCCATGGTGATGCATATGAATGTGAACACCATGGTAGGATGTTCCTAGAACATAGAAATTTGTGTAACAAATCACATGTAGTTGTGTGCCGTTTGTAATGATGCCTGAGGATGAACTCAAGTGGTCAATCAAAGGGCTTCATGACAGAGTCAAATGTTCAAACTCTACTAAACGTATCGGCACCCTACCTTGGTGCAAGCGCTAGTTTTACTCTCAAAATAATCGGTACAGTAAAGTCCACACGTTACTGTGAGGAATAGACGAACAACATTTATTTTAATGTGACCGCTCACAAGGATTTCTAACTTTCCAGCTGTTCGGAGATTGAGGAGATCGGCAGTGAAGTGATTCCACCTGTTTCCAGTCAAACGTCTACAATTTTATTAAGCGAGGTAAATGCGCTAACTGTCACATCTGACTAAGACGTGCACAAAACTTGCGTTCGTCCAATATTTTGCCAGCTTCACATTTAAAAATATATGTTGGCTTTGATTAGTTTGATCTCCTGGGAAATCAAATCCCAGATTTGCTCACGTTCTCGTTTACATTAATTGAAATGTGGCACTTGCTCCTCCGCTCACAAACATCACGCCTATAAATACCACTGCTCAACCATCTCTACCTATTCAGTATTCTCGTATTATTGTTCTTTGTAAAACCAGACGATAGATGGCCAAGATATTTAGAAGCGCAGCAGGAGCTCTCCGGCCAACATTTCCTCAATCCGCCGGGAATTGCAGTCATAATAACATTCATTGCTGTAATTCCGATCAAAGCCCACGGCAAGTCGGAGTACTGAAGCGCCGGGAAGTTCTGGTGGCATCCACGTCAGCCCGCTTTCCGCTCAGACAGCTTCTGCTGAAGCCGAGGGACCAGGTTTCGAGTCCCACCAACTACCACAACCTCCAGAACGCGCAGAAATTCAAATACGCCAGCTCCGACATTGCCGTGGCATCGCTTTTTCCTTCATCCGACGGCGAATCCTGTGACGGACTTGCTGTTGAAGTTGGCGTTACCAGGCCTGCATTTAGTACTGAAAAATCTCGAGGGTGGGGAGAGGAGGTCGTAATTGAAGGGATAAAAGTGAACAGACAAAGGCCATTGTGGTTCGACGTGTATATCAGAGCAGCGGGAGAAGACAAGGATGAATGTTATTGCGGGTCATTCATTCACACGCCGCCTCAGAAGAAATCATCCAGTCACCATCAACACAAGCGGCAGACGAGGAAGAGCGCGGCGTCGTGCTGTTTGAGGTTGGGGATCGGGCATCTAATGGAGAATATGAATGCTCAACATCAGCAGACAAGTCTTATAGTGAAGTTAGTGCCCAGGCTGAAAATGGATGGAGATTCGCTTTCTGTAGAAAGCATCCGTATACAGTATTCCTAAAACAAGAGCTCTAAAGCGGTTTTGACTATGGAAGGATCAAAATGTACCTATATAACTAATTTGTTATAGGTAATTTTTAAATTAATTAATAAAAGTGCATTTTGGTCAGGCAACGCCCTCTAATGGAGCTAGTCCTGTCTTTTTGGAAAGTAGAACATAAATTTAGTTTGTAGAAAATAGAGAGTTGTGGTGGTGTTGGTTGTTGTTATCATCATATATATTCTAAATCATGAGATTTATATAATTTAGTTAATAGTAATAATTTCTTATATTTTAAAATTTTGTTAACTATTTTGAATTAAGATGATAAGCTTTGGTGGGAGTTTGCTCAAAAAATGGAGTTTATTCTTGGAAAAATTATAAGACTTTCTATGAATTGTGTTTGTTCATATATTTAGAAAATTCTTTAATTTCTATTTAAATTTTAGTTTTGAACTTTTTATAAATTTAATTGAAAACTATAAATAATTTTAAGAAATGGGGAAAAAAAATTAGAAAGATTTTGTATAGATTTAGGTTTATTCTAAAATTAAGTAATGACACATTTTAAAAATTAGAAATTATTTTAATTTGTAAATATGAAAAAAAATTATGTTACATTAAAAATAAAATTTAAAAATATATAGAAAGCTTTTATATTTAAAATTTAGGTTTTGATCTTATTATGAAATTAAGTGTTAATATATTTAAATTTTAAAATATACATATATAATTTTGTCTAGTTTTAGAATTTAAATAATTTACATATAGAAAGGAAAATATAGACTAGAAGTGTTGTTTATTTATAGATTAATTTATTTTTTTCCATTTTCTACTAATTCCTAAATAATATAAGTTTACGTTTTAATTCAAAATATATTAATTAACTATTTAATTTAAGTATAATATATTTAAGTGTTGCTACATTTATCTAATATATTTAGTATGAATATGATAGATATTAGAATTAATATTTGATTAACTTTTAGTAAACAAAGTTGTACTAAAAAATCAACTAGTAAATTGAAAAATTTACAAATTAAATAACAAATACAATAAATAATGTGTAATCTAAAGCGTAAATCTAACTCTAATTTTACATAAAAATAAAAAATAAAATTATAATTACAGTTATCTCCAAAATTGAACCCTAACTATAATACTAATTTTCTCTTAATCATATATCTCAAATATTGTTAGTAAACAATAATTGAGCTTTTAGCACCTTCCAAAATCTACTCCCATCTTAGATGAAAAATTAGGACCACTTGATAAATGAATCCTTAAACCTAACTATAAAACTTATTCTAAACAAAATTGAAGCTTAATCTATATACACTCTGTAAGCATGCTTTCACCACCCGAGTTTTAAAACTTTGTAAATTCATCCTATGGGGGAATTGTCTCATTTTCTTGTGGATTTTTGTTGCTAACAATGCCTTCGTAAGGTTTTTTCTATGTAGAGGTAGTGTCCCAATATCATGTTGAACTTGAACTTGAACCATAGGTTTCAAGTTCAAGTCCAAGTTCAAATTGAGTGATTCATAATCTCTTCTACCAAAGAGAATTCATGGTGTACCTTTACTCTCTACCTAGAACATCACTACATTCTCTTTGTATCATTTACATATAAACATGCACACCAAACCATTTAATAAGCCATACTGATATAAAACACACTTCCCACCAAAATCACATTAACATCAAGTCCTTATAAATTTTAAATTATTAACACACAAATATAATAAAAACAATAAAAATTATATTAATAAATTATTTTCACTGGCCCACTTGTTTGGAGGTTGAGCAAACGTTTCCAAGACGAATGCTTTTACGAACGTTTCCAAGATCTCAGGGCAATACGTCGGAAATAACTGTTGTAATTCTGACTCAAACGCCAGGAAATTCTCGTGGCATCCACGGCGGTGTGCGTCCCATTGACAGACCTTTGCCTTTTTCTGAGGTCGATCAGGTTTCGAGTCTCAGGGACTACCACAACCTCCAGACTTCGACGTGGCATCGAGGTGGCAAGGGCGGAAAGAGGAGGTTGTAATTGATGCATGAAATGAATGCTCAACAGCAGACAAGCGAAAATATGGGTAAACCACGTATAATGACTTTTTTGAGGAGATCTCTTTTGTTATAGAACAAATGGGTAATGGTTTTTCTTAAAGATCTCTTTTTGTTATTTAGTAACATTAACCTCTTGACTTTCTCATCCAAGGTAGCCTATGTTGACCTATTTTAAACTCCCCTAAATGTTGATTCCTCCTCTTGAAGAACTAGGTCGACTTTAGAATAATAACCCTTCTTAATTAGCTTGAAAGCTCGGCTCCTTCTAGGATGCTCGCATAGAAAATTTATTTAGTAATAATGAGTTGTGTAGATCTATATTTGTAAGCTCAAGAAAAATGACCATACTTGTCACACATGAAATACTAAATGTGAGAATGTACATTTTAGGGGAAGAATCTAATTTTATGTTTCTATTCCTCTTTTATTTGCCTCTTTCTGTAGAAGTATATGTAGCAAGAACTTGGTTTTCTACATCCTAATTGTTTTACCTAATTCCTCTCTTTGTCATCCTAGACTTTTCTTGAATACAATCAGCTTGGACTTTTCTTGAATACAATCATCTCTAAAAGACTATGAAACTTGGTAAACTTATACTTCCCAAGGATACCTTGAATAAAGGGTTCCAAAGAAACCGGAACACCATTTAGTTCCAACATAACAACCTCTATCTCTACAATTATGTCCCTAATAGTGCTCAATTGTTCTCTCAAGTCAGCAAACTTCATAAAGAAAGAAATGACAAAATATTCTTTATCTTCTATTGTTGATCTCATATATACAATCCTTTTAGTGTATCAAACATTTCTTTAGCCAAGTTCAAATTGGAGATGATCGAGGCTAAGTAATTCACTATGGGGTCTATGAAGGTCTTCGTATCCTTAATATTATTCTTCTTCTACTAATTTTTTTAGTATCATCTAAAGGTTTGATCATATTATTTTTGATGAAATCAAGAAGATCATTCTCCTCTAATACAATGAGTGCCTTGGGTTTCCATTAATTAAATTTTGGGACTTGATCAAGCCTATCTTTAACTTTGACACCATTCACCATCTTCTTTTTCACATGAAATTTCCTTTAAGGGTGCACCCTAGATGAAGGTTTGACTACTTAAACAAATCTAATTAGATCCTTTCTTACACCCTCTACGATATCATGTTTGTTTTATCAAAAATTTAACAGAAATGCATATATAAGATAATTCACACAAATTCACATAGCATATACCCTAAAAAACCCTTACTATAACTTGAAGGTGAAAAAATAAGCAACATATTTTGTGTGTGTGTGTGTGTGTGTGTGTGTTGCAATAATTTTATAATGTGTCCAACACATGTAGTTTCGATTACAAGTTTGATATGTAACTATGCAATGATAATGTACTATATATTATCTTCATTTTTAATGAATAGTCTTTTTCTATTATACTTGTTACAAATTTATTAAAAAAGGGGCTAAGGGATACAAGATCACCTGGTGAGAGTTCACACAGATTTAGCCAGAATCAACAACTATGAGCATAGACATAGATTTGCCTAAGATGAATGAACCTTTATCTCTATATATTGAATTTGCCTTTACTGATCATCATGAGATTGTGTGTACCTTGACTACATATGATTGTGGTGTCTCCTTGTGTGTGTGTGTGTGTGTGTGTGTGTGTACATGTACCCTTTCACCAAGGGTTGGCCCTTTAGGAGATGGTGTGACTCATCCAAGGAAGGTGGAAGGCTAATTAGTCATCTTAATAAAGATTTAATTATATTTTTCATATTTGATATATGTATTAATTATTGATATATAAAAATGAATTGCTAATACAAATTTTTAAAGCTAATAGGCCAAATAGACATTTGTGTTAAAGCTATATATAAAGGATTGTAGTTGAAAAGAGGTGTGTTGAGAAAGAACATACATGTATGTAGCTATTTGGAGTCCTCTAGATAATACATGAATACTCATATTTCATCAAAGATCATCTTTCCGTGTATGTAGCTATTTGGACTCCTCTACATAACACGTGAATACTCATATGTCATCAAAGTTCATCTTTCTCATAAATCATAAATTTTACATCCATAACTAGCTAGATCCAGAGTAATTAATGTCAACATTATTTCTTTGGCCTTTAATGGTATATACCTATTAATCCAGAAGATTATTTTAGATGTTATCATTATCTTATATGTGTTACCTCTTGTTTAGGAATTTATCATGCTTGCATGGTCTATAGTCTATATATCATGTGTTACCTCTTGTTCAGGAATTTACCATGCCTACATGGTCTACAGCCTATATCATCTTGTGAGACTATAATTTTTGTGAAACACTATTAACATGGATTCTTTTGTATGGTTGTTCCAGTAAAGTAATTAATCTTTTGAAAAGGTTCACTCTTTGCTGACTTGACTTTCAAGTAATTCACCCTATTGCAAGATAAAGGATTTTAGCCATACCAATCTTTTCTTTCTGTAATTGAGCAAACCTATAATTGACATGCAAAAGGAATGGAGCAAAAATGCATATTTTATTGGATCCATCAATCCCTTATTTTTACTACATACCATACACCTATGTGAAAATGCTTTATTCATTCATTTTTTTGATTGTAGGGTTACTAAATTTTCATTTTATTTTCCATATATACAAATAGATTAAACAATTTTTACATAATTATATTTAAATATCTGATAATCAGAACCATTACAATGTATAAACACAATTTCAGTATGGTGACACAACAGTCAGCGTGCCCTTTGTATATTACAGATCTAAGTGCTCTCTCAACTAATAATATTCAGCGCTCTGCTCCTCCTCTAAACCCCAAAAAATGGCCAAGATATTCAAAAGCGCCGGAGGCGATTTGGTGAGGGGAAAATATATCCGGCCAACAAATTCTCCACTCGTCGGAAATAAAATCCAGTGTGATAAATCTGATGAAAGCCCACGGGAAGCCGGACTACTGAAGCGCCGGGAAACTCTGGTAGCGTCCACGTCAGCGAGCATGCCAGTCACGCAGCTTCTGCTGAAGCGACCAGGTATCGAGTCTCACGGACCACCACAACCTCCAGAAGGCGCAGAAGCTCAAGTTCAAATACACCTCCGACGTTGATTTAACATCTCTGTTTCCCTCATCTGACGGTAACGGAGATCCTGTTGAGGTTGAGGTTAGCAAGCGCGCATTTGGTGAAGAATCCCGAGGCCGGCAACTGCAAGAGGAGGTTGTAATTGAAGGGATTAAAGTGAACAGACAAAGGCCGTTGTGGTTCGACGTGTATATCAGAGGAGAAGAAAAGGAAGAATATTATTGCGGGTCTTTCATTCACATGCCGCCTCAAAAGAAAACATCGCGTGGGCATCAGACGAGAAGGAGGGGGGCGTCGTGTAGTTTGAGATTGGGAATCGGGCAGTTGATGGAGAAGATGAATACAAAGGAGCAGACAGGAGTTATGGTTAGATTAGTGCCGAGACTAAACATGGATGGAGATTCTCTGTCTGTAGAAAGCATCCGTATCGATTATTCCTGATTTCTTAGAAACAAACCTATTTTTTATCCTTCCATGGGGAAAATCAACCGATTTGATTATTGTTTTGAATATTTTTGCCTACTATTCATTGTTACACGTACTTCTGTGATTTGAAAAATGATCCTGGTTACTGTTATGGTACAGATATAATAGATTTCAGGCCACAAGAAGCTCATGAATACAAACATGAGTTGAAGTATTTCCAATTCACAAACATGGAAACGAAGAATCTGTGTTTTTTTGTTAAATCTTTCCTTTAATTAATTTTGGGTACATTTTATTATTTAACTTTCTAAGGAAAGGAAACGAAAGCAAATGGGGTTTTACAGTACACAATACAATGTCATACTTTTTGGGTTTATCTATGATGATAGTAATATGGGACTATCTCGTATTCTAAAAGAGGCGGATAAATTTATTTTCAATTAATTTTTTTTTTAAATGTTAATAATTTGTGGTATTCATATGTGAATTGTGGAAATATTAAAATATGAAGACCGGACTGATAGTAGGGCCAATGTTTATCTAATGACCATGTTTTTGTATATTGTTAAGACTTGCGCTACTTATGGTAGTATTTACTTTATTGTAATGCTTGTGTGAGGGTTTTTGAAATTTCGAAAGGGGGTGGTTTAATCTTGTGGTAGTGAATGTTGTTCTTTTCTATTATGGGCCAGCCCCCATTTTGGTTGCTTCTTAATTTCAAAAACATATGGGAAGATAGTCTTGTAGTATTTTTGGCAATCACCCATTAATAATTGTGACTTTTAAGTTGTTATTATTCATGATGCCTACCCATAATTGAACATAAATTTTTTCTTACATGACTTCATGCACAACTATCAATCTTTATGGCCACCTTTGCATAAAACATGTTGATGTGACATCATATTTGATGACGTGGCCCCAAAACCTTCGTTGAATGTAGGGGGCTTGCCAAGCTATTTTTAATTTTAAAAATGAACTGATCTAAAACTTCTAAATACAATGTGAGAAGCACAAATTTAAGGTGTTGAATTGCTAGACCTTCTCCCCTTAATATATTGACACAATAATTGTGATTTTTAATGAGACACAAAGTAAGATGAGCATACAAATTGCATGAACCATAATTACATCTTTATCTAACCTCAAATCAAAGATCTCACTTAATGAATGTCATTTCCCTTTTTTCACATATAGCTTTACATGATTATTCATTGAGCGCCAAATTGAAAGCCTTATATAATAAATGACAAGGGAGATCTCTAAAAACTAGTGCACCATTCTAACCATAATTTATTATTGTCAGCGTCATATCATTGAAAAGACTTTAAAATAATTCACAATCATTGTATACAAATGCATTTTGTGTTGTACTATCTCAAAGGTAATGAATTATGATGATATAATGAGGTTAATCAATTTTCTAAAGTTATTTCCTATGAGATATCATGGACAATGGTAATAAGTTAAAATTTCTAAATATCTATATGAATATTTCCTTCTCTAAATATCCATTTAATATTACTATAAATCTTAGATTATAATGAATAAGTTCATACTTTATTTAAAATCACATCAATATAAATTATTGATGAGACAGCTTATAAAAGTATAGTTGGGAGTTTGATGTTTCTAGCCTACAGAAGGCTCGATAAATTGCATATTTAGTCTTATTGGTTTTAGGGTATTTGATAAATCTATCTGAATTACACATGAATGTAGCCAAGGGAATGTTGTGATATATTAAAGGAACTCTAAATTTCGGTATTCATTACTACTATTCAAACAACTTCAATCTTGTTGGCTTTAGTGATTCAGGTTGGAGAGGTAGTTTGGATGATTGTAATTTTACATCTTGTAATTATTTTTCTTTTGGTTTTGGTTTGATAACATAGAGTTTGAAAAAATAAACTATTTTTTCTCTCTCATCCACAGAAGAGGAATAAGTGACAATTACTTCAATGGGTACATAGGCTCTTTAGCTTTGAAAGGTTCTTAAAGAAATTGAAGAAAAGAAAATTCAAGCTTTGTGACAATATAAATGGCATCAAATTAGCAAATAGTCTAGTAGATCCCAGTAGAACCAATAATTTTGATCTAAAAAATCATGTTTCATTTGTTACTTAGTGAAAAATGAGGTTGAATTGAAACACATTCATACTCAAGATCAACTAGATGATATAAATTAACCAAGGAAGTAACAAAAAATTTAGTTTATAGCACTTCAAGATCAAATCGTGAGTCCTCTCTACATCAAGGGGGTGTATGTATACAATTCTTGCTTGCAGGATAATGATGCTCATAGAAAGATGATTTTTTTAATTTTAACTCACCCTCAATTTTTCAAGTTTATTTTGATAATTTTTTTTATTGCAAAAATAAAGGATAACTGTAATGCAAGTTGGAGTTTTTGGGTTAGTCTTCTTTATTAAATAAAGCATGTTTTTAATCTATTCTTTGAGCTTTTAGTTATTTTTTTAATCTTTAATTTTAATAAATATGAAACCTCTATATTATTTTCCAAGCTGCCATATAATTATTGAAGAATTACAATAAAGAAAAAAAATTGTACTTTTGGGTTTCTTCTCAATTTACACCAACCGCCCATTTATAGTACCATATGCATCCTTTTTTTAAAAAGGCAATTATATGTATAGTTAAGCAGATAATAAAATAGGTTTCTTTAAATGAGAGAAGAAAATTCATCCAATGAGTGGTGAAAAATCACTATTACTTTATGGATGCATTGATATCCTCTACACCTTGGTGAATTGTAATGCTTTGTGATGGCATGAGATCATTTATAAATTTGATTCACAAGTCACAGTTGATATACTAAATAAATGGGAGATAGACCTGGAGAGAACTAGAAATTGGTGTGGCAATTAGATTGACAAACTATCAAGATTTTGAGATTGTATTACTTTTTGTCATATCCCTCAAAAAAATAATAGAGTAGTTGACGCAAGGGAGGATGATAACTAGGGTCAAAGGCTCACCTAGTTACCATGCAACCTCACTGAGTTAACACAATGGAAGAAAATAACCAAGAGATAATGCTAGAAGGAGAGAAACAATAGATCTTTAAGATTTAGAAATGTAATTCATGCATACCAGGTTGTATGGAATTTATGGTTGCGACCAAATACAAAGGTTCAATTATAAAATAGATTCTTCATGTATCATGCACAATCTACTATCTCTAGACTCCAACTCTAACCTCTACCCCTAGACTAAACCTAAGACTCTATACCCCTATTTATACTTACCAAAATGACTTACAAAAGATTCTAGATATGTACTAGATATAGTAATGAGCCAAAATAGGTCCACACACTTCCCAATGATCGATCTCATACATTAAATTCAATTCACAAATTAAATACATAGGTCAACTCTCAAAGAAGAACTAAGCAGACAACTCGGTGAACAAAGGAACCAAGCGTCACCAAACATGCTCAATGAGAAAAGCAAGGATCACTCAACAAACATGCACATTGAGCCAAGCCAGGCCAACTCGATAAAAGAAGATAGAGTAAATCCATCAAGAAAACAAAAAAAATATCTACAAAGAAGGTCCAAAGAAGCAAGTGAGCACTACCATTCAATGTGAGCAGGATAACTAAACAATCTAGGATTCTCTTGCATCAAATACCTAGTGTTGAAAGAAATAATTTTCTAAAGCATGAAGGTATCGCAACTCAAGCTTAATCCAACTTAGACTGAGAAATCTATGCAGCATCTTCAATAGGTTATCTTTTCCACTTTACCAAATTTATTCCATGTAATCCTTTCCTCTTGTGCTCTTACCAACTCTGTGGTTTAGAATATGTTCAACCTCTTCCATCTACTTCTTAGGGTAATCACTCGATATGATAACTTCTTCATAAAAGTCATGATACTCATACAGAACAACAACCTTAAATATAGGTGATATATCCATGTCATCTGGAAACTCAACTTCATAAGCATTACCACTATCAAATCGCCTCATGATATTACAAGGACCAAACTTCTTCATCTTCAATTTACTATATGTGCCAATGGGAAATCTATCTTTCTTCAAATGAACCATCACCTCATCACCCACTTCAAAAACCTTACACCTTCTTGATCTATTTGCACTATCCTTGTACTCTGTTCCAACTTATATTTCACTTCCTAATGCAAAGACTTCATAACTTCAAAAATCTCTTCTCCTTCAAAACTCCTATTCTCTTCTCCAACAATATCCTTCAAATCTGATATACCTCTAGGATACATTCCTATAACAATCTTAAAAGGTGTCCTTCCAGTACTCCTATTTACAAAGTTATTATATGAAAACTCTACTTGTGCCAATACCAAATCTCAATTACCTAGTTTATCTCAAACTAAGCATCTCAACAAATTACCCAAACTTATGTTTACAACTTTTTTCTACCCATTAGTTTGTGGATGGAATATAGAACTAAACTTCAACTCATTATCCAACTTCTTCCACAAAGTCCTCAAAAAATTACCAACAAACTTATTGTCTCTATTAGAGATAATGCTCCTCAGTAGTACATGCAATTTGACAATCTCCTTAAAGAAAATATCTACAAAGTGCACATAAACTATTGTCTTCTTACAAGGTATGACATGTGTCATTTGGAAAAATATGTCCACAACAAATATAGAATCATTCCCCTCTCACTATCCTTGGTAAGACAAGAAAAAAATCCATGCTAATATCACTCCAAGGTTTCTCAAGTATTGAAATAGGTGTAATATACAATCCAATGTTCTAAATTACTCATTTGAAAACTTGACAAACTCCACAACTCCTTACAAACTTCTAAACATCCTTATACAAGTAACAAAATAATACTTTTCCTTAAGAAAACTAAATCTCTTATCAATACCAAAATGTCCAACCAAGCCACTATTATGCTTTTCCTTGATCAAATTAATTCTCATTGATCCCCTTGGTATACATAATTGAATAATCTTGAACAAAATATCTTCTTAAATGAAATAATCTTCATACTTACTCGATTGATCTGGCAAATTTGGTGTTCTGCATGCTGGGTAAAAGCACAAACCTATGTCACCTTTTGTGATATCTTGTACCGTTTCGGCCGGAACACTTTCGGCCGTAACGTTTTCGGCTACATAATGAATCCGGCCGTACACACTTGGCGGTTTCACGCGCCTACGTGGCATGTATAGTTTCGGCCGAAAGGGTTACGGCCGAAACCCCGAAACGGAATAAAACTTGGTGCAAACCTCTAGCGGCTATCATTGTTACTATTGCGGTTCCTGAATTTTTGGAGAGTGGATTAAGGGTTTCGGCCGTAACTGGTTGGTGGTTTTTCCCTCCCTATTTTTTAATAGTTTTTAAATGTATTTTTTGATTAGTAGATGTTAATCGTACTTAAAATAGTTGTTTTTTACGTATTTTGTGAGTGGAATGCTTTAAATTATTATTTTTTTAATATGTTTAAATTATTTTAATTATTTTAGATTATTTAAGAATGGTATTTAAATTAATTTGTTAACAAAAATGTAGTTAAACATGAGATAAAAACGTAGAAAAACATTAATTAAAAGTGTAGAAAAATATTAGGAAAAACATTAGAGTAAAATATAGAAAAACATTAGTTAAAAGTGAAGAAAAACATTAGGTTAAAATATAAAAAAACATTAGGTTAAAATATAAAAAAACATTAGGTTAAAATATACAAAAACATTAGGTTAAAATATACAAAAATATACCTTCTAACATAACCTTATATTAACTACAATCATAACCCATACCACATTCTAACCATAACATAGGCCCTCTACTAACCGAATGAACCACACTTAGATATTGATGATGTTCATTTTAACAACTAGTTATTGTTAGGTAATAATGATTCTTACATTACCAAATGACACATAACGACCTCATGATACATTTCTAAGTATTTTTATCCATATATATGTTAAGGGGACCTAGGGACTCCTACTAGGTCATTACGTCTGTTATAGGTTGTAATAGGTATTCATATGTTTACTAGCACATAATAGGTATTGTTAGGTAATAATGAGTCTTACATTACCAAACAACACATTACTTTATCACTTATGTCAACTGCGTTTTTCAATACCTTATCCATACATGTGTGTCTTAAGGGGACATAGGAGTTGTAATAGGTCATACTATTTTTTATAGGTTAGATAATAAATCTTAACATGTATTATTAGGATATAATAGGTCTTATTAGGTAATGATGATTCTTACATTACCATATGACACATAACGACCTCATGATACATTTTTAGGTATTTTTATCCATATATATGTTAAGGGGACCTAGGGACTCCTACTAGGTCATTACGTCTGTTATAGATTGTAATAGGTACATTCATATGTTTACTAGCACATAATAGGTATTGTCAGGTAATAATGAGTCTTAAATTACCAAACAACACATTACTTGATCACTTATGTCAACTGCATTTTTCAATACCTTATCCATACATGTGTGTCTTAAGGGGACATAGGAGTCGTAATAGGTCATACTATTTTTTATAGGTTCTAATAAATCTTAATATGTATTATTAGGATATAATAGGTCTTATTAGGTAATGATGATTCTTACATTACCAAATGACACATAACGACCTCATGATACATTTTTAGGTATTTTTATCCATATATATGTTAAGGGGACCTAGGGACTCCTACTAGGTCATTACATCTGTTATAGGTTGTAATAGGTATTCATATGTTTACTAGAACATAATAGGTATTGTCAGGTAATAATGAGTCTTACATTACCAAGCAACACATTACTTGATCACTTACGTCAACTGCATTTTTCAATACGTTATCCATACATGTGTGTCTTAAGGGGACATAGGAGTCATAATAGATCATACTATTTTTTATAGGTTCTAATAAATCTTAATATGTATTATTAGGATATAATAGGTCTTATTAGGTAATGATGATTCTTACATTACCATATGACACATAACGACCTCATGATACATTTTTAGGTATTTTTATCCATATATATGTTAAGGGGACCTAGGGACTCCTACTAGGTCATTACGTTTGTTATAGGTTGTAATAGGTATTCATATGTTTACTAGCACATAATAGGTATTGTCAGGTAATAATGAGTCTTACATTACCAAACAATACATTACTTGATCACTTATGTCAACTGCATTTTTCAATACCTTATCCATACATATGTGTCTTAAGGGGACATAGGAGTCGTAATAGGCCATACTATTTTTTATAGGTTAGATAATAAATCTTAATATGTATTATTAGGATATAATAGGTCTTATTAGGTAATGATGATTCTTACATTACCATATGACACATAACGACTTCATGATACATTTTTAGGTATTTTTATCCATATATATGTTAAGGGGACCTAGGGACTCCTACTAGGTCATTACGTCTGTTATAGGTTGTAATAGGTACATTCATATGTTTACGAGCACATAATAGGTATTGTCAGGTAATAATAAGTCTTACATTACCAAACAACACATTACTTGATCACTTATGTCAACTGCGTTTTTCAATACCTTATCCATACATGTGTGTCTTAAGGGGACATAGGAGTCGTAATAGGTCATACTATTTTTTATAGGTTCTAATAAATCTTAATATGTATTATTAGGATATAATAGGTCTTATTAGGTAATGATGATTCTTACATTACCAAATGACACATAACGACCTCATGATACATTTTTAGGTATTTTTATCCATATATATGTTAAGGGGACCTAGGGACTCCTACTAGGTCATTACATCTGTTATAGGTTGTAATAGGTATTCATGTGTTTACTAGCACATAATAGGTATTGTCAGGTAATAATGAGTCTTACATTACCAAACAACACATTACTTGATCACTTACGTCAACTACGTTTTTCAATACGTTATCCATACATGTGTGTCTTAAGGGGACATAGGTGTCGTAATAGATCATACTATTTTTTATAGGTTCTAATAAATCATAATATGTATTATTAGGATATAATAGGTCTTATTAGGTAATGATGATTCTTACATTACCATATGATACATAACGACCTCATGATACATTTTTAGGTATTTTTATCCATATATATGTTAAGAGGACCTAGGGACTCCTACTAGGTCATTACGTCTGTTATAGGTTGTAATAGGTATTCATATGTTTACTAGCACATAATAGGTATTGTCAGGTAATAATGAGTCTTACATTACCAAACAACACATTACTTGATCACTTATGTCAACTGCATTTTTTCAATACGTTATCCATACATGTGTGTCTTAAGGGGACATAGGAGTCGTAATAGGACCTCATGATACATTTCTAGGTATTTTTATCCATATATATGTTAAGGGGACCTAGGGACTCCTACTAGGTCATTACGTCTGTTATAGGTTGTAATAGGTATTCATATGTTTAAACTAGCACATAATAGACTGACCTTACTATCAACCTTAATAAAACTATATCCCATTTACTTTATTAACATTCTTAACTCTAATTCAAACTAGTAAATTAAGTCATGAGTTCTAAATTGTAAATTAACATTTGCTAACTAAACTCATTTACTTATCTAGTAACAAATTTTTCTATCCCTATGTCCTAACTGTCATCTACACTCTAGGCCATAATCATCAAAGCATTTACATCAAAATTTAGATTTTAGTCAAGAATTATATTTTTTTATTGCATGCATGTACATGTGTGCACTTAGTTATCATTTAATCAAGAAATTTTATTTTATTTTTATTGCATATACATGTACATATACGAATATTTATTTTTCACATTTGCATGAGCACGTTACAATGTACATTAGATATGGTCTCTAAGATAATTTGTTTTAAAATACATATGTATGTTACATGATTGTTCATTTAGCACCATACTTTTAATGTTGTGTATTTATATGTACATGTGTTTCAAATTAAATTTAACTTTTAATCATTTTAATTTAAATAGACTTGTATGTTTATATTTGTATATATATGCATGTGCAGATCTCTAGATATTTATCACTCAGATTGTAGCTTCACATTCATATTCTCATATTTATTTTCATATATACACTATGGCATCTGGTTCTGGGGATCATGCTCCTGCTGTCCCTGTATATTTAATTATTTAAAAAAGACAAAACAATATTTTTTTATATCAAAAAGTCACACTAACCGCAAGCGGTTTCTCAAGCCGACTAGGGGTTTCGGCCGTAACTGTTCTGGCCGAAACGGTTATGGACGAAATAGTTCTGGCTGTAACTGTCTATGTGGTAGCCTATGTGGCAACCAAACAAGAAAAAATCAGAACTTCTGTAAACATCTCACTTTGAAGGCCAATTTGACCTACTAAATTGAAGTATTTTTTAAAACTAAAAATATACTTTAGTAGTTCTCGGAGTCACGATTATGATTGTATAATTTTTTTAAAGTTTTGATTATGAATAATATGTTATAATTTAAAAATATTACAAGTAGGTATCTTAAGATTCAAGAAGATGTCTATTCAAAAATAAGAAAAAAATATTAAATCATGTTAAATTTTAATTTTTTTTTAATGGTGCACTAGAGGAGAGAGTCTTCTTCAAGAATATGTAATTTAAAAAAAAAAAAATGTAGATTTGATGGAAAATGTTTGACGGGAGAAAAAAACTGTCTATTTCTGATAACTTTGACTTTGACCAGTTATAACTTCAAAAATATTAGCCGAATTTCAATTTTTATTTTTTGGTGCACCAAGTATACATGTTAACTCTAACATATTCCAAAATAAAACCAAAATATGAAGATTTGAATATATTTGTTTGACGGGAAAAAAACTCTATATTTTTAGTATTTTTAAAAAATTAAAAAATACACTTTAAAAATTCAAAAATAAATAAAATTTTCACTCAATTTTTTTAAAATAAATTATAGACATAAACTTCATCTAATTTTACACATTTCATTAGTTTACATCATCTTCAAATTCTAAGCACAAATGCCACTTTTATTTCGTTAAAGTTGAAGACTTTAAATTCTGATATCACTTCTCCTTTATAAAAGGTGACACAGGTTTGTGCTTTTACCCTGCTCTCGACTAAAAAAAAATCACACTCAATTTCATACAAAGATGTCATCTCATCAAAACCAAGAACTTCAACCTTCATCTCAGTCAACAAATATCACCTTCTACTCAATGCATCTGCAACTCAGTTAGTGACTTTGCATTTATGCTTAGTCAAAAATGTGAAATTATACAAACACGCAACCCACTTCATATGCATTTGATTCAACTTATGTTGACTTCCCAAATATTGTCAAGCCTTATGATTAATAAACAACTTCTCACTAAATAAAGTAATAGGTTTACCTTCTTGAATTGACACAACTCCAACTATACTACCATTTCTATCACACTTCACTTGAAATACCTTATTGAAATTAAGCAAGGAAAACACAGGTAATTTAGCAACCTTATGTTTCAAAGTCTCAAAACTCTTATCAACACCATGTGTCCACTTGAATTTCATTTTATATCCTTTCATTATCTTAGTCATAGTATTACAAGTTGAACTAAAATTTCTTATATGCATCCTATAGAAACTTGCAAAACTATGAAATGATCTCACTTCCCCAACATTCTCAGGTGTAGGCCAATCAAGAATCGCCTGAACCATTCCATGATATATCATCAAACCATTAGTGGAAATCAAAAAACCAAGGTATAGAATCTCCTCTTTCATGAATGAACACATCTTCAAATTAATCAGCAACCTCTCTTCTTTCAATCTCTCCAACACTTTCCTAGTATGAAACATCTTCTCTAAACTTATTGAATATCTAAATATCATCAAGGTATGCAATCAAAAACTTACCCATGAATTTCTTCAAAACCTCATTCATCAATTTCATAAAAGTACTCAATGCATTAGTTAAACCCAAAGGCATAACCAACCACTCGTACAAGCCTTCTTTTGCCCTGAAATTATTTTTCCATTTATCACCTTCTTTGATTCTAATCTAGCGATAGTCACTCTTCAAATCAATCTTGGTAAAATATCTTGCACCACTTAAAAAATTCATTATATCATCTATCCTTGGTATAGGAAACCTATACTTCGTCGTGATCTTATTGATTTCTCTAGAATCTATACACATTCTCCATTCTCCATTATTTTTTGGTGCTAACATAGAAGGTACTACATGCGGACTCAAACTCTTTCTAATCAAACCTTTTTAAAATAATTCATATAATTTTCTATTAAGCTATTCATTCTTAGTTGATGTCAATCTATAAGGTTATTTATTTGGCAAATTAGGTACATACAATGACTTATACTCTTGCTTGTGGTAAATCATTAGGTAGATTCTCCAAAAAAAATTCCTTGTACTCGATAAGTAACTCTTCAAATTTTGTTGGAACTCAGTCAACATTGGCACTACTCAATGTATTAGGAATTATAGCAAAGAGAACATTTTGTTTCTTCACATCTTTGAAAAACCGATTTCCATTTACCAAGAAAACCTTGACAGTTTTATAATTATCTTCATCTAGTTTCTCTATTAAGGTTAATGATACTTGTCTCTTTCCATTAGCCCAAATGGTATACCAATTCAATCTCCTATTATGCATTGCTTGTCTATCATACTTCCAAAGTCTACCCAAAATAATATGACAACAATCCATGGACATTATATCGCACAAGACTTCATCATAGTATCTCCCAATCTTAAATTTCATGAGGTTTTTTTCACTTACCAGTAACTTATGCTCATTCCTAATCCAAACAATATGGTATGGCTTAGGATCTTTCAACCTCTACAGCTACAACTTGCTAGCTAATTCCTCTATTGCCAAGTTAGATAAACTATCACTATCAATGATTACTTTGCAACATTTATCTGCAATCTTGCATTTAGTTTTGAATGGACTTCTTAAAATAGGTTCCTCATCATATTTCTCATTTTGCAAGGTTATCGTCATCAAGTTCTTTCCATTTTCAAGTTCATTAGGTGGACTCTTGAAATATTCTTATTGAACTAGAAGGCATTGCTTCTACTACTTATAGTCTTCTTTTCTAAATGAGTACATTCAAAGGCACTATGACCTTCTTCTCCACACTTAAAAAAAGTTCCATGAAACCCTTCTCTACTATAACCACCTTAGTAAGAACTACCTCTTCCACGATGTGAATTATTACATTTCCACTCGGACTTCCCTTTGTCTTCACCTTGTCATTCACATTTTCCTTTATCTTGCATTGTACCATCGCATCCTTTATTTTTTCATAAGATATGCATCTACCTCTCTAAAGTATTCATTGTATTCTTCTTTATCTTTTCTCATACCTCTTTTTCAAAACCTCTTCAACCTTCAAAGCATACTAGTGTTCTTCTTCCACACAATCCATCTTACATAATTAATCTAATCTTGAATTGTAGTCCTCAATCCATTCAGGTATCAAGAAACTTTCTCAACATCATGATCCACATGTCTAAATTTGATATATAATTTATATAATTCCTCTATCTAAGCCTTCACATTCATATCCTTCTATCTTAGATTTTGGGTATGTACAGGATCATGGTGGGTCAAAAACTGGCAATGTGGGAAAGAAACTAGTCCAAAAATATCCAAAAGAGATTTGAAATTTGTTCTAACGTTTTTCTCCCAATCCTAATACCAAAGAAAAGAAAAGCTTCCATGGCATATTGGGTATCCTATATATCAGGTATCCAATATATCAGATACCCAAAACCTATGCATAGATTTTTTAAAATTTTGAATGCTTATATTGTCACTTTCTTTCAACATTAACGACCTCTACTATCAATTATTGGCTTCTAAATCAGGTATACAAAAATTCCTTGCCATTTTCTCACTCCACATTGCATCTAAAGAGTTTAAATTTTATTGGTATTTGATTGATTTAGTTTTTTTTTTTTTTAATTTAGGTTTTTGTAATGAAAATGGAATTTTTTAAAGTTTTATTTATAATTTTTCCATTCAAATTATAATTATATGTTCATTTACATTATAAAAATGCATGATAGAACCTAACCAACCTCCAAACATTCCCCTACCAAATGATGATCCTCAAAATAATCTAGAACCACCACTACCCCCTAAAAACCCTCCCCAAATTCAAGACCTAATTGAAGAAAATATCAAACAATTGAGGGTTGTCCAACAAACATATAACACTATCCTTATTTTATCTCCCATGCTAATCACCCTTAATACTATTGTGGCGAATATTAAGACCATTACCGACTGATGGGGACACAACCCAAGAACAGAATGGAACCAACAGAAAGGGAAAATTATATTAACTGAGAAAATAAGCTAGTAAAAATAGTACAGAGAAAATAAACTTCAAAACATGCCCTAAGGGCTTACAATAGCATAAATCTCGAGAATATTTCTCCTTTTAGCACCTCCTCTCAAACTCCACTCCGAACTGCCCTTTACAATGCCAGAAATCTCCTTAAATAGACCTCGGAGGGTTAAGGACTAGGAGTAAATTCGAGAAAGTTCTAGTAGGCATCCACCGACGAAATAGAAGGTTCTAGAAGCTGCGTTAGAAGTCGGTGCAAATCTAGAAGAATCCAGAAACAGTAACCGAACTTCCGGGAGGCATAACTTTTGAACCGTAGCTCCGATTGACGAACCGTTTACATTTTCGGAAAGCTCTTGAAGCGCTCTATAGCCCTATGGACAAGCTTTTCTCGTCCCCCATTTTTAGACCCTTTTTGAGGTCATTTAATGCCCCAAACCTGACTTTGAAGCATTCTTAGGAGGTCTCCAAAACCCAAAAAAACTGCAATAACTTTCAAATCATGGGGCCTATTGACCTGATTCTTTTTTTGGAATGCTCTAAATCATGATTACATTCATCTGGCCAATTCACACCTTCTAGTTTACCGAGATGATGGCCCAAATACATGCTCCTATTTTTTTAGGATTTTCAAACGCACTGATAGTTGAACTATGAGAGTTGGAACCTTTATTTGAGCCAAATGGGTATCCAAAAATGTAAAGACATGAAACAGAAACTAAGTCTAAGTACATTTTTTTTGGGTGACACAGGATTGCTCTTATACCTCTGGATGTTCTTGCATCAGACACCTAGGGTAGATTGAAAAGTGACCCTGTCACTTTATGGATGGTAGAGGAAATCCCAAATGGGAAACCTCAGCTGCTGAAATCCAAGTTGAGTCCTCGATTGGTCATCCTTTCCATTTGACCAAATACTCTTCATACTGCCTGTTTCTGGTACTCCTACCCACACGATGATCTAGAATGTCTTCTATCTCCTCCTTCTTAGAAGCAGGAATTGGACATGGCTCTAATACTAGCTCCTCATCTGCACAATCATCATGATACTCTGTTAAATCTGCAATGTTGAAAATGGGAGAAATTTGAATACCATCTGGCAGCTCCACTTCATATGCATTTCCTGAGTCATGTTTCTTCAAAATTTTGCAGGGGCCAAATTTCTTCATTTTCAGCTTATTGTAAGTACCGACTGGAAATCTTTCTTTTCGTAAGTGTACCATGACTAAATCTCCTACTTGGAATTCCTTATGTCTTCTCCTTTGATCAGCCCTAGCTTTATACTCTTGATTCATCTTGGTTTTGTGTGCCTGAACCTCCTCATGTAGACGCTTGATATGTTCAACAAATTCCTCAGCTTCAACACTTTTCCTCTACCCTTGTTCTATCTTCCTCAGCTCTGGTGCAGTCCTTGGGCTATTCCCATATACAATTTGGAATGGTGATTTTCCAGTACTCGTATTTACAGAGTTATTATAAGCAAACTCTGCCTGTGGTAGAATCAAATCCCATCCCTTGGGCTTATCCCCAACTAAACATCTCAGCAAATTTCCTAGACTTCTGTTTGACCATCAGTCTGTGGGTGATGCATGGAACTGAATTTTAGGTCTGTTCTCAACTTCTTCCACAATTTCCTCCAGAAATACCCCACAAATTTAGTATCTCTGTCAGAAACTATACTCCTTGGAAGACCATGTAGTCTTACCACCTCTTTGAAAAACAAGTCTGCAATATGGACAGCATCATGAGTTTTGTGGCATGGAATGAAATGTGCCATTTTGGAGAACCTATCAACCACCACGAATACTAAGTCATTACCCCTTTGTGTCCTTGGCAATCCAAGAACAAAATCCATACTTATGTCCTCCCTTGGCCTTGATGGAACAGGCAATGGTTGATATAGGCCAGTATTTTGACTAAACCCCTTGGCAACTTGACAAACCTGGCAACTCTGTACAAACTTCTTCACATCTTGTGTAATTTGAGGCCAAAAATAATGTTCTCTAATAATGGCAATGGTCTTATCCTGACCAAAATGTCCTGCCATCCCTCCACTATGTTTCTCCTTAATCAGATTTTCCCTCATGGAACTCCTTGGAATGCACAATTGACTACCTTTGAACAACATGCCATCCTGAATCAAATAGTCTAACCACTTGGTTCTATCTATAGCAACAGGTTCTTTACAAGCTTTCCATGCTTCAGCAAAATCAAGATCCTCAGGGTACAAATTCTTGAGTTCATCAAACCCAACTACTTCAACCTGCATTACTGTAAGCAGTGACTGTCTCCTACTTAGTGCATCTGCAACCCTGTTAGATTTTCCACTTCTATGCTTGA
Organism: Cupressus sempervirens; assembly: GCA_028749045.1. NCBI lineage: Eukaryota > Viridiplantae > Streptophyta > Pinopsida > Cupressales > Cupressaceae > Cupressus > Cupressus sempervirens. The sequence continues at coordinate 71,320,770 of CM053788.1, forward strand.
ACACAAATGTATAACTCTGCAAGAATTCTACCCACTTCATATGCCTCTGATTCAATTTACCTTGGCTATTTAGGTACTGTAATGCCTGATGATCAGTATACAAAAAAAATTCCTTTGGCAATAAATAGTGCCTCCATTTCTTTAAAGCCTGAACTATTGCATAGAACTCTTGATCATAAACAGAATACTTCTTCTTTGCATCATTCAATTTCTCACTAAAATATGCAATAGGCTTACCTTCTTGGCTTAATACAGCCCCAATAGCGCTACCACTAGCATCACAATCCACCTAGAACACTTTTCTAAAATCTGGAAGTGCCAACATAGGCTGTTCTGTCACCTTCTTCTTTAAGAATTCAAAACTTCTCGCAGCTGCTGCAGTCCATTTGAACTCTTTTCTATCCCCTCTTATTGTATCAGTTAGGGGTGCACATATGCCACTGAAATTCTTAATAAAATTCCTGTAAAAACTAACCAGACCATGAAATGATCTTACCTCAGTAGAAGTCCTTGGAGTAGGCCATTCCAAGATGGCTTTTACCTTCTCTGGATTCATTTTGAGACCTTCAGGTGATATAACAAACCCCAAATAGACTAACTCCATTTTTGCAAAGACACACTTCTTTAGATTAATTAACAGTTTCTCTTCCCTTAGCCTTTCAAGGACACTACGAATATGCAGTAAATGTTCTTCCAAAGTCTTTCTGAAAATTAAAATATCATCCAAATAAACAATAACAAATTTTCCCAAGAACTTCTTAAGTACCTCATTCATGAGCCGCATGAAGGTGCTTGGGGCGTTCGTCAATCCAAAGGGCATGACTAACCACTCATAAAGACCCTCCTTGGTCTTGAAGGCTATTTTCCACTCATCTCCTTCTCAAATCCGTATATGATGATAGCCACTCTTCAGATCTATCTTTGTGAAGTACTGAGCTCCACTCAAGCAGTCCATAAGATCATCCATCCTTGGCAAAGGAAATCGGTACTTGATGGTTATCCTATTTATAGCTCAAGAATTTGTACACATCCTCCACTCTCCACCCTTCTTTGGTGCGAGTATTGTAGGTACTGCACATGGACTCAGGCTCTCTCGAATCAAGCCCTTCCTCAACAGCTCCTGAACCTGTCTATTTAGCTCCTCTGTTTCAGTAGGAGTCATCCTGTGAGCAGCCTTGTTAGGAAAACTAGCTCCTAGAATCAGATCTATCTGATGACTGATTTGCCTTACTGGTGGCAATCCATTTGGAACATTATCAGAAATAATATCTCCAAATTCCCCTAGTAAATCTGAAACTTCAAATGGTATTTCACTACTACCTTCTTTATCTTTCCTAGGAATCAAAGCATAGCACATATGCTGATGTTTCATGCCATCTAAAAACTTCCTTCCATCAACAAGACAAATCCTAGCACTGCTACATACCTTTTCACCTTCCTTTTTCATGGGCTTCAATTTGTGGTTAACTCCATCCTTTGTCAGAGAGTATGTGTTTGCATGTCCATCATGCACTGCATGTATCAAACTGCCATGGTCTACCCAATAATAGATGGCAAACATCCATCGAAATAACATCACAGAGAACTTCATCATGGTAACTCCCAATTTTGAATTTTACTAAACATTGTTCACTTACCAGGACCTTATGATCATCTTTTACCCAAGAAATCCGATAGGGCTGGGGATGTTTCTCCCTCTTGAGCTTCAGCTTAGAGGCCATCTCTTCTGATACCAAGTTATCAGTGCTACCACCATCAATGATCACATCACAACATCTATCCTCACACTTGCATCTGGTACGGAACAAACTCCTCCGCTGTCCTGGTTCATTTTCACCGCTTAGTAGGACTCTTTCATTTACCAAGGTCTCTCCTCTTTCTGCATCCTCTGAATGTGATGATTGTGCATCCTCATCCACATGAGCAACCCTAGCTTGGCCCTCAGTTCTCCTATCTTTCCTTCCTTGTCGTTGAGGGCATTCAAAGGCACGATGACCTTCTTTATTGCAATGGAAATAGGTACCACGAAAGCCTCCTCTTCCTTGTCCACGTCCTCTACCTCTTCCTCTTTGATTTCCAAAGTCTTGATCATGGGAGCGGTTGAAACCCTCATTCCTCTGGTTTCTGCTAGTACCCACATCTTCATTTTTCTTTTGGGTTTCATTGCGGCCTCCAGATGGTCTACCGCTTCCCCTTCCTCCTTGACCACACCCTCTTTGTCTTCCTTCAAACCTTTTATTCAGCTTCTCTTCAACTCACAGGGCAAACTGGTATGCCTCTTCAACGCTGGTCATTCTTACCAGACTTAATTCCTCCTGGATGCTAGGTCGCAACCCACTGATATAACGAGCAACCTTCTCCTTAATTGCTTCTGCATGCCCCACTCTAATCAAGAGTCGGTAAAACTCCTCTGTATATTCTTGGACTGATCTTCCTGCTTGCTTTAACCCATGCATCTTCTTAAACAGATCAAGCTCGTAGTCCACAGGAATGAACTGCTTCTTCAATTTGTCCACCATGCGATCCCATCTTGTGATCTTCTCCTTTCCTCTTCTAAGTCTTTCCAGTTGAACCTCTTGCCACTAGATTTTGGCATGGCCTTTCAGTTTGGCCTTTGCAAACTTAACCCTATCTGGGTCCCTTATATCCTCATACTCAAAGTATTCTTCCAGTTCATTGATCCAATCGATCAACTCATCTGGTTTCAGATTTCCTGAAAATATACCCACTTCAATTGTAGGTCTTTTCCCAAACTTAGTAATGGCCCTAAAAAGCCTTTCCTCTACAGGATTCAGAACTTCCCCGTCAACTTTCTCTTCTGGTCCCATTACTTCCTCTTCATTGTCATCCTCACTATTGTCACCTGCGGCAACATTTGCTCCTCTATGAAGCTCCTCTTGCAATGCTTGTACCTGCCTCTGGAGGGCTCTAACCTCCTCAGGATCAATAGCTCTGGCCCTTCCACCACACTCTCTTTGTGGAGGCATCTTCTAACTTGAACCCACAACCACACAGTCCTGGTGCAAACTGCCTCACAGTCAGCGCTTTGTCTACACACTCAGGAAAACCCGCTCTGATACCACTTGATGGGGACACAACCCAAGAACAGAATGGAACCAATAGAAAGGGAAAATTATATTAACTGAGAAAATAAGCTAGTACAAATAGTACAGAGAAAATAAACTTCAAAACATGCCCTAAGGGCTTACAATAGCATAAATCTAGAGAATATTTCTCCTTTTAGCACCTCCTCTCAAACTCCACTCTGAACTACCTTTTACAATGCTAGAAATCTCCTTAAATAGACCTCAGAGGGTTAAGGACTAGGAGTACATTCTAGAAAGTGCTAGTAGGCATCCACTGACAAAATAGAAGGTTCTGGAAGCTGCATTAGAAGTCGGTGCAAATCTAGAAGAATCTAGAAATGGTAACCGAACTTCCGGGAGGCATAACTTTTGAACCGTAGCTCCGATTGACGAAGCGTTTACATTTTTGAAAAGCTCTCGAAGTGCTCTATAGCCCTATGGACAAGATTTTCTCGTCCCCCTTTTTTTACCCTTTTCGAGGTCATTTAATGCCCCAAACTTGACTTTGAAGCATTCTTAGGAGGTCTCCAAAACCCGAAAAACTGCAATAACTTTCAAACTGTGGGGCCTATTGACCTGATTCTTTTTTTGGAATGCTCTAAATCATGATTACATTCATCTAGCCAATTCACATCTTCTAGTTTATCGAAATGATGGCCCAAATACATGCTCCTATTTTTTTGAGATTTTCAAACGCACTGATAGTTGAACTATGAGAGTTGGAACCTTTATTTGAGCCAAATGGGTATCCAAAAATGTAAAGACATGAAATAAAAACTAAGTCTAAGTACATTTTTTTTGGGTGACACAAGATTGCCCTTATACCTCTGGATGCTCCTGCATCACCAACCAACATGATGTAGCTCTTTGTTGGCATGACGAGATTCACCACCAGTTTGATGATGGGGTTGTGGCCCTTAATATTAGTATAAAAGAATTAATTGGCCTATTTTCCAACCCCAAAACTAGTAAAATAGTTGACCCTAGAAAACCAAAATTGTAAATAAAATTGTGCATTAATGAGGCCATTAAAACTCATTTTTGGGATCATTGGTGGATGGTTTCTAACAAAACACCACACAAAAATTTGGAGGTGCCCATATATTTCTTGAGAAAATTATATGTTGAGTTTGTCAAAGGTCTTAAAGTTAATTATTGGAGCATGAAGTTGAATATGGGCATAAAAGGTGGAGCTCTACAGGATGGACCTGGGGCAAAGCGGAAGAAAGCCTCCTCCTATTCAACATCCCGATGTCATCGTTGAGGCTAGTGTGACATCTATTAGAGTCATTCATCATTGGAGTAGTCTACTAGTCAGCATACTAGGTCATTATTGCCTCCTTGTGTTGATGATGTTGGTGTTAGTACATCTAGAAAATGCTCACATGTCTATGTGTCGCATACTTGTGTTATGTGCAAGAGTCTTTGTCTAGGTCCCATTACTAATTTTGAGTTTCAGTTTGAGTTTGGAGATGATGACACAGTAGACATGGCTACTGAGATAGCCGCAACTTCTACAAGAGATGAGGGGCAGGCAAAGACATGAATTCCTTCTATTATGATAAGTTTATAAATTTGATTTGTCATAGCATTGTTAATTATTTAAAATCAATATTTATATATTTTTTAAAATTATAACTTCTTACTTATGTACATTATGTGATCCATTTATGTCTAGCTAATGGTAGAGGAGGAGATGAGAGATTTGGATGTTATCACACTTTCGGCCATTTCATTTGGCCATTAGACCTCTATGGTAAGTATTATTTGATTAATCATTAATTTCTTGTTTGATATTGTATTTTACATGATTTCTCATCTTCTTTTTCTCTTGCAGGTTTCACTTGACAGTGGAGGAAAGTGTGAGGGGGTTGCACCATCGACCATTGACAAGGGGAAGGTAATAATACGTTTTAAATTCATTAAATGCATATATGTATGTATGTATGTATGTATGTATGTATATGTATACATATACATACATATACATATATATATATGTATACATATGTATATATATATGTATACATATATATATATATATGCATACATATACATACATATATATATACATATATGTATATATATATATATGTATATATATGTATATATATATGTATATATATGTATACATATATATATATATATACATATGTATACATATATATATATATATATATATGTATGTATATGTATGTATATGTATACATATACATATATGTATACATATACATATATGTATATATATATGTGTATATATGTATATGTACATATATGTATATATATATATATGTATATATGTATATGTACATATATGTATATATATGTATATATATGTATATGTATACATATATATACATATATATACATATGTATGTATGTATATGTACATATATGTATATATATGTATATATATGTATATGTATACATATATATACATATATATACATATATGTATATACATATGTATACATATGTATATATGTACATATACATAGATACATATATATATATATATATGTATGCATATGTATATATATACATATATATATATTTATTTATTTATTTATTTACTTTTTAGTTATTTGTACTAATGAAATATTATTTTATAGGAGGTGGCCTCTAATGATGTACATACCCAAATTCACCATCGTAGGCCCTTGGGAATTCCCATTCGTAGCGAAAGCCCTATAGTATGTATATTTATCATTTATTTGTTACTTATCTTAATGTTCTTAGATTATAATAAAAAAGATTTTTATTATTTTAAAAACTATATTTTTAACTATCATAGGAAACACTTGATGTAATGGAGGGATATCAGCAGGGCTTTGTATTTTGCTCACTCAACCGACATTTACTAATCAGAGATAATAGGAGGTAAATTTGAATTTTAATTCTTGATTATGTTATCATTAATAACATCATATTTTAAGTATTAGATCAATCTAACAACCATAAAAACATGTTTAGGTCAGACATAGCAAGGTATGTGCTTTGTGGAGGACATATGTGAGGACTCCTGAGCGGAGGAGGAAGGCATGGAGAGGTAAATAAAGCTACCCTCATTATTGATCAATATTCCTTTGAGTAAATTTATATTTTATATGTACAAATAATTTAATTAACTAGTCTGACTTGGATTTTGTCTTTTTTGTTCATATAGGAGCTAGAGAGCTCAAAGAGTGCATCAAGGAGACTCCAATTTAATGATCCTCACGTAGCCTAGGATATATAGTATTTTTTTAGGGATGCCTTAGGGAACACTTTTAGATGGCATATGCCATATTTTATGTATAAACTTTGATTTCAAAGATGTATTTTGATGGCATGTGCCATATTTTGTATATAGATGTACATTTTGACATACATTTGCATCAAATTTATATATGATTATGTATTTTCATATATTATATTATTTTGAATCATTGCACATGTGTTTTTTATAGTGTATGAAATCTTCTTTATTTTAATAATATTCATTAGATTATTTTAATTGAATTCTCGTTCATTGGAATCTTGTCTATGGTATATGAAATCTTATTCAGTGTAGTCTTGTTCATTAGAATCTTCTTCATGGTTTATGAAATCAATATCACACCAATACAAAAGAATTGAACTCCTCCAAAGATTTAAGTAACACCAAAACCAAAATCCCTCCTTAAGAAAATATAGCTAGAAATGAAGACAAGCCCTTGAAATTTTTCAGCATCCAACTAACCACGAAGATAATGAACAAACAAAATAACAAGGGCTTTCAGTTACGACTCTCAAAGATCATTGCTCAAATGTTCTTAATGCACCTTGTGGGCACTTTGATGTGTGGTGTTCATGAAATTTATAGTGATGAACCAATGCATGACCAATAGTTCAAAATTTGTGCACTGGTGCACCAATTCACTGAGGAACACTGTAAGGTTTGGCATTGATTAAGATCATTGTGCTAATTTTAAACAAAACTAAGTCTTGCATAATGGAGAGAGGTTATTGTGGGAATTGATATCACAATCATTTCTCATCTTATAGTTATTTGATAGGCCTCACGAGTTCTAAGATACAACCGTTGGAATATCGCAGCCCAAATGTGCTTAGGGCACCTTGGAGACACTCTGGTTCAAGGTGCTCACAAATGTTCTAGGCCCTCTGTCGTTAAAAAATTGGTGTCATTGGAGTTCACCCAACCATCTAGAGCTAACAGCACCAATGAAATGATGCCATGAAAAATGGTTCAAAATTTGTGCACCAATTCACTAAGGAACACTATGAGGTTTGGCATCAATCGAGATCGTTGTGCCAATTTCAAAAAAAATTGAATCTCCCAAAAATGAGAGAGGTTATTATGGGCATCCATATCATAGTCCTTTGACATCTAACATTTCTTTGATAGGAATCATGAGTTATGAGTTACAAGCATCAGAAGATCAAACCCCAAACGTGCTTAAGACACCTTGGAGACACTCTAGTTTGAGGTTCTTGTGAATGTTCTATGCTCTCCATGGTCAAAATAGTGGTGTCATTGGGGTTCACCTAGCCTTCAGGAGCTTATGATGCTAATGAAATGATGCCATGACAAATGATTTGAAATTTTCACATTGGTGGACCAATTCACTAAGGAGCATTGTGAAGTTTGACAATTACCAAGATCATTGTACGAATTTTTTTAAAAATTGAATCTCCTAGAACTGAGAGAGGTTATAGTGGGAATGGATATCATGGTCCTTTATAATCTAAAATTTCTTTGATAGGCCTCATGAGTTCTGAGTTGCAAGCATCAGAATATTGCAGTCCAAATGTGCTTAGGACACCTTGGAGATGCTATGGTCTGGAGTGCTCATAAACATTCTAGGATCTCCATGGTCAAAATAGTGATGTCACAAGGGTTCATCTAGACATCTAGGGATAATGGTACTGACAAAATGATGTCATAATGAACAGTTCAAAAGTTGTGCATTCGTGCACCAATTCAGTAAGGAACACTGTGAGATTTGGCATTAACCAAGATTGTTGTGCAAATTTTGAATAAAATTGAATCTCCCAGAACTGAGAGAGATTATTGTGGGCATCAATATCATAGTCCTTTAGCATCTAATATTTCTTTGACAGACCTCATGAGTTCTGAGTTACAAGCATCAAAATATCATAGCCCAAACATGCTTATGGCACCTTGGAGATGCTCCAATTTGAGGTGCTCATGAACATTCACTAATACATTAGGGGTCAGTTTGCGATGCCAATTTGTGACGGCGAGAAAATGTTATTTTTTTTGGCTTTTTTTTCAATTATAGCCCAACAACATCGTAATTACGACATCAGGCAATGTAGGTGTCGCAATTGCGACGTTGTCAGGCTATAATTGAAAAAAAAGAAGCCCGCATTGGTCATTCGGTGGGTTTTCTTTTGCAGCATATCAAGTCACGTTATATGCCATTTCAAACATTGAAAACCTGAACTTTGAGGTGCATTGCAAGACAAATCAGCAGTTACTCGATCCAAGTTTGTGGAGTATGCACTCCCCTCCATGAAAGTTGAGGCATTGTTGCAGATAGACCATCGGTAATCACATAAGACTGAAGGGAGAATTATTAGAAAGAACAAAAGGAGAAACATCTCTCTACAAACTTTGGGAAGGGAGAGCTGTGTCGGCTCATCCTCATCTTCATCTGTGTTCACAATCTCCCAAACCCAAATAAAACTTAATTAGCACTAAATTAGGTCATTGATTTCATTCCAACTTCTTCTGCATTCAAAAACCCTCAAACTTACCTACAAAACTAGGGGTTGTTGCGTATGTTATATGCATTTGGAGAAGGGTACGTGCATCGATGTTTTACGTTATATTTATTTGGAGAAGGGTATATTATCAAGCTCTACAGGTGAGAAATGTCCACAACTTAGCAATTTGTGTGGGTGGAAGTTTTATTGCTAAATGATAAATTAGTTTTATTGCTAAATGATAAATTAGTTACATTCATACACAGGTTCTGAGTATACAACACTACCAGTAACATATTTTGATTGATTGGTCAGGCGAATTCAGTGTAATTATTTCTATCACAGCCAGTATCATGTTATTAACGCCCAATGACCTAACACTCATCACAGAATATATACTATAAGAATAATTCATATGTAATTCCAACATTGAAACTGACAAAGATCATGGTTTTCCATCCATTCAAAATCATGTTGTAAATAGAAAAAAGTGAACTATCAAAAGGAGAACATTTAACTACTTATTGTAACTTATTATAGGTTTAAACAACCATATACACCATGAGATGCCCAATTTGGTAACAAACATTTTCACCTATGAAATACCCAGATCTGAGTCCATTGCTACTATATAATTTGCATTTGAGGAAAAAGTTGGATTTTTGAAACAAACTTGTGGAGGAGTTCCTTACCAAATAGATTATTCATCAAACTTGAATTTTTTCATTTTTAAAATTACCCATCATTGCATATCCTAATTAGGGTTTATACCAGAAATTGAGTTTAGAACACAAAATAGAAAGAGTGATTGTGCTACTAACCATAGCATGACACTCAAAGCCACTGAAATTCGAAGAAAAGCCCATAGATCATGAAAAGTAAGCTAGGAGAACCCTTTCCAAGCCTCTTGGAAAAAGTAAACTATATACAAAAGCTGACTAATATCAATAATATACCATGATATGTTTGATGTAATAGCTACTCTAGCGAACCCTAAACCCACTTGGAAGATTAATAACCAGCTCAGAAATGCATGAAACATCAACACCACTAAGGCAATCCAAGCCATTACCATGACTTTTCTCTATGCTTGAAGAAACTTTTGCATTGGGAAACCTAATGCATAGGCAGACAGTTTTGGTAGCATCCAAAGTGCATATTCTCCTAATAGATTTGCTACATTCTCCTCCTACCATAGTAGCTTCAGGATTGGAGTTGCAAAGATGTAAATAGAACTCAAGAGCACTGATGCAGCTAGTAGTATTAAACATGAACACTGCAAATACACTCCAAGCATTTGATGTTTTCCTGCTCCAACTACCTGATCATAGAGGGTTTATTTATTTAGAGAACAAAAAACTGTAAACCTGAAACAATGTTTACAAGCTAAAATTAATCTTTATAACCATTAACTTGGTGAGTGAACTTTTTGGGTTGGGTTAGGTGTTTGAGGACCTTGGAAACCATAGTAGAACCCTCGTGAAGTTGAGTCCTTGTATTTGTATATGTGAGCCATTAGTAGCCCTAAGGAACATTGTCGGTTTGGATTGCAATTTCATCTTTTGGCAAGACTGCCTAATAGTTGATAAAGAGCCCTTACCGATCTTTGCATCATTCCCCTCATCCTTAGTAGGGATGAATCATCTAAATAGTACCGCGTAGATTTTTTTGAGACAAAACATATGAAAAGATCAGATAAATTCCATCTAAATTAACCAAAGTAGATATATAAATCCTATTTTAACTATAAGTTTGCACATTATTATAGAAAAAGACTATATTCGTATCTCCTTCCTAAAGCCAATCAACCCTTACCTTCTACTTCCTAAAAATAGTTCTCATTACTTACTTAAGTTCTCAAACAACTTGAGACTCCTCTCTACTCAAATCCTATGAAAATACAAGATCTTGAATTTTTGTAAGTGACAACACACGATCTTGTGCCTACCTCTTCCTAGCATAAATATTACCAATACATGACCATTTCTTGATATGCCATTTAAACATATTGCAATTTCTTAATTCTATCATATGCTCATTTGGCAGGCTTCCATCTCAAAACCACGAAGCCATGAAATGAAGCCACATTGGTTGGAACTTAAAAGGAGGATTCTTAGGAAGTACAACTCGAGTAGCATAAAACTTAATAGGCCAATTATCTAAACCCCTCCAATCAAGAACTTCAAAAACCAGATAATGTACCCAATTTTGCTATATTACTATTCTCTGACTATTGTTTTCAATCTTCCTATCCTCTGATATCGATATTCCTATTTACTCACTATTTCCATGTCATTTTTATTCACATTCATTTTTTATAATTTATTCATAACATTAATCACTATTTTGCATGTATATTCACCACTATCTTTCTCTTTGATGTCACTATTTTTTGCATTGCAGTAGCGCTATTTGGATGTGTATCTGCTCGATATTTCCTTACATTGTTTGATCACTATTTTTTCTCTTATACATATATTATTGTTGCTTTTATATGGTACACACATTATTTCTACCCTTGGCCACTTCACTGCTCTTTGTTTTCTGATGGCCATCATAATATTCTTACTACATTTCTAGGTCTACTTTGTGTAACCAAGAGCATCGTTTCATACAATCGCAGATATTGTATCTTCACCAAAAGTGTTGTACCATTATTAACAGTTAAATGGTCTTTGACATTAGTGCTTGGATCCCTTAGACAAGACAGTAAATTGATGATCATTATATGGTGAATATCCTTCAAATAAAAGCAGTGAATGTATCCAAGGATAGTGAATCACCTTGCAAACACTCTAAATACCTTTAATAAAAAGGTGAAATTATCTCTCTTTTTGCCCCTCATCATATGAGTCATGCTCTCTAATATTTATCATAGTTTTGATCTTCTTCTTCACTAAAATTAATTGCAATCATGTTTTTTTAATGTCATTAAATCTACTCATAATATTGTTGATAGTTCTTTTGTAACCTCTAATGATGATGCTCCTCTAGACAATGGTAAATGTACATCTTGTCATGTCCTATCATCTCTGAGTTTCTATAACAGTCCATCTCACTATCTCGTCATCATTGTTATGGATTCCATTTGATGACATATATGTTTTGTTATTTTCAACATTTACCATTATTATTGATCTGTGCTCACTGAACATACTTATAAAAGTGTGTCAACATTTCTTCATCACTATCCTTGAATGTTGTATTTCTTTATCACTGTCCTTTAACATTGTTCCTAGATAACAATGACTAATTTTGATGACTTTTGATTGATCTCTGCTCAAGATATCTCCAATTCCTTCTCACTGTTTTTAGTCTTTTGTAGCACTTGTGTTCGTCTTTGAATGAGCACCATTTAATGACTTGGCTCTTGTCCATTAATTTTCTTTTTACTATCTTAATTGCATGATTCTTGACTACTGCTGTCCTTTAATTTGTTGATCACTATTTTGCATTGGAATTCTCATTCTTTGGGCTTTCCTTTTAGATTTCAATATTCATCTTTTCAACAAAAATGTTCTCATCTTATTTTATGTAATGCTTTGCTCTTAGACAAACTTGTATCTTTGTCTCTAAGACATGTGCCTTTTTTATCTCTTTCTTACTGCTATAATATTCATGAGACCTTATGCTCTGTTGAACATCCTTTTGACTGAGTTGTCATGACCATCACTTTTTTGTCAAAATTCTATAGTGGTAAATATCATTTAGGACCTAATATTCATGTAAAATCCCTCTGAGTCACAATATTTTCCATGGATGTCTAGATCAACCTAATCATCCTACATTTGATGTAAGGTGCCATTCTTACCCAACTACTAATAGTAAGTTTACCAGAATCATAAAGATTTTCTTTGCAAGCAATGTAGCCTAGATAGATCTTCATTTATATAATGAAAGTTAATAAAAATGGAAAACTATTATAAGAACTCCTATACTGGAAACATTTGTGTAAAAATGTATTTCATCTGCTTCGTATCTTCTCTAATAGCTATCACATTCTTTCAATGTTTTCATCAGTGCCTTTGATATTGTCTTCATTTCTTAGTTTCTTTCCTTTTGTCACAACTCTTCATAATGTTGCTCCTAACTACTCTTATCATCTTCAAGATCTCTATAACATAAAAGACCTTTCTTGTCATAGCAGTGACATCTATTGAGCATCACTGTCTTTTATTGATATCTCACTATCTAAGAGATGTGTACTGTCTTAAAGCATTGTTGATATCATTGTTACATTGAATATCACTGTTCCATTGAATATCACTATTATCTATCACGTTTTTTTCATTATGAACATCAACACTAGAATGTACCCCTTGAGACTCGAGCTCTTTAGAAGCAGAAGCATTAGCATCAGCTCCAGCAACCAGCTCCATAATTAGCAACCCTTCTTCTTGCTGCTTCACAATATCATCACTCCGAGACAGGATCTCAATTGATGATTGAACTATGGTTGGAGATTCCTACTTTTCCACCAGGTGCATCTCAACCTCTTTAGTTATATCTTGTTGCACGGGAGTTTCAAAATTTTCAACTCTTTTTTCACTAGAGTCAACCTTACCTAACTGGCATCTATCTTCCTCAAGTAGTTCATTCATTTCCTTTGGTTTTTTTGAAGACTCTGGTTTCTCTACTTCATCATGTTCCTCAATAGAACTTGGACAAATGGTTGGCATGTCAGCAGCTATAGAATTTGAAGCCTCTTCAATCATTGCTCTCTCATCTAATTGAGCCTTAGCAGAAATCTCACCAAGTGATGAAGCACATACCTGTGACAAACCATTTAATATCATTCTTGAAAAAAAGAATAACCTTAATTTACATTGAAATTAACTATAATAAAATTAGAACAAAAGTGAATATAATAGATTTGAGAGCATTTGGCATCCCCAGATTTTCATAACAGAAAATGAATTGTCTCTTAACATATGAACATAACTCTCCTGTACTAAACGATAATTGTGTGGTTTATTTTATTTAATAAGTATAATTATGGAGAGGCAAAATTGATAAAAAAAAATTTGGGAAAATTTTGCTAAAAGTATTAGATGATACTCATCAATGGAAAAGTTAAAGCAATGTAAAGTTCTTCTTTTCCTGCAACACATATAACAGCAATGTAAACTTATCTTGAAACTTCTTCTTTTCTTGCAACACATATAACAGCAATTATAAGTGCTTGCAAGGTATATACTTATGAATAAATATTGCATCCTAATTTAAATGTATGAAAACAATTTTCATTCCTTTTAAGCTTCATTCATCTTGAGGTGCAATTTACAAACTCAAGAATAGTGGCTTTTGTTCTTCAGGATACCTTTAGGGGAAGAGTATGTGAATGCCCCTTCGTGTCTGGAGTCTAGTTTAGAGGAGATGGCTATTTACACTGCTAAGGTTTGTTGAATCTAATTCTAAATAACATTGCTTGCTATTGTATCATCACAGAAATGAAAGCAAATGATTTAAGAGTTAATAGGAACAAAATCGATTTTTTGAAAAGGCTTTAGAAACTTTCAAGTAAATACTATTACTAATGATTTATTGCTGCTCTATTTTGGTATTTGATGATTTTCCATGCTTAAACATTTAATGTCACTATGGTTATATGAATGGATTCTTTGCCTTTGAACACTATCATCTTCAAAATCCCATATGAAATCTATATGACCATTTCATTTCTTCAATATGCCCTATGGATGTCCCTATCTAACTTTATATCTTTTAATTGCATATAATAACTAATTTATGTGTTTTTTCATGACTATGTTTGACTCATATAATTGTGATCTCTCTAGCACTATGATGCCATTTAATATGTCTTGCTAAAGCTTGTAAATTTTGTTCCTTTTGCCATGTCATGTAATATGTCTTGCCTTGTAGCTTATATGTTTTGAAATTGCTGTTAGGCCTTGTAGCTTGTATAATTTGATTGTTGGAGAGCTTCTATAGCTAAGCAAGAAGGCCGTTGCACGAGTTATAGCTACGTGCTCCAATATGAAAATTGTATATTTTTTAATCTAATGTATATATTGAGCCTCTTATCGATGAGTTGGTGGAGTTATGGAATGGTGTCATTATGTATAACGTGTCTAGACCAATAGGACAAAGACAATTTCAATTCCATGCAATACTTAAGTACATGGACAATACATGATGCCCCAGGGCTAACACATTTTTGTGGTATGTTATAGTGAATTCAAGTTGCGCATGATAATTCTAATTATAAAAATCAACATATTTAATAATCCAATTATATCATTATCTTGTAGGTCTTCAAACAAAGGGAAAATTTGCATGTCCATTTTGTGGTCCAAAGATGAAATCTCATCATTCAAAAAGTTTAGGAAAGTAGGTGTTTGATGAGTGTAGACACTTCCTCCACAGGAATCATAAGTATCGAAGTATGAAAAAACATCTTTTCAATGGGAAAGAAGAGACTACATCAAAGCCACAAAGAATGACACCTCGCCTATGGAAGTTGGAATATAATAGAATTAATCGTCGAGGTAATGTCATTCCACCTAATGGTTTATGTTTGTAATTTATATATTTCTATTGTGATTTTTGTTTACTAATTGTGTAATTGATGATCATGAAGGTCGTCAAGGCAGTACTGACAACCTTCCAAAGGGACTAAAAAGCTATTCCAGACAATTTAGTAGGTTGCCCTACTACAAACACTTACAAATTATGCATTTGTTTGATTCTATGCATATTGGAAAGAATATAACAGAGACATTGTGGAAAATATTGGATGGAAGGCGTGACAAAGAAAAAATTGTCAAAATTTGTAATGACATTCATGAATCCAATCATGCATTGAAGAATTTCATTCACTCAAATAGCAATAAAGATTAGATTAATATAAGTGCTCTTCCTTGGTTATTAACGGAGCAGAAAAGTGATGCCATAAAAGAAGTCATACGAAAAATTCAATTTCCCACAGGATTTGCTACGAACATAAACAATTTCATATAAAAAAAAAGTGAATTTGGGCCAAGGCTCAAAACACATGATTGGCATACTTTCATCAAGGTAAGTTATGTTCTTCTGTATATACAATATATTCATAAACTACGTGTACTGTTCGTTATGTTATGTTAGAAAAAAATGAAATGATTGGTTTATAATTATTGTTGTATGTGCTTCCTCTATCTCTCCCAGAGCCCTTCAACAATAACATCAAACAAGTGATATACGATCTTGGAAAATACATGAGGTAAGCAATAATATCTATTCAATTTGTTGTATATATTTATTATATTCGTGATTTTTTTTTCTTTCTATGTAATCTATTGTATATTATTTTGTAAAGTTTCGTATCTATATATTTTTTGTGACTTGAATCTCTTAATGTAGGTGGTTTTCATCTAAAGAAATCCATAAAGAAGATATAAAATATTGGAAGAGAAGAATTCCTCATTTACTATGTGAAATGCAAAAGTGTCTACCTCCAACTTTTTTCAATGCACAGGAACACTACCTCATACACCTAGTTGAGGAGATTGAATTGTGTGGACCTGTACACACTAGGTCAATGTGGATGGTTGAGAGGCCCTTGAAATCTTTGAAGGATTTGGTTCAAAAAGGAGCACATCCTAAGGGTTTTATGGTAGAGGGATATAGGGTATACCTGACTATGGTGTACATTACTGAATATCTTCTTAAGTTTGCATCAAATATCTGTGTAGATCGCATTTAGGATCTCGAGCCTTTTAAAAAATTAGAAGGGGAGTACTTGATGGGGAAAGGTAAATTGAGGAAAGTGAGAGGTAATAAATTATAAGATGTTATTGTAATAAATTATTTCTTAATCTTCAAAATAAATCTGTTGTAAGTTGTCTATTTTTTTTTTTGTACAGGTGCTCGAGAGTGGGATGCACTACACTTGTATATTGCAAACAATCTTTATTGGATGACGGTATGGATTGAATGATGTCAACATTCTGGTCAGACATTAACATGGGAAGGTGTATCTTCATTGGTTAAAGAAGCTCATAGTAATGGAGATTCCAATGTTATGCAAAGGGAAATAGATTTAGCACGTGGTTTAAGAGATTTCTAGGTACGTACAAATTTATTAATTACCCGTATGTTTATCAACTCATGATACAATAATTTTGACATGTTTCACATATTATTGCAGGTTAAACACCACAAGGCTTTGTTCTGTAATGGTCAAAAATTTTGCATCAAAGTGTTGGATGACATGAAGAAAACTTGTGATTCAGGAATAATTGTAGTCTTTCAAGTGACTAATATTTCATCTAGAAACGACTTACATCCTCGAGAGTCTAAAAATTGATACTATGGCATTTTGGATGATATACTTGAGTGTGACTTTAGTTCCTTCAAATTAGTACTCTTTTTTGTCAAATGGTACAGGCTATGACTTAATCCAAATGATCCTAATAGAACTGTTATTGAACATGATAATGGATTTACAATGGTTAATACAAGGTCATTTGAGCTAGTTGGGATGAGCCCTATATTCTTCCAAGCCAATGTGAGCAGGTATTTTACTCAGAGGTTCCACATAAACCGGGTTGGTCATTTGTTGTTAGACATGAACCGAGAGGAAGGCCAATAAAGTATAATGCGATGGAAGAAGAAGATACCGAAGAAGTAGAAGATGATGTAGATGTTGCTACTGATGATGATGATGAAGATGATGTTGATATTGATGATGATGATGACAATGACGATGATGATGGTGAAGATGATGATGATGATGATGAGGAGGAGGAGGAGGAGGAGGATGACGATGATGATGATGATGATGACGACAAGGATGATGATGATGAAATTTAGAGGTATGCCATCAATCCTTAATCTATTTAATATTCATTTCTTGATAGAAATATATTTTTCTTATATGGTTACATAGTTTATTCATTATCTATTTAAAAGCTACAAGTTTCAACTAGAAATAGAATATTGCTAATCTAAATTAACTATTAATCTAATTTAATTAAATAAAAC
Source organism: Cupressus sempervirens (assembly GCA_028749045.1). Classification (NCBI taxonomy): domain Eukaryota; kingdom Viridiplantae; phylum Streptophyta; class Pinopsida; order Cupressales; family Cupressaceae; genus Cupressus; species Cupressus sempervirens. Next base: position 71,338,553 of record CM053788.1, read on the forward strand.
TATTTAAAACACATATTGATACATAAATGTATTGAGCCTTATTTTCTTTTAGGTCAAAAGAATTTGTAAGTGTTTAGTTTAGAAAAGGGAATTCATTAAATATCTATAAAAGGGAGTTGTACCTAGAATAAAATTCATAGGGAAAACATAATATAAGTGCTTAGCCCTTCACTATGCCTACTTCCTTAGTAGGCTTATAATGTGAGCCTGATTTAAGTGTTATATTGTGTACCTTTTAATTTTTTTAATTTTTATGTGATGCTTATGATGGATGTGATTATGATTATGATGTGATTATGCTCACGATAATTGAATTACATTTGCAGGGAACTGAACCCCTTTCAGGAGCATCCCGCATAGTCTCATGGATCGACAGGTATAAGTCAATACTCCTTATAGACAATCTCTTTAATACACTTATCAATAGTAAGATTGATTTCTTCTAAGATTTCTCCCATTTGCAGGTACTAGTGAATAGGTATTTGTCAGAAGTGTCTTCCTTGAGTGAGGGAAATATAGGAATAGAAGAGGAAAGTGAGACATGTAGTTTATCTAGAACAGGAAGATTAACTAGAGGTCAAAGGACTAGAAGGAAACTCAATAAAAGCATGAAATTTTTCCTTGCTCAAGGGGGGTCATGTTCTTATGATGATGATATGGAAGGCAACATCGAGGTGCCCTTGAGGTACCAACATCTACAGAAACATTGGGTACCCAAGGAACTTCCTCCAATAAACACTGATTTTTGTGTTAACGAGAGGATATATCGCATAGCACCATCATCATTACATGGTTTGGGCCTATTTTCTATGGATGGCATAAAGGTGTCTTACAAAAAAGTTTCTGAATTGATGGAGTATGTTGGACCATGTTACGATTACAAAAGTTGGATGCATATTGTTCAATATAAAAAAAGTATGCATAGGTATGCCCTCTCGGCAAATTATATACAACAACAAGACAATAATCAAAGTAAAAGTGTGTCTATATATATTGATGGAAGGCCAAAAGCAACAGGGAATATTGTGGGTTTTATAAATAGTACATGACCCGGGTCACCTATAAAGCAACCCAATTTCATATTTGAGGCACGCAAGGGAAATTGTGTATTCATCTATGCGATAAAATCAATACGTGCAGGAGAAGAGCTTCTTATTGATTACAATTTGAACTACATAGATACAAACAAGCCTGCTATCATGGGGGTGGTACATACTATTAAACCAACTTCTAATCAATGACTCGAACATACCATTTAGTCAATAAATTTTTGGCTAACATTTTTATACTTGATCTTTGACACGAGGGCACAATATGGAGCAACTACCCAAAGGGGATGTTGGCGATGTTCCTGGCTCATCTACACATGAGCAGGTAAAACTCATTGTAGTTGTGCAAACTAGATAGAAGCAAAATGTTTTTTTTTAATGTTGTTTTCTTCATTTTTTTGGAGTAATTTTGATAATACTAATACTATTGTTGTCACAGAGGGCTAGTGGTCAGAGGGAGGGAAAGGAACCTGCAGTCCCTTAGCAGCCCGCCCCTGAGGAGGACCCTTTTTATATTGATTTAGCAGAGACCGATGACCCGATCGGTTCAATTAAAAAGTTGCTAAAGAAAATTGGCAAAGAAATTATACGTTTGGCAACCATTAAGCCTACTACTCAGGAAATAAAAGATAGGGCATCTGAATTGTTGCATGCCTCTGAAACTTTAAAAGTAAGTATTAATTAAATTTTTAATTATAACAAGAGTTCAATAATGGTTTTTATGTTATGCTCTTTTATGGCATTAATTAAAATATGGATGCGTTGTCTTTACAGAGTTTTTTGCATGATTTTGAGCCCCATTCCCATGATGAGGCTGTTGTAGGTGGTTCAGGTAGATCGCATGTTCCATTCCCCACTTGTATTTTCCACTGAATATATATAGGAATTATCATAATCATTGACAATACATTCTCGAACAATCCTTTTTTTTAATGCTCTAACAATCTTGTCCATGCTAGTCCATGCGTTCTATATTTATGCATGCTCTAACAATTTTATTCTTCAGCTTTAGATCCTGTGACGATGTCGCCTCCATCCAGGACAACCACAAATCTCTTTTCGACTACTGAGTTGACAACACGCAACTTACAAGCATCGACTGTTGCACCATCTATTTATACACAAATCCCTCTTTTTCTCTCTTTTGTTATGTGTTTAAGTGTTATGTGTTTATACTTCGTGACAAAGACTTATGAAAATTTTTGCAAAAGGAGATGCAGCATCATTTCTTGGATGTTCCTATGTTCCTATTACGGGAATGGTGAAGGATGTCATATTGATTGTCAGTGACGATGAAAGCATTCCATTAAAAGTAGCCAAAGTTCTAGGTACTTTAAAGTTATTATTCTATAGTGATATAATAGTAATTTAGTTTTTTATCACTCTTCATCGACTAATGATCCCATGATTATTTTGCAGGGAATGATGGTTTTTGGAAAAAACTTGGTGATGAGTGTTTGCGAATATTCGAGCCCACCATGCATACCTAGTGGAACATCATATCCTAACTAAAACCCCAAACCACTATTTTGATTTCATATCATTGCTAGAATAGTTTTCCTTTTCATCCATTTCTTGAACTATATTAAAGGTAGCTTCACTTCATTTATGAGTCTAACATATTTTTTTTTTACTTAAAAGGTGGAATAACCAAGACAAAAAGTTGAAGGATGATCTTATAGAGAGCATGACCCAACTCTTTGGACCTCGTGCATTTGAGAGAAACAAGCTTCTTGAAAAAGCTGGTTTATGTTTGAAGTATATTAGGGACCAGTACAAAAAAAATTTACGAGATAACCCTAGGTACGAGCATCTGCCCTATGTTCCTAAGGCTGAGTGGCAGGCTCTGATTTTGGATGGAAAGTATAAAGCTAACAAGAAAAATGCAATTACACCAGTAGAGAGTACACCAAGGTATGTGATACTATTGAGAATGTAATTATGTACTAATGAACCTCTATATTTATATTATCTAACATATTTCAAACTTTTCATAGATTGCCTGACACATCAAATTCAACAAAGGCAAGACTAGAAAAGAATGGAACACACAAGCTCGGCTCTGGTGGTTTTTTGAAACTTCAAGCACGAGTTGTAAGTATTAGTAAATAAAAAATTGTATCAATTTTTTTATATATTGTGATGGGAAATGCTAGGATAGACTAGCTTTTCTATGCTCCTGATCCTCAACTTTTACAACTTTTGTATTTCCTTTTGATATTTTAACTACCCTTCATTGGTTGATGAAACAATGCAAGTAAAATTCACTATACCACACAAAAATGTAGGGCTCAGAGTTCAAGAGATGCCTCACAGAAGAGGATAAGAGAATTGGCTTCCAACAAGGCTATAGAGTCGTGGCTGAACGGCTACGAGCTGAAATCAATGTGGAAGGTTCTAATAATTATGCATCTGAGCCACAGGTAAATAAGCTAAATGAAATTTATTTCAAATTGAATACTTTACCAATTAGTCTATTTGATATTAAGTTCCAATATAAAGTGAGTATATCTATTTCAAGCAAGCAATGATAACAATGTGTAGGATGTTGGAATGCAGCCTGAAAATCCTTCTACACACTCTGTGAATGCTGAAGGTTCGTATGATGTGCATCCTAGTGGTGGAGGTATACATTTGCTATTAAATTTTTTATATGTAATTGCAATTGGTGTTTGGATTAACGTAACATTTTGTATAGCAGTTGTAGAGGATCGAAGGGTTGATGTTCATGAGCATGTTGATGTTGAGTCCAGACAAAATGGTGTGGTCAGATCAGGTAAAGAGTGCCACAGTTATGTTATTTAAAATAATTAAATACTTGTAACAATTATAATAAATTATTTTTAATTTAACTCTTTTATTTGTTATTGCAGAGGACCCCCCTTTGCAATAGCATAGGAATTTGAGATCATCAAGAACAAAGAAAAGAACAACTGATGAGGGGGGAATTGATGATGACACTGATGCTCCTCTTAGAGCTTACATAGAAAAAAGAAATAGAAAGAAAAAGAAGAAATGATTGTCATCTACATACCTTAATTGATAATGACTGAATTTTATGTCTCAATGAATTTAATTATGTGCTAATGAATGTTCATGAATTATGTGTTAATGCAAAATATTGATGAATGTTGCCTGTTTACGAATCTAATGTGTTAATGAATGTTATCATGTGATATTGATTGAATGTTACATTTTATTAATTGTTGAAAGAATGAATGAATGTTAGATGTTAACGGGGAATGTAGAGTGATGTTAGGGGGAGGGGGGTGGGGCCAAATGAGCTTCCACCTTCACATGGTTGGCCCTGTTTAGTAGAGAATATTAAACTATTCTCAAAACAAAGTGAAACTCAATAAGATACTAAATATTATCTATTGTGTCCTATGTTTAGACTATTGTCCTATGCATCTAAGGCTTCATGATTTGAACTGTCATGAAGTTCTAAACTTGTAGCCTTTTTATTGCATCCCTAGATCTCAACACTGTCTTGGGACTATGTTATCACCAATGATATGATTATCATAATTAACTAGGGAAACCCTTGATCAACACTGTCTTTGGACTGTGTTATCTAAATATGTTGCTGCTTCGAAGAGGTTATTTTAAGCAAAGGGAATTAGGATTTGATCATATTAGTGATGCTAACACAACACAACACACACTCCGACCCCAAGAAAAATGCTTTTGACCTGGAGCTATGGATTGGTGGGCCACAAATGGGGGACCTCATCCACAATTAACAAAGTTAAGGCTCAACCCCGAGAGCAAATTGGCACAAGCCTACAATGACGATGGCCTAGTGGCTATTTGAACCTTGTTGGCCCCTACACCATCACCACCACCACTTAACCAAAATACTTAGTGGTGAACCTCACTTTTGATATTACTAAGTAGTAAAGGAGGTATCATTGTTAATACTTGTCAATTTCCTATCCATATTTTACTGATCCTTCATTTGAATCCATGTATGGTGTAGGGGCACCTAAGAAAAAATGAACCTATAGGGTACACCAGGAGCTATGTAGGAGATAATGAAGGTACAAGGGCAATCAATGCCTAATGGAGACCTATTGAGTTATTTGATGATGAATCATGGCTATTAAAGCCATTAAATGTAATAAATTTCACAAAATTGACAAAATGTAAGGTATTGCCAAGAATAGGCAAATTGGCACAAATAGGGAGTCAATATGATGTAAGGGGTCATTTGAAGTCCTAGGGTATCCTAGGAAGAGTTATGGGTGGATGGTAGTGTTTACATGATGTAATAGGCTATTAAAGCCCCTAAATGATATAAAATGCACTCAAAGTGCAAGATCTTGTAAAATTGCCAACATTGGCAACATAAGCCAACTTAGGCTTGAATGGGGTTAGTTAAGGTTATAGGTGTGTGAAGAGTGTTTTAAAAGGTCTTTTAGAGTCATTTAGGAATGACATTATAGTTTTCATAAGTCTTTAGCTGAGAAAAGGTCACAAAAGATAATCAAAGGTAATGATGTTAAAAAAGTTATAAAACTGTCTATTTGTTGTTATAAGACAGTTAGAAGAGCAGTTGGCACCCAAGGGGGCTTTAGTTCAGTTTTATGAGTTAGTTAGATGGGAAAACATTTAGAAAAGAAATGTCTTTATAAGACACAAGGGCAGAAGTTGAAGAGAGGTGTATGTAACAAGAAAATAAATAAATCAAAGAAATCTGCTATTCACTGTCATAGTGACAGTATACTAATTGCAAGATTTGACTTGGTAATCCAATAAAGTTCTTTATATTCAAGATTTATTGTTGTTTCTCCTTGAAAAGATTTTCATGATTTGTTAACTCTTGGAAAGGAGTTTGTAAGTTATTTAAAAAAAAAAAAACTATCTTTGAAATCTCTGCTGTCACAGGGAACGTGACTGATTGTCATAGTTTTGTAGTCATTAATGGAGACAAGCCTCTCCCACTTTCTATGAATGGACTATAACTTGTGGGAGAGGCACTTAAGTGTATGAATATGTTGTTTTTATGATTTTAATGCAGGAAGATGCAGGTGACAGTGAACAAAGAAAAGAACAACAGGGTGACTGTTGTACCAAATAGTGAAGGTGCATTTGCAAGTTACCACATGGTGAATATGAGCAAATGGAGGTTGGAATGGATAAATGTGTGTTGAAAACATTTTAGGGAGTATTTTTAAAGGTGTTTGAGCCAATAGAAAGGTTTTATGAGTTGATTTAGGGTCTTTTCTAGGAATCCCTAAGCTAGAAACCCTTAAAGGGAGGGTTTGATGAAAAGGTGTCTAGAAATGCATGGAGGGTCAAAAAAATTGTGGAATCCTATCATTTATTAGATGCCTTAAGACTGTTTCAAGGTTTGGAGAGTTGGGTGTGTGTGCAAAGCATAGTTGCTTTATTAGGCAAGGGCTAATTAGGCCTAATTGTTGTAGTGATAGCCATAGAAAGGTGCAATAGTCACAAGTTGAGAAATTGATATTTGCAAGGTTTGAAGAAAACCATAAAGGGTATTTGAAAAGGTGACTAAGTCACTAGTTTTTTTGGCGAGTTAGAGAGGAAAGTGCATTTTTTTGCAGGATAGGGCTACTAGACAGGCCTAGAAGGGCTAAAGTAGGAAATGGTGAAAGATGGGTTGTTGGAAGCTAGTAAAGAGTTGAAGAATGGTAGATAGGCCATGATAAGATGGTCTAAGGTGTTAGGGTCAGTGAGAGATGCCGGAGTTGGATTTTGGTATGATGGAGGTGCTAGGTACACTAGGTGACCTAGAAGGAAATTGATACAATAAGAGATTGTGGTAACGAGGTAGGAAGTGAATTTGTGGGTATGGTGTGTGGAAGAGATCTACTAAGTCAAGGACTTCTTATTGATCCTTGAGTTGAACTCTAGTTCCTTGAGTGGATTCCAAGACATTGTTGAATCCTTGAGTTGAATAGGGTTCCTTAAGGGGATATTAGAAGGCTCTGCATCAATGTAACTTCCAGTCCTCGATTTGAAGATTCTTTAGTTAGTTTGTGTCCATTTTCTTTAAAACTGGTAATAAAACCATTTTTAGAGGAATAAAATTCTTACATGGATCTATCGATAAGAACTCTTTTAAAACTATGGAAAGAACACAAGAAACTATAGTTTCTGTTGACTCATCTATGCTATGTGCATCATGAAGTTAAAAATTGCAATGTTGTACAAAGAAGCTTCTCATATATGGAATATTTACATAGAGGTATGCAAATTACTTAAAAGTTAAAGACATTTAGGTGGCCAATGTCACATAAATTACATTGTCTCGTATGAATATATTCATTAAAATGTATCGCCCTCTCTTATATCTTGTCTCTTATAAGGCTGAATTGGCCATGTGTGAGGATGGTTTCAACATATGTGTTTTGACAAGTTTTTTGATGGAATTACATGGACAGGGTGATCCCACATTACAAAATCCAGTGCTCTATGACAATGAGGTGACTTACATGTTGATTCAGCATAACAATATCTACCTTATGGCAGCATCAAGATAGAACTCTAATGCAGCTAGCTTACTATTATTTTTACATCGAGTTGTGGATGTAAGTTCAACAATCTACACTTCTCATTCACAATTTATTTCTTGTCTGAGGCTCTATTTTCAATTATTAAATGGAACACTACATTTAGGGAACTTACTAAACCTATAGAGCCAAGGATTCTAGTGTATGCATATAATTCTTCTATTTGTAGCTATTGCATGCATATTTAGGTGTTATTACAGTAATCAAGAGTTGTTAATGTTCCTCTTTGTTTTCTGCTATGATTAGTGTGTTGCAATAACTGATTCACGTGTCAACTTTAGGTTCAGATTTGGATTGTCATGTGTGTTATTTCTGTAGGTATTCAAGCACTATTTTGAAGAGCTAGAAGAAGAGTCTTTGAGAGAAAAAATTTTCTTTGTTGTGAGCGTACAAATCTATTTTTAATCTGAGCCACAGAGGGTTGAGGGTTCAGAATTCCTTGTAATGAACTATTTGAGAATATTTTATCATGAACTTAAAATTTAAAATATGTGTATATCATTTCACCACTTTTATTTCCCATTGTGCAGTATGAACTACTAGATGAAATAATGGATTTCGAGTACCCTCAATATATAGAGGCAAAGATTCTTAGTGAATTCATAAAAATGGATGATTACAAGATGAAAGTCACTCAGCGACCTCCAATGGCTATTACAAATGCAGTTTGCTAGTGAAGTGAAGGAATACAATACAAAAAAAATGAGGTTGAAGGCTAATCCAGATTTAACTTTGTGCTTTGTTTGAATATGGAAATTGATATTTAACTAATTTTGTGCTTTTAATTTGTTATTAAAGGTCTTTTTGGATGTAGTAGAAAGTGTAAATATTCTTGTGAGTAGCAATGGGCAAATAGTGCGATCTGATGTGGTTGGAGCGCTGAAGATGAGAGCTTACTTGAGATAGTTTTTTCCTAACCCATGCATAATCTTATTATTGAGTTCTTTTAGAAATAAAACTAATAGACTACAAAGAGGAAACATGGAACTGTTTCCCATAATCTATGCTAAGTTGAAACACTATAAACTCTAGCTAGGTTCATGGAGAACATTATAATGTTACTGCACACCTATTTTCTTAAATATGTACCCTACTTGTGGAATGCCTTGAAATAAGCTGAAAGGCCCATGTATGCTTATACACAACTAAACAAATAGACATATATTATAAGAATGGGATTGGTGCATGAGAGTTCAGATAATAAACATCTTGTGTTTATTTTTACGTGGTAGAATTATGAATTACCATCAGACAAAGAATCTACAAATTGTCCAATTTTTATAAGTACAAATATTATGTTCATATTCATTGTTAAGATTTAATAAATAACAATTTTTTGGTCATGAGACAACCAACTTCATTGCTAGATATTTGCATTTCAACAGATTACATGCTTCAGCGAGAATAAAACAAATATAGAAGAATAATGAACTATGGTGGATGATTGAACAGAGTCCAATTTCTTGGAGAGTTTAGAGTGACAGATTAAAAGTCAAATTATAATGACCAAATGTTGAAGTTTAGATTATGCTGCACTGGGTCCCATACCCAGACCAAGTCCAATTCATACAGTTTGTAGGCCTTCCTCGGGTCTATAATAGATGTATTTGGAATAATTTGGTCAAGACACCCGTGCCCTTGCCATATCAAGGCTGAAGCTAGATCCCCATAGCTGATCTTGGAAATAAAACAGTATGAAAAATTACAAAAAAAGAATAAAATACTGATATGTATATATCTTTAGACATTTTATATAATTATTGAGTGTTGGAAGTAGTTTGACCACTAATGATTTCTTTGTTTTATACATATGCCATAAGTATTAAACCTTTATAACTTTTGATTTAATATTTGGCATTGAATTATTGATTGTGTTTCATGGTTAATTTAGCTTGTTTTGTGCAAAATGTGGCTGTCTCTAATTTTTATTTATTTATAATGTACTTTTAGCATGACTACTAAAATGTTACATAGCTAGCTATTAATGACAAGGGTATTTTGATTCACTTTTTTTCAGCAGAATGCCAGAATGTAAACTTGGACTCAATGATAAGGTGCTACTAGAAGCTCAAGGTAAAGCATCGAAGGGTAAAGCAATTGATTTGGATGACATCAAGTTTCATCAGTATGCAATCAAGCTCATTATCTTATTCAATTCCTTAAACTATCAATTTTATCTTATATTAAAGTGCTTGCAAATTCCTTTGATGTTGTACTTGGTCTTTTTTTTCCCTTGAAAAGACATATGCTAATTTCTATTTCTTCTGTCAGGTGCGTTTGTCTTGCTTGTTTTGAAAATGATAGAACTGTATCCTTCATACCTCATTATGGGACTTTTGATCTTATGAACTATAGACTTAGCACACAGGTTTTTTCATATATTCAAGAGAATGCAGTTGTTGTCAAATCTTTGAAGTTCTATTATGAAGGATATCCTTCTAAAGTAGGTTTCATACCATATGTTTTTATTACTTTGTAGGTAAAGCTATTGATATGGGTTGAAGCTCAAGTAGAAAAGCATTCAAGAAGCTGGGTAGAATATTTGGTGAGAGCACGCAGCCAATACAAAGATCACAGGTTTCAAATTATCTCTTTGGCTTATGTATGCCTATTTTAGATCTGATTTATCTGTTGTTTAGATAGATCTTTCTAACATGTTAGCTTCAGGGAATGGTTTAAGTATGATTGATATTTTTGTGTATTTGCTAATTTGTCTCATGTTTTTCTTTAACTTTGCAGTAAGGCAAAAAATGTTGAAATTGAATTGCCAGTACCAACTGATGCATCTACACCGCATGTATGCACATCAATGGGTACTTCTGCATACTCCCCAGAGAGGGATGCTTTGCTTTGGAAAATAAAATCATTTCTTGGTGGAAAGGTATCTTGCAGCTTTCATTGGTTTTCTTGTTCAAAGATGGTTAATAGTACCATGGTTTTAGACCCTGATGTTTTAGTTTCTTGATTGACTTATTATGTGGGTTTTGATTCATGAATACATATTGAGGACTGAATTTAGCCTTTCTAGCATAACTATCGAAGAAGCAACCCCAGAAAAGTGGGCGCCTATTTGTGTCAAATTTGAGATACCATATTTTACTGTATCAGGAATTTAGGTCATCTCTTAACTTTAATTTACAAATGTAGATTATTGCTTTTGCGAGTATCATTAGATCATTACCATGATTTATAACTTATCTGAAATTTGAGTCATTTCAGGTCATTTTGGACTGACTCCATAAAAGTCATCACAGTGTTGGACCCTTTTGTGTGTTCACTTCTATATTTTTGATGAGAACAAGCTCATTGCTTATATTTATATTGGCCTCAGTGAAATTCATTATGCTTTTTAAATATTTAGCTCCACAAGTAAATTGATGCATTGAATAAATGGTTGAGAATTTACATTTTGTTCATTTAGATTTAGGCTGCTACTTTATAACAACTTTCTTTTGTTGCAATTCTTTACTGTAGGTCAGGTATCTGAAAATCATTGAAAAGAGCGGATATCAAGCATTGCCATGGGTGAGGTACATTACAATGACAGGTGAATATGAACTAAGAATGATCTAGACTAGTGATAAATGAGAAATGTTGTAAACAAGAGAGAATGTGGTATTTGATCATTCTAATGGCTTATTAAGTTGTTTTCAGTTTCTAAATGAAGGATCAAGCATAAGGATGTTATTTGACTATCTGCCTAATAGCTGTGTCTTGTTAAAAACCCATCACAAATTTGGTTTTTTTGTGTTCATCATTCTTTCTTTTATATATTCTGATTGCTTTCAACTGTAGTTTCTCGATCTCACCTAATTTACTCTCTAAGGGAAAAAAAATCTTTGGAACGAACTTTGCTTCAGCACTAGGTGGGAGGATATAGAGATTAGTTACAATCGATTGTTTCAGTCACTGATCATCAAAATTGAGGTCAACCAATAACCTTCTCTCCCCCTTCTCTAAATATATGTATTGTGGTATCATATTATGATCTGAACAACTGCTTAAAAGATAACATATTCTAATTATTTCATGTAGGTAGAGAAAGTGTACAATCAGGCTATTTATTTTAAGAAGACTCTCAAATGTCAAAGTAAACCGATGTCTCAGTTGGAATTCATTGCAACCTTAGTAGTAAGTACATAAAATTATTTTAATTCCTTTTTCCATGACTCAATTTTTTTTTACAGATGAATTTTAATGTTGGTTGTCGTTTGATATGTGGAAAGTGATATAAATTTAATAGAAGTATTTGTATGATAATTTTAGGTAAGTGCAACAATCAAAGTGAAAGCTTCTGTCATAGTAGTATTTACAACATCCGGACGAATTGCAAAGTAATTATTTTCTTATTCTACATTATATATTCCTTGGACATTTGAAACTATCAAATTTGGGAAATTGGTGATAAGTTACAACTTGGTTTCATTTTTGCCACTATTGGGGTTTGGTTATCATAATCATTAGCTCATAATGCAGGCAATTTCGTCAATTCTAGATTTATCTGTTTCCATGCCAATGTGAATTTGATTTTCTAATATACAGATAACACATCTATGAATTTTGATTCTCAGCATGATATTTATGTTTGATTTTCCCTAGGTTGATTTCTAAGTATAGGCCTACTATGCCAGTAATTTCTATTGTCATCCCAAGATTGACAAAAAATCAACTAAGATGGGGCTTTACGGGTGCATTTTAGGTATGCTATACATATTGTTAAAAAAGAAAGTTGTTCTATTTTTCTTCTACCTGAGTGACATGGATTAAAAATCAAAGTAGCTTTATTATTCTGTGTAAGTTTTTGTTCAAATCATTCAAGTAACGTTAATTAAATAAAAAATGATGAGATCAATATGCACATCTCAGAAAATTATGATGATGCTTTACTAGCATTAATATCCAGAGATATTTTTGATCCAATTAAATATATCGATGTATTCAATCTAATGCCACATCATTGCAATCTTTCTTCATAATATTTGTTTTCATTGAACCTTCCCAATTTTACTGGCTTTTGCTTCCATGGTTTCACTACTTCTATATTTGTATTTGTATAATCAGTTTCACTACATGATATTGTAGTGCACAAAATATATATTTCACATTCCTAGTCCACTATAGCCGAAAAAGTGTGTGCATGTTCAAGATATTGTTTCTATCATATTTTATCCCTATAAGAAAGCTTTTGAAAAGAGAAATGTAAGGAATGAATTTTAGAAAAATTGTTAGTACTCAATGATTTAAGCAACATAAGTATGACATATTAAGGCCTAAGAAGGAGTGAGGCAAAGGGAGGAGACAAGGGAGGTGAAGCTTCCAGCTACGTCATTCTCAACTACCTCCAACATCAAACAAGATCAAACCTCTTAAACCCTGTGTAACTTCATTTGGTCACATCTTATATTTGAGCAAGATGGTGTCTTATTGGTGCTCCTTCCATTATTTCATGATATATTATTATCAGGCCATCCAATCGGCTATAGGACAAAGATGATTCTTGAATAATCAAATTAGCAATATGGTCGATCTGCATTGCATTTGGACACTTGGTTTGAGGTTCATCTCATCGATTCCCATTCATCACAGGATCTTTATCTGATTAGACCTCGATAGAAAACATTGAGGTTTCTCGAGCCCCAAGTCCAAATCGTGCAGGCTTCAATCTCCACATATCATAAAGCCTGTATATAAAGCTAAGCATTCTCACACCATCTGAGAGCTGATGCAAGTGAAGCTTCCAGCTACGGGATGCTCAACTCTATATATAGGCTTTATGATATGTGGAGATTGAAGCCTGCACGATTTGGGCTTGGGGCTCAAGAAATCTCAATATTTTCTATCGAGATCTAATCAAATACAAATCCTATGATGAATGGGAATCAATGAGATGAACCTCAAACCAAGTGTCCAAATGCAATGTAGATCAACCATATTGCTAATTCGATTGTTCAGGAATCATCTTTGTCCTATAGCTGATTGGATGGCCTGATAATAATATCTCATGAAATAATCGAGGGAGCACCAATAAGACACCATCCTGCTCAAATATAAGATGTGACCAAATCAAGTTACGTAGGGTTTAAGAGGTCTGATTTTGTTTGACATAGCTGGAAGCCAACAAAATTTTTTTTATGTTTTACTCTGTCGCCGTCGCAATTGCGATGGGAGAGTTGTAGTGGCGACGCCATGTTCCATCACATCTCGTCACAATTGCGACACAAAAATAATGAATTGCGATGGGGTTGCTATAAAGGAGACACCCCCTTCCATCGCAATTCAACCGTCGCCATCGCAATTGCGACACAAAATGGAATTATTGCAACGGGGTTGCTGTTGGAGTCACTGCAGGTGGACACCCCAACTGCCATCACAAAAACCTTGGAGGCGTCACTATTGCGATGGATACCCCACAAATTACGAGGAGGTTGGTGTTACAAGAAAGCGGTTGGATTGCGATGGCTATGCATCATAATTGCAACGGAATAGGGTAGATGTTGTATTTTGCGACTAAAAAATAGTGACGTCTATTACTATCATAGTGGTGACACATAGCTATCGTAATTGCGATACATAGCCATCACAAATTGATGCCAAATGTATTAGTGATTCTAGGATCTCTGTGGTCAAAACAATGGTGTCAGTAGGGTTCACTCAAATATTGTAAACATGACCAATATTAATTAGATAAACTAAAAATATGATTTTTATGCTCCCTTCATCTTATATAATGACTACATGACTACTTTGACCATTTTGATCAGCCTTTGACCGATACAGACGAAGAGGCTAAATGGTTACTTAGATGTCTATAAGAATTTACCATTAATATATTTAATATGAAAACACAACTAGAGAACCTTATGAAAAGATATAATAAATCAACGAGTTCATATTTCCAATATTTCAAGTGTTTTGTCATAATTACATCTAAATGATATAAATATGAATATATCTTTGCCATACAAAGTTATGTATATGGAAAAAAAGGTATGTAATAGACATCATTGTACATACTAAAGTCCTTTTGTATATCATTGATAGAACCATATTATATGAACACAACCACCAAAAATCCTAGAGACTAATCTATCATAGAAGTGTTCTTCATTCTGCTCCTTAAAATTATTTCTAGATTTTTATGCATTTCTATTGTTCAAGACACCAACAATTCAATATCATAGTTAATAGTAGTATTGTAGGAATTTAATATTAAGTACAATTATAGGAATATAATTAACATATGAAACTAAATTTAAAGCATACAATGAAAATATGAAACCTTGTTGTGAGCTAGTATTACCTAGCCAAGTGTTCCTAAAGGGTGAATCTCTCTACTTGAGGGTCTCCAATAGGGATCTGTGATCAACATTACTAATAGTAAAATGTTCTTTTAGTTTTGGTCTTCCTTGATGATTCAAAAACTTCACATTTTCTTCTCTAATAACATGTGAATATATGAGAATTTTTTTGTTCGTCTCATAGTCTTCGAATGTGGGAATTCCATTCTTTCTAAGCATGTATGTTTGTGACCATGTTCTAGCAACAACAACTAAACCAATAGGATATGTGAATCCACTATCATCTATAATTAGTTGTGCAATATTTTGTTTACCTATTACACAACGTGCTAACCAATAATCTAATTTTTCATCATTCCATTGTGGTGCAACCAATGCAAAGACCTATCCTAGCTAAAGAAGATCTAATAGATGGTTATGGTTAAAAAAATTGTCCATGACATCATTTTCGATAGAGGGCATGAGATATAATGGAGTAATATAATGTGGAGCCCATGTATGCACCCACTCACTGGACTCACATTGATCCCAATCACATTGAAAATAACTAGGACAAAAGAAAACTAGTTATCATTTCCACATGGTGCATGTACTACAATCAAAGATGCAGAATGAATGCATCTTTGAAGAATCTTTGACTAGAGCCCAATCCAATCTATTACCTAAGGATCCCTCCTCAACCAACCAAAAGAACCTATGCACTAGTGAATCAAGAGTCCCCCCTATGATAAAGTAGATGTACACCAATCAACTATGGTATGAGCATCAAGAAGTTTTGTTGCTGAAATCTTCATTTGCTCCTTCACTAGAGCTCTCTTCACACATGCCCCCACTCCATTATGCTCCCCTTTCCCATATTCAAACTCAAAAAAGCTCCAAATATGAGGTACATCTATCTTTACACAGATTTTACACAACCAATAAAATATGTGAGCATTCTTGAATTGACCTATGCAATAATTTGACTAGATGAGATTTCTATCCATAGCAATATCACATTCTCACAAGAACTCAAAATGATTCTTGAAAAATTGTATGAAAAACTCATGAGAGTGAGATCTATAATCACTCATATAAAAGTGGCACTCTCTGATTATCTTTTGGTTATCTTATGCACTATCAAGTGCATGTCTATATATTTTGTGGATAAAAATGGCAATCTGAATGGAGTTGTAATATTTAGATTGCGTCTCATTTTGGGGTTGTAATGTATAGTCTCTGCAAAGTCAAAAACTGATATAATAATGCCAATGGGGAAAGTTTCCTTACATATTATAAATTGTTGATCCAACTATTGAGACCTGTGACTATTCCTTGCATACTTGTAAAAAAAAAATTCCTTGAAATTTTAAAATAAAATCACCCACACATAGTTTTTTCGCAACCAACCTACATCTAAAGCCTTCATCTCCATTATTCAATGTGTATTTTATTGTTTCATAAGCCTTATTTGAAACTAACTTCTTTCTGATATCTTCTTTGTACCCCTCATGCAAACATGTCAAAATATTTGGTAGACCACCACATTGTAAAAACTTTTTATTTAACAAATAATTTCCATAAAAGAAACAACCATCATTGTTAAATTGTGGTGATTGATCAGGAAAGTACTGTACATACTTCATAAATTATTTGGGCTCGAGGCATTGCTGTTGGAAATATTCAGGATGAAATGTGTTACTGAGAGGGGAGGTGTGAATCAGTAACATATAAATTTTTATCCATTTTATTCATAATTCATTCATCTAATCTACTACATAAATGAAAGATCAATATAACACATGAACACAATGATTTGGTGACCTAGAAACGTTCCAATTAGAAAGTAAAACTGGGGTGGGGATGATGCCCACAAAATTTCGTTACTGCAGTATGAAGTTGGCCGGTTAAAGCTTACATTGATCACTTCTGATGATCTGCCCTATTAGGAGCACAAAGGACTTGCTAGGTCCACCTTGTTAGAGGATTTACAAACATACAATGAACTATGCACTCTGTTAGGAGATTTACAAAAGACTATTAAGTCTACCCTGTTAAATGATTTACAAAACCGATTCACCTATTAGGATGAAGTAGTGGATCTACTTACAACTGTTTTCTAATAAGATCCTTGTTGAATTGATCACCTGATATGATAGATATAACTTTTCTACTCCTATGTTGACCTTGTTGTGTTCCTTTTATTCTGTTGTTGATTCACTTTCACTTTTCTCAAAATATATCAATACCTTCTTCACATGCGAACATCATTCTCCTTTTTTTTTCATACCATGCCATATATATGTTTCACAAATGGTATCATACATTACATATATACTATTCCAATATTTTATAGTTACAAGGTCAGCCAAAAAATAAGTGAACAAAACATTACTGAGTCGGCCCATTAGTAAACTCAGGTTCACTGAACTGACTCAGTGACCTTCTGATACTTGGCATCCACTACGTTACTCGGCATCTTCATGCACTCGGTAGAAGTAGAGACTTGATTCATACTAGTTACAGAACATTGCTTGGAACTTGGTAGCCATTGGTGACTCGGTAGATGTAGTGTTACTCAGTAGAAACTATCTTGTTCGTTTACCTTGCTTATCTTGGTAAACACTAAATCCTTTGTTTACCTTTTTTTCACTCGGTAAGCTCTGTTGATCTTCGATTACCTTTTTCACTCGGTAAAAACTGCTGATCTTTGATTACCTTTTTCACTTGGTAAACACTGCTGAACTTCCTTTACCTTTTTCACTCGATATCTTCTGAAATGTTCGGTGAGAACTGTTTGCCTGTTGAACTTCTCATTCATTCGGTATCTTCTGGAATGCTCGGTGAGAACTGTTTACCTGCTGAACTTATAAGGTAACCACTGAATGGTTGATATATACTTGAGACTAAGTGATGAGCAAGATAAGCATTTAGAATAGAATAAGTGTTTGCACTAATGACAAATATATCATAATTCTAACAATCTCCCCCTTTGGCATTAGTGACAAAAACGCTTATGAGTAAAATAAATAAAAACTTATGTACAAAATTTGATGTATTGATTTACATATATCTCCCCTATACAATATGCTCGAAGTATTTATAAATATCTTTATCTTTTCTAACTCTATTTCCCCCTCTAAACTCTATCTCCCCCTTTTTGACAATAATGCCAAATTAAGCAATATATATTTACACAGAGACACCAAAATGGGAGATGAATTCAAAATGTACCTTGAGAATAAGAGCCAAAGTCTTATCCCAATTTTCTTGCAAAATTTTACAAGAGGAGAGTGTTATTTAAACTTTTGCTAAAACTTCAATCATATGATCTGCAACTGAGAAATTGTTGTCATGGATCAATGCTTTGGAGTGGACAATGTGTTTCTACATTGTGTCCATGATAGGAAGGATCATGTTCTGTATGTCTATTAAGTAGACCTGGTCCTTGATTCCTCTCTCAGTAATTCTGCCTACTTTTCTAACAAAAATTTGATTCGAAGATGATGGGATGAACTTGAATTGGGATCAAGTTGCAATATTTGGGCACTGCCCTCCATATCCTCATCAATTTTATTCAATTGTTCTTTGATCTCCTTTGTGTACTCGGTAACATCACAAAGTTTTGCAAAAAGTAAAGTTACATTATCGAAAGAATTTTCAAAATTGGCCAAAATAGTAGACAATTCTACCTATTTTATTGCAATGTGTTGAGCAATGTGCTCAAGCAACTTATTATCAAATTTCCTTTCAGCCTTCTCAATAAATTTTTCTTCACCAGAGGTGTCCTCATTGAATTTATTTACAGCCTCTTCTAATTGAATCAAAATGTGTTGAGTAAAATCTACTTCAACACCTATAGCCTTTGTAATAATGTTCTTGGCATCCTCTATTATTTTGTATTCCTTATCCCTTTCAGATCTTAACTGCTTCTGTGTAGCCTTCATCTCTATTAATTGACTAGCATACCTCATTTCTTCAATAGTAGCTTTTTCATAGTCAATTTTTGGAATAACTATATCTATGTCTAAATCAATTTCTTCTGGTATCTCCTTTCCAGTCATCAGAAGTCTTAATGGTTGTTTTTGTTTGACTTTTGTGGCCATTGATTTAATCTTAGGAATAGACACAATAGTAGAGATGGAAGGGCTAGCAGCAAAAATTGGGATAGGACTTGAAGACTGAATGCCAATAGAAGTATTTACCGAATCAAAAACTGGAATACTTCCCAAAAATGATGATATACCCATTATAGCAGTATCTGAACTAGTTATACTTGAAGTAGATGCAGATAATGCTGTCAAAATTGCTAGAACTGACAAAATTGTAGAACTTGTTGATGTGTCACCTGATGATGTTGGAACAGAGGAGGCTGGCTCGGTGACTGAAGAAGAGGGCTGCAACTTGGTAGATGAAGTGGTAGACACTTCCACTGATGATACCTGGAGCTGTGAAGTGGCAGGTGCAGATGATAAATCTGATGAAGATGCTATCAAACTTGCGAAAGCTGACTCCAACCTTGATGATGTGATAGTTTTAGGTGGAGAATAAGGAAGAGATGCAATGACTGTTGCTGCAATTTTTACTGGATCATCTTCCTCCTTATTTTCCTCTTTAGCTTCTTCCTCTTTTTCTTCCTTGTCTTCCTCCATTAATGCATGCAGCTCTCCTGGTGAGACTATGATGGATGGAGAGGCAGTTGTATCATCACTGTCACTGTTGTCATCATCCTGGATTTCTACTAGATCTTCATTGGGCTTATGCAGATGATAGATATTTTTCCACATGTTGGTTGCATCATTTACAACAGGCTCAATGTCTTTGATTAAAATCAAACAAGTGTGGAATCTGATCATCGTTTTGCTTTCATGATTTTTAATTGTAGTTTTTACTTATGCTCCAATGAGACTTGTTTGAATGTTCTTCAGGGATTGCTCATATATGTCTTTTATCATTTGGGTTGATCTTTCCCATCTTGGTTGCAATCTCTCCAGTAGTTCCTTGGAGATTTGAGAGGCAAGCTGGTCCGGGAAGTATTTCCATTTACCCATCTTCGAGAGTACCAATTCCTCTATCTGCATTTTCTCAGCATCTGTTCTTGTTTCAAATTTCAAAGCTTTGAAATTTGTAATGTCTACCCCTTCTTCCAATTGTTTGAGCATTTCCTCAAATGTGAGTGAAGGTCTAACCAGTACAGGTTCCTGTTTGCCTTTCCTGGTCCTCCTTGAGAATACTGCAATAGGCATCTTCTTAGGTTTGGTAATGGTTACCTTACCTTTCTTCTTTAGAGGTTCTTCTCCTACAGATTCTTCTTCTTCTTCTTCTTCTCCCCCTTCTTCTTCATCATCTTCTTCATCCTCTCCTTTACCTTCAGTTAGCATAAGAGGACCAATAGCAGTTTTCATTTTGGCTATCTTCCTCTTGCCTTTGCTTATTGCCTGAGGTAGCTTGATTTCAAGCTCTATTCTAGCCTTTACTTCATCATAGGTTCCAAAGGCAGGAATTTTGGGGATAGTTGGTTCATTGACTAGTGCCTCAATGATATCTCTTGCATCATCAATATTTAATTCATAAGGCAATGGTTTTACCCATGCCACTCGGGGTATGATTGCCTGTATGTACACATGATCACAGTCAACCATGAAACATATATCATCTTTGTAATCCTCAACAAGCTTAAGAGGAATTCTGAACCTGTTATTCATCCTTTCTTTGAAATCTTCAAAATAGTTATCCATGACTTTGTCAAAATTTTCACCCATTTCTGCTATGAATTCATTAATCTGATATAAAATTGGAGTATCTTTCCTCCATACTATAGATCCTTTTGAGGGAAAAAACTTTTGTACATAAAAGAATAAACAAATTTAAAAAGAACCAAATTTACAGGGGTTATTCTTGGAAGTCCTTATGCTTTCCATATTTTTATTCAGCT
Source organism: Cupressus sempervirens (assembly GCA_028749045.1). Classification (NCBI taxonomy): domain Eukaryota; kingdom Viridiplantae; phylum Streptophyta; class Pinopsida; order Cupressales; family Cupressaceae; genus Cupressus; species Cupressus sempervirens. The sequence goes on from CM053788.1 coordinate 71,359,353, forward strand.
GTCTTAACAGCAATTCTGACAAATCAAATTCAAGATTTTTCTTTACAATCTTAAATGCTAAATCCACAACTTCACACAGTACACTATTTAATCTGCTGGAACTGTATAACTTATATGCAATCACATAAATGCCAAATCTAAGTTCCACGTTAGAAATATTGTTAAGTTTTAGTCCTCTATCATCCCACTCTGCTAGGGTTTGCTTCTGTAACTCATCCCGACCTAGGGTTTTAGTGGTTTTAGCTTTGCTTAGCATAGGCAAACCCGTGATTTTATGAATCATCTTTTTGGTTAACAATACGGGTTGTTCCAACCAGAACTGATCATTATGAACATGGCTCAGAACATATCTAACCCATTTAACCTGGAAACGTCTTGGTAGGTGCAAAATATGGGTCAAGCCTTTTTCTTCTAAGTGTTTGTGCTCAGGTTTTAGGGCTCCATCAACACATAATTGACCTAGGGCATTATCCATATCTAATGTACCAATTCTTGAACAACACATTTGAAATGAGCGTGAATATCATTATCAAGAAGTACCTTAGGAGGGATTTTCGATTGAGCTCTGTGAATGTCAAGTGATTCTGCAACTGCGAGCACTACCTTGAATTTTGGGGCCTTCCATTTGACTCCTTTTACAAGCATTTCAGTACCCTTCTTCACCTTGTTGTTATTGGTGCTTGCAGATGCCATTGATGCTCAGTGGATGAAAAGATTTTCAAACAATTACTTCATAGGAATTTTTCTTCAAATCGCTTGGCATGCAACTGGAAATCCTTTTGGCTCTGAGAATTTTAAGTTGCGGTGGAAAATGAAATTGAATTCTACCCTTTTAATGAAATACTATCATTAAGGCTCGGTACGAAGGTAGATGAGATGACATAGTGCATGCCAGTCTGTCATTGAAATACTCGATAGAACCTTGCAACTCGGTGAACTAATAAAATCTTTGATACTCCCGACCTAGCTTGGTAAGGTCTTTAACCAACCTTGCTTGATAAATGCAACACAGTGAATGATAACTTTTCTTTGACCCTTGTATCTAAAATACTGATTTGATCATTTGCACTCTTTTACTCTGGAACTACTTGAATATGGCTTGATGATGCAGTTCTTGATTCTTCTTAAATCTTAATTGGAAATGGTAGAGTCACCCATTTCTTGATTGACATGACCATCATTTGAACTGTCTTGCTCGGTAGATTTAGGAATCCATTGTTGTCTCATCTGCTTCCGAATGTTATCAGCTTTAGCTTTCTTTTCATCTTCAATTCTTTTGGTATTCATGCAATTCTTGGCTATATGACCAAGTTTTGTACATGTATAACATCTTACTATTGTGTCTCTTTTCCTCAAGTGATGCCTTGAGCAGTCCTTGCCAACATGTCTATATTCTCCACAATAATGACATATGCACCAAGTATTATAGTCCCATCCAAAGATTTCTTTGACAAGTTGTTCAGCTGGATTGAATGATTTGGATCTACATTGGAATGCCTTGTGACCTTGTTTCTTGCATTTGTGACATTTGCCTTCAAATTTTGGTTTTTCTTTGCATTCATTAGCTTTGTGACCATGCTGATTGCAGTTGAAGCATTTGCCATTGAATTTTTCCTTTCCATTACTCCAACATTTGTTTGATGTATGCCCTATCTTACCACAGTGATTATAAGTAGGCCTTTGATTTCTTTGTGCACCTTGTTTGGAAGTTTCACCTTCTTCCTTGTAACCAAGTCCAACTTTACCTTTTTGTCTATGAAGATTTTTCTCACTTAGCTGATTTAATTGAGTCATGTCTACTTGTGATTTCATCATTCTCTCATTGATTTGCTTTTCTGTGTTTAGGTCATTTTCCAAACTTTCATTGATTTGTCTTTCAGATCTCAAGTCACTTTTTAAGATTTCATTAATTTATCTTTCAATGATCAGATCATTCCTCAGGTCTTCATTTTCAGATCTCAAATTCATAATTGCTTCATTTACAGTAGAGAGTTGATTTATAAGATCTTGATGCTGAAGGGATTGACTATTTCTTACCTCTAAGTCTTCATTTGCCTTGTTTCTTTCTTCCAAGATTTCACATAGCCTGATTGATTGGATTTCTTGTTCTCTTTTGAGTTTTCCTATTTCTTCCTATAGGGAACCATTCTTTGCTAGGAGTTCCTTGATTACCTCATTAGCTTCATTTGAACTACTTGAAGGTAAAAGGTCTTCAATTCTTTCTTCAACATACTGATGATCATTCATTTAACTTGCAAGTTCCTTCCTTCTTTTCAGGGATTGAGAAAGATGCTCCTTAGCTTCTTTGAGTTGAGCCATGATTATTTCCAAATCTAACTTTTCATTTTCAATAGCTTTGGCAAGTTTGAATATCTCCATTGCTCTTGATCTTTGCTCAAGCTGTCAAACTTTGTCCTGAGAACCAAATGCTCTGATACCAATTGTTCAAAATATTCAAGATGAAATGTGTTACTAAGAGGGGAGGGGTGAATCAGTAACATATAAAATTTTATCCATTTTATTCATCATTCATTCATCTAATCTACTGCATAAATGAAAGATTAATATAACACATGAACACAATGATTTGGTGACTCAGAAACGTTCCAATTAGAAAGTAAAACTAGGGTGGGGATGATGCCCACAAAACTTCATAACTACAGTATGAAGTTGGCCGATTAAAGCTTACATTGATCACTTCTGATGATCTGCCCTGTTAGGAGCACAAAGGACTTGCTAGGTCCACCTTGTTAGAGGATTTACAAACATACAATGAACTATGCACTCTGTTAGGAGATTTACAAAAGACTATTAAGTCTACCCTGTTAAAGGATTTACAAAACTGATTCACCTATTAGGATGAAGCAGTGGATCTACTTAAAACTGTTTGCTAATAAGATCCTTGTTGAATTGATCACCTGATATGATAGATATAACTTTTCTACTCCTATGTTGACCTTGTTGTGTTCCTTTTATTCTGTTGTTGATTCACTTTCACTTTTCTCAAAATATATCAATACCTTCTTCACATGCGAACATCATTCTCCTTTTTTTTTCATACCATGCCATATATATGTTTCACAAATGGTATCATACATTACATATATACTATTCCAATATTTTATAGTTACAAGGTCAGCCAAAAAACAAGTGAACAAAACATTATTGAGTCGGCCCATTAGTAAACTCAGGTTCACTGAACTGACTCAGTGACCTTCTGATACTCGGTATCCACTACGTTACTCAGCATCTTCATGCACTCGGTAGAAGTAAAGACTTGATTCATACTAGTTACAGAACATTGCTTGGAACTCGGTAGCCATTGGTGACTCGGTAGATGTAGTGTTACTCAGTAGAAACTATCTTGTTCGTTTACCTTGCTTATCTTGGTAAACACTAAATCCTTTGTTTACCTTTTTTTCACTCGGTAAGCTCTATTGATCTTCGATTACCTTTTTCACTTGGTAAACACTGCTGATCTTTGATTACCTTTTTCACTTGGTAAACACTGCTGAACTTCCTTTACCTTTTTCACTCGGTATCTTCTGAAATGTTCGGTGAGAACTGTTTGCCTGTTGAACTTCTCATTCAGTCAATATCTTCTGGAATGCTCGGTGAGAACTGTTTACCTACTGAACTTATAAGGTAACCACTGAATGGTCAATATATACTTGAGACTAAGTGATGAGCAAGATAAGCATTCAGAATAGAATAAGTGTTTGCACTAATGACAAATATATCATAATTCTAACAATCTCCCCCTTTGGCATTAGTGACAAAAACACTTATGAGTAAAATAAATAAAAACTTATGTACAAAATTTGATGTATTGATTTACATATATCTCCCCTATACAATATGCTCGAAGTATTTATAAATATCTTTATCTTTTCTAACTCTATCTTCCCCCTCTAAACTCTATCCCCCTCTTTTTGAGAATAATGCCAAATTAAGCAATATATATTTACACAGAGACACCAGAATGGGAGATGAATTCAAAATGCACCTTGAGAATAAGAGCCAAAGTCTTATCCCAATTTCTTGCAAAATTTTACAAGAGGAGAGTGCTATTTGAACTTCTGCTGAAAGTTCAATCATATGATCTTCAACTGAGAAATTGTTGTCTGTTAGGATAAACCACGGACAGAAATGAAAAACTACATGCAAATATAACCAATAACAAAAATAATAGAACACACAGAAATGAACACAAGGCACCAAGATTTAACGTGGTTCACCCAATCCCTGGGCTACATCCACCAAACAGCAAGTCCAATCTTATTACAATCCAGTGATTACAACCTGATTACAATCCGTAATCCCTTACAGCTCAATACCGCCGCAAAAACCAATTTCGTATCACCACACATAAAAAATACCCAACCCTAAGCCCTTTTTATACAAGTATTAAACCGCTTTAGGGTTATAACATGTCGGCCATATGTCGGCCATAATATGTCGGCTACCATGTCAGCTACCATGTCGGCTACCATGTCGGCTACCATGTCGGCTACTTCCAAAAAAAAAAAATTTCCGAGGCGATGCCCCGAACCCCACTATTTATGAAGTATGTACAGTACTTCCTGATCAGTCACCACAATCTAACAAAGGCTCCACACTAAACAACAATCTCCCACTTGGAGACTGATCCTGTAGCAATACAACTACCACATGGGGCTCCCACTAGATCAAACCACCCTGGACTCTGCTGTTCTTTTATTCACATTTAGTCTAAAAGACCAACTAAAGCTGAAGAGGAGTTCAGCTTCTCCCTTGTGACAACCTTTGTCAACATATCTGCTGGATTTTCATTGGTATGTATCTTCTCCAGCTTTAACTGTCCATCCTCCAAAACTGACCGAATGAAATGGTACCGCAACTGTATGTGTTTGGTCTTAGAATGCAGAGCTGAATTCTTAGCAAGATGAATGGCACTCTGACTATCTGTGAACAAATAATTATCCTTCTGTGGATGTCCCAATTCTTCCAAGAAGAACTGAAGCCATATCATCTCTTTGGCTGCCTCTGTAGCAGCAACATACTCTGCCTCTGTAGTGGAGAGAGCATTAATCTTCTGTAGCCTAGAAACCCAGCTCACGGCTGCCCCACCAACAATAAAGACATAACCTATAGTACTCCGCCTGGTATCAATACCCCCAGCCAAATCTGAGTCAACATAGCCCTGTAAATCAGTAGTAGAGCCCCCAAAGTGTAAACACTTATTGGATGTTCCTCTCAAATATCTGAGAATCCACTTGACAGCATTCCAATGCTCAAAACCTGGATGACTCATATACCTGCTAACGACTCCCACTGCATGTGCAATATCTGGCCTAGTGCATACCATAGCATACATCAAACTTCCTACAACTGAAGCATAGACATCTTATCCTCCTCTTCCTGTGTCTTGGGACACATCTCCTTAGTCAATTTCAAATGACCAGGTAAAGGTGTGCTGACAGCTTTAGCATTCTCCATAGAGAAACGTTGCAACACCTTCTCAACATAATCAGCTTGAGATAGCGTCAATGTTCTGTTCTTCCTATCTCTGTAAATCTTCATACCAAGGATTTGTTTTGCTGCCCCCAAATCCTTCATAGCAAATGCATGTGCTAACTGGTATTTTAGCCCCTTAATATGATGCATGTTAGACCCAGCTATAAGCATATCATCAACATATAGACATAAAATAATGTAGCTATCATCATCCAACCTCTTAAAATAAACACAGTAATCTGAATGACACCTGTTATATCCATGCTCATGCATAAAACTGTCAAATTTCAGATACCATTGCCGAGGTGCTTGCTTCAGGCCATATAAACTTTTCTTCAATTTGCACACTAAGTTCTCCTTACCTTTGACCTCAAAACCCTGTGGCTGAGCCATATATATTTCTTCATCCAAATCACCATGAAGAAAGGCTGTTTTAACATCCATCTGCTCTAAATGCAAATCTTCAGTAGCCACAAGACTTAAAACAGTATGAATAGAAGTCATTTTAACAACAGGAGAAAATATCTCATCAAAATCAATTCCCTTTTTCTGTGCAAATCCTTTTACAACTAACCTGGCCTTAAATCTTTTCTTACCTCCTTCCTCTTCTTTCAACCTGTAAACCCATTTATTCTGTAAAGCCTTTTTACCTGCAGGCAACTTGCACAAATCCCATGTCTTATTTTTCAGCAAAGAGTCCATTTCATCTTTCATTGCAGACTCCCACTGAATCTTAGTATCCACCTGCACAGCTTCATCATAACTTTCAGGTTCACCAACATCAGTAACTAAAATAGAATACAAAGAGGGAGAAAACCTTTGTGGAGGTCTAATTGGCCTTGTTGACCGTCTAACATTCACTGGTGTGTGTGGTATTTTTTGTTGCAGTTGTTGCACATCATGAGGAATGGCTGGAACATCAGCTTTTGGAGTATCATCTAGCACTACATAATCATCTTCTTTCTTCTCATGTTGCTGCAACAGATCTTTGTACAACACTTTTTCATTGAATATGATATCCCGGCTTCTTATAATTTTATGATTTTCAAAATCCCAAAGCCTATAGCCAAATTCATTAATGCCATATCCAACAAAGACACATTTCTTTGATTTCGCTTCTAGCTTGGTTCTATTTTCAGAGTCTATATGAGCAAAAGCTTCACAACCGAAGGTCTTGAGAAAAGAATAACTCACCTTCTTACCAGTCCATGCTTCCTCTGGAATACCACATCCCAAAGGAGTAGAGGGACCTCTATTAATCAAATATACTGCAGTATTAACAGCCTCTACCCACATGTGTAAGGGCAACCCAGCATGCAACCTCATGCTCCTTGCGCACTCCATTATAGTCATGTTCATGCGTTCAGCCACTCCATTTTCCTGTGGAGTCCTTGGAACAATTTTTTGTCTATGAATACCATTAGTGGAGCAATAATCTTCAAATTCATGACTGCAATACTCACCACCATTATCAGATCTGAGACATTTTAATTTCTTACCAGTCTCATTTTCAACCAAGCATTTCCATTTCTTAAAAGTTTGAAATACATCAGATTTCTGTCTAAGGAAATAAACCCATACTTTTCTAGTTGTGTCATCAATAAATGTAACATAATAATGAGAGCCACCAAGGGAAGATACCTGAGCCAGTCCCCATACATCTGTATGCACAAGCTCTAATTTCTCCTTTTTGTTTTCCTCCCCTGTCTTTACAAAACTCACTCTCTTTTTTTTCCATACACACAACTTTCACAGAAACCCATATTCACGCATTTTAGACCTGGTAAAACTTTCCTTGAATGAAGTACTTTCATACCTTTCTCACTCATGTGCCCAAGTGTATTGTGCCATAGCGCTGTATCAGAATCTACAGCAGCTATTTGTTCTCCCTGCTCAACTGCAGTAATTGTTCCTGAATATTCATTTTTCTCTGAAACAATCAAAGTAGAAGGAACAATATGACATGTACAAAGATATAAGGTGCCTACTTTCACACCTTTTTCTACTACAAGGGAACCTTTTGAAACCTTCCAATTGTTATTATTAAAAGTAATTACACAACCCTCATCACTGAGTTGCCCTGCTGAAATTAAATTCCTACTTAGCTTTGGAACATGTCTTACCTCATGTAGTAGCCAATGATTCCCATTCTGCAACTTAATCTTAATTTTTCCCTTTCCAACAATCTGACAGGGTTCATTATCCCCCAAATAAACAAGCCCAAAATCCCCTTGGACATAATCAATGAAATGACCTCTATGAGGTGTAGCATGAAAAGAAGCACCAGGATCTAAAACCCATGAATCATCAACACTCTCTAAAGATAGAAGCAAAGCATCCTCTTCAGATTTATTACTTACCACATTTGCCTCTTTGTCTCCATCTGATTTATCTCCTTCATTTTTCTTTCGAGTCCAGCAATCTTTCTTTTTGTGCCCTGGTTTCCCACAGTACCAGCAATCATTTGGTCCTCTCGATTGAGACCTCCTCCCCTTTGACTTTCCTCTTGATTTCCCACAATTTCCAGAGTTACTTCCTCTTTCAGTCGTTCTGCCCCTGCTTTGTGCATTTAAAGCACTTCCTGATGTAGATCCACCTGAGGATTTTCTATGAGTTTTCTCACTTAAAATAACACCGATCACATCATCATATTTTAGGGTACTTGATCCAGGAACAGAATTACTCACCGCCATTACCAAGCCATTCCAGCTTTCAGGCAAAGAATACAAAATCAAGAGAACCCTAATTTCTTCATCAAAATTGATACCCACAGAAGATAATTGACTAGTAATAGTATTAAACTCATTTAAATGATCTGCAACAGATCCACCTTCTGCCATTTTCATATTAAATAAATGCTTCATGAGAAATACCTTATTTGAAGTGAAGGGCTTTTCATACAGTGTCGCTAGGGTTTTCATCAAATCTTCTGTCATCTTTGCTTTTGTAATATTAAATGCCACTGATGGTGCCAAGCATAACCGAATGCTTCCGAGTGCCTTTTTGTCCAAAAGATCCCATTCAGCCTCTGACATAGTTCCCTGATTCTTGGCTTTTCCTTCCAACGGCTTCCATAAATCCTTCTGATATAAATAGTCTTCCATTTGCATCTTCCATAACTGGAAGTTCTGCCCATTAAACATATCAACCATCAGCTTACCATCATCTGCCATTGCTCCCACTCAACCGTGAGACTCCCACTTAACCGTGAGACTTTCCTGCAGAGGATAACTGAGAAACAACTAGGCTCTGATACCACTTTTTAGGATAAACCACGGATAGAAATAAAAAACTACATGCAAATATAACCAATAACAAAAATAATAGAACACACAGAAATGAACACAAGGCACCAAGATTTAACATGGTTCACCCAATCCCTGGGCTACGTCCACCAAACAGCAAGTCCGATCTTATTACAATCCAATGATTACAACCTGATTACAATCCGTAATCCCTTACAGCTCAATACCGCCGCAAAAACCAATTTCGTATCACCACACATAAAAAATACCCAACCCTAAGCCCTTTTTATACAAGTATTAAACCGCTTTAGGGTTAAAACATGTCGGCCATATGTCGGCCATAATATGTCGGCTACCATGTCGGCTACTTCTGTCGGCTACCATGTCGGCTACCATGTCGGCTACTTCCAAAAAAAAAATACCACAATCCAACAAAGGCTCCACACTAAACAACATTATCATGGATCAATGCTTTGGAGTGGACAATGTGTTTCTGCATTGTGTCCATGATAGGAAGGATCATGTTCTGTATGTCTATTAAGTAGACCTGGTCCTTGCTTCCTCTCTCAGTAATTTTGCCTACTTTTCTAAAAAAAAATTGATTCGAAGATGATGGGATGAACTTGAATTGGGATCAAGTTGCAGTATTTGGGCACTGCCCTCCATATCCTCATCAATTTTATTCAATTTTTCTTTGATCTCCTTTGTGTACTTGGTAACATCACAAAGTTTTGCAAAAAGTAAAGTTACATTATCAAAAGAATTTTCAAAATTGGCCAAAATAGTAGACAATTCTACTTATTTTATTGCAATGTGTTGAGCAATGTGCTCAAGAAACTTATTATCAAATTTCCTTTCAGCCTTCTCAATAAATTTTTCTTCACCAGAGGTGTCCTCATTGAATTTATTTACAACCTCTTCTAATTGAATCAAAATGTGTTGAGTAAAATCTACTTCAACACCTATAGCCTTTGTAATAATGTTCTTGGCATCCTCTATTATTTTTTATTCCTTATCCCTTTCAGATCTTAACTGCTTCTGTGTAGCCTTCATCTCTATTAATTGACTAGCATACCTCATTTCTTCAATAGTAGCTTTTTCATAGTCAATTTTTGGAATAACTATATCTATGTCTAAATCAATTTCTTCTGGTATCTCCTTTCCAGTCATCAGAAGTCTTAATGGTTGCTTTTGTTTGACTTTTGTGGCCATTGATTTAATCTTAGGAATAGACACAATAGTAGAGATGGAAGGGCTAGCAGCAAAAATTGGGATAGGACTTGAAGACTGAATGCCAATAGAAGTATTTATCGAATCAAAAATTGGAATACTTCCCAAAAATGATGATATACCCATTATAGCAGTATCTGAACTAGTTATACTTGAAGTAGATGCAGATAATGTTGTCAAAATTGCTAGAACTAACAAAATTGTAGAACTTATTGATGTGTCACCTGATGATGTTGGAACAGAGGAGGCTGGCTAGGTGACTGAAGAAGAGGGATGCAACTCGGTAGATGAAGTGGTAGATACTTCCACTGATGATACCTGGAGCTGTGAAGTGGCAGGTGCAGATGATAAATCTGATGAAGATGCTATCAAACTTGCGAAAGCTGACTCCAACCTTGATGATGTGATAGTTTTAGGTGGAGAGTAAGGAAGAGATGCAATGACTGTTGCTGCAATTTTTACTGGATCATCTTCCTCCTTATTTTCCTCTTCAGCTTCTTCCTCTTTTTCTTCCTTGTCTTCCTCCATTAATGCATGCAGCTCTCCTGGTGAGACTATGATGGATGGAGAGGCAATTGTATCATCACTGTCACTGTTGTCATCATCCTGGATTTCTACTGGATCTTCACTGGGCTTATGAAGTATGCACTCTATTAGGAGATTTACAAAAGATTGTTAAGTCTACCCTGTTAAAGGATTTACAAAATTGATTCACCTATTAGGATGAAGCAGTGGATCTGCTTACAATTGTTTGTTGATAAGATCCTTGTTGAATTGATCACCTGATATGATATAACTTTTCCACTCCTATGTTGACCTTGTTGTGTTCCTTTTATTCTGCTGCTGATTTTTTTTCACTTTTCTCAAAATATATCAATACCTTCTTCACATGTGAACATCATTCTCCTTTTTTTTCATACCATTCCATATATATGTTTCACAAATGATATCATACATTACATATATACTATTCCAATATTTTACAGTTACAAGGTCGGCCAAAACATAAGTGAACAAAACATTACTGAGTCGGCCCATTAGTAAACTCGGGTTCACTGAACTGACTCGGTGACCTTCTGATACTCGGCATCCACTACGTTACTCGACATCTTCATGCACTTGGTAGAAGTAGAGACTTGGTTCATACTAGTCACAGAACATTGTTTGGAACTCGGTAGCCATTGGTGACTCAGTAGATGTAGTGTTACTCAGTAGAAACTATCTTGTTCATTTACCTTGCTTATCTCGGTAAACACTAAATCCTTTGTTTACCTTTTTTTCACTCGATAAGCTCTGTTGATCTTCAATTACCTTTTTCACTCAGTAAACATTGCTGATCTTTGATTACCTTTTCCACTTGGTAAACACTGCTAAACTTCCTTTACCTTTTTCACTCGATATCTTCTAAAATGTTCGGTGATAACTGTTTGCCTGTTGAACTTCTCATTCAGTCGATATCTTTTGGAATGCTCGGTGAGAACTATTTACCTGCTGAACTTATAAGGTAACCACTGAATGCTCGATATATACTTGAGACTAAGTGATGAGCAAGATAAGCATTCAGGATAGAATAAGTGTTTGTACTAATGACAAATATATCATAATTCCAGCATTGCCCTAAAAAAAATTTTGGGCCCTATTTTATCAAGATTTTGGGCTGACATGTAATTATTAATTATAACCCTAAAGCGATAAAAACACTTGCATAAAAGAGCTTAGGGTTAGGGATTGTTTCATAGTTGTGATGCAAAATTGGTTCTTGTGGAAGTATTGAGCTGTAAGGGATTATGGATTGTAAACAAGTTGTAATTATTGGATCATAATAATATTGGACTTGTTGTTTGGTGGACGTAGCCCAGGGAGTGAATGAACCACATTAAATCTTGGTGTTTTGTGTTCTTTTTTGTGTGATCTATTATTTTCTGATATTGGTTATATTTGCATGTAATTGTTATTTATGTCCATGGTTTAATCCTAACAATCATCCCTAGGACATAAGAATTTATCTAGTAATGATCTTGATGAGTTTGAAAGGAAAGTAACACCATAAATTTCTAACATTTCATTACTATGCAAAGCAAAATGGATAGAGTGTAATACTTCATGGTGCATAGAAAACTTCACATCATATTTGCAACAATGTGTATTTCAAATCTTAAGAGGCACACAATAAAATGGCTTCATTGATTTTAAATCCCTTTGTGATACATGCAATGTTTTATTACTCTCACAAAACTGTTTGTACAACATGGTTTGACTTACCTCCAAATAATGTTTTGGATGCAGGGTATGGTCTTTATTGCCAATTCTCAACTTCAAAAAAACCTTCGCATTTGGTGACACTCTTAAGCCAAAGTGCCAAAATTGTGCAATTTGTTCCTTCACACCCTCTGTTAGTTTCTTATCAGAATGTGGATGTCTCCCATAATAATCCCATGTATCAGCTTGAAGAGGACTTTCAAGTCTCTCTCTTCTTTGAAGTGCTCTACTCAAAGTTGTATGACTTATGTTTAAGTGAACACAAGTTTGTCTAATAAATCTCACTTTTCTCAAATGATGACTTACCAAGGAAGTTGTAATAACCTTACCAGTACTTGTCTTGTCCTTTTCCCTACTCTTTTTTTCCTATTCTATTGAAAGCAATGAAAATATTCTTCATAATAATAGAATTTCTCTCAATTTTCCTTTTCACATGAATTTTCAATTTCAATGGCACAAGTCTTAATTTTTACATCCTTAAAAATTTCACAAAAATTTGGCATAGGTCCACTAATGTCTTGTTGCCAAAAAACTATTCATATAGTCTTGAAGCCCACAACTGAACCATTCTATGTGATCTCTTTCCTTCCAATGTGCTCAAAATACCCTCATCAATCTCTAGTAACCACTTCGGTGTTCTACCAAGTTTAGAGTCAGATGTTTGTCTCTCTTCATTACAAAGAACCTCATTTTGATTATAACAAGGAGAAGTGTAAGGTTCATTTGCAACATTATCACTATCATTCTCAATTGTTATATTTTCCCTTTCAAGCTCTACAGTTTCCTCTTTGATTAATGCATTGTCATTCACAACATAAACTTGATTCATTTTATCAAATTCAACATCATCTTTACTGGAAACTACTGTTATGGGCTCGACCTCATTCACATTCAAAATACCTTGTCTCTTTTTACAATGGTTTTCCCTATCTTTTGCCCTATATTCTTCAATTCATTCATTCGTCACCTTCCTCTTTCGTTTAGACTTTCTCCTACTACTACTCCCCATAGTGTCAACAATTCCAAGACACCTAATCAACTAATTGGATCACTTTTTCCTTCTAATTATTATATGATTGTGATTAAGGTGGTCAGACATACACCTACTTATTTTTGTTCTAAAATTTTTGTACCACTACATTAAAATAAAAAAAATTGACCAATTAGATTAAATTATTATCAAATAAGGCCTAGTAGTTTAGAAACTACATTCAATTTCCTATAGATTCTATTCTTACAACTTTTGAATATAATTTTCATAACTATCTCAAAATTGCATGTGAAGTTGATTTAAACCTAATTTGCTAATTTTAGACTACCACTGAAGGATATAGTTTGGGCCACCATGATCCTACACACATACCCTTTTGTATTCTTCTCAAAAAATTAACCTAGCAATCTGGAGGGAAGAACTTCTTCTTCATTTTTCATATCATCTATACCAAAGTTCTGATCATTTTTTTTCCTCTTCTATGTCTATGTATTTGCAAATTTTCTCACCAAAGAAAAGCATGACCTTTTGACTTGGTGATCAATAACTTTACTTTCCTATTATCAGGCATTCCTTCATACTCAAAGAAATTTTCCATCTCAAAGGGAAAATCCAACAAGGCATTGGTATCCAATTTTCCATAATAACTATCAACTTCAACATCATGTTTAGAATTCTCCCTTGATCGACCCTTAAAATTATGTCTTCATCTTCTTCTACTTTAGGTTCTAGATTAGGTGCCAGCACTACTTCATAATCACTAACATCAAGAAGGTGTGCTCCTCTCCTTTGGGATGTCTCAAAAACATCTAATCTAGCTTCAATTTGTCTTAACATGTCCATGATAGCATTTTCTGCATTTCCTCTACCTTAAACCATCTTGACAACAAGTTCCTCCAAGATCATAACCCCTTGCAAGTTAGAGGTCAGAAATCTAGATTTGTCACCCTACAACCAAGCGAACTAGGGTTCTCCATGACCTAAATTCCACAAGGACAAAACCTTTTCTCTAATACCACCTAATGCAAGGGAGGATGATATAACTAGAGCTAAAGGTTCACACAATTACCATGCAACCTTGTTGAGTTAACACAATAGAAGCAAATAACTAGGGGACAATGCCAGAAAGAGAGAAACAATAGATTTTTAAGACTCAGAAACTTAATTCATACATGTCAGGTTGTATGGACTTCCCAACTATGGCCAATTACAAAGGTTCAGTTATAGTTCATAGATTCTTCATGTATCACGCAGGAACCGTGATCTCTAGACTCGAACTCTAACCTCTACTCCCCATACTAAACCTCATAAGACTTGATACTCACATTTATACTTGCCAAAATGGATTACAAAAGATACTATATTTGTATTGGATAAACAAACAACCCAAAATAGGTCCACATGCTTCCCAATGATTGATCCCATACCATAAATCCAACTCACAAATTAAATACATAGGTTGTCTCTCAAGGAAAAACCAAACAGACAACTCAGTGAACAAAGGAACCAAATATCAAGGAACAGACTGAAACAAGCATCACCGAACATGCTTGGCAAAGATGTGTACTAAGCTAAGTTAGACTAGTTCGATAAAAGAAGACAGAGTAAATCCATCGAGCCAATAGCAACAACAGTTATTGAGAAGGTCCAAAGAAGTAACCGAGCACCACCATTCCAAGTGAACAAGATAACCACACAATCTAGGGTTCTCCTACATCAATAGTAGACTATATTTGGCTAAATGGGCTAGTACATGGGAATGTGGGATGACAAGGATTGGAGTCTCTTATCTTTTGAGTATTCTTGTTTCCTAAAAGATCTTGTTATGGAGGAAATGAGATATGTTCTGGTAGTTTTACATGATCATCGATCATTGTCTTGGCTTTTAGCCAATTGTTTTGTTGTTCTTCACTTCCTTTTATTCTTCTTTAATTGATTCAATAAATTCTTAACCCTTCTTTGAATAATATAGGATTACACTACTAAATTATTTTCATATTGCATCTTGATGAAGCTTAGCAAATACTAATGTTGACAAGGTTTTCTACAGCTAAAATTAGTTGTTTTTTTGTGAAAAATGATAATCTATTATGTGTAAAAATATAACCCCCTATTGCATGCTCTACTTGTGATACTTTAAAAAAAATCACGTAATAAAAAAATGCTCCTCAAATTAGATGTAATTTTTTGAAGTCACTAATCATACATTAATCCACTACTAAATTTAATTTTCATATTCTTTGATTTGTCATTCTAAATATATTAAATAATGTATATTTTATTAGTAACATAATTATTACATTTTTTTTAATAGAAATATTGATGAATCAAATTGTTTTTAGATTTGATTTGTTCTATTTTTTGCAACAACATTTTAAACAACTGCCACGTAGTAGCTAGTAATTGCCCTATTATAGTAAGTATAGTAATAATTTTTAATAATTTATTTTATTAGTGTAGAGGTGATGAAAAAGAAAAGGTAGAATTAAATTTTAAGAACTCCATTTTAATCTACAATGAAAAAATTATTTGAGGAAAGGGTTAAAATATTTGTAATGTAAAGAGTTTATATTACTAATAGAAATTTTAGATTAATATTAAGAATTAGATCCTAAAATAAAAAAGATCACATAGAATATTGAAGTGATTTTAAAGTATTTATAGTAATTAGAAAATGTAATTAGATGTTTATAAGTTTTTAATGATATGAAAATAATTTCTTGATATTAATTTCTTATATAGAAAATTTGAAGAAAAAAATAAACAAATATTTGTTAGAACAAATTTATATAATTTTCATATAGATTTATATTTTTTCCCTAGACAAAACTATGTTCATGTGAGAATATTTAACCATTTTATTCATAGTGGAAAGGCAAATTTACACTTGTATAGAGTAGAGGGCCTTATGCTCCTTGATCAATTGAAAGTGTTCCCGCATTTAAGAATTTAGGCAGGAAAAGAAAATTCTGCAATTAATTTAGGAAATGAAAACAAATAAATTCTATAATTTTATTTTTATATGTCTTACTTTGCATAAATATTGGACAATGTGTCCTCAAAAGTTGGCTAAAAATTTCAAGAGAAATAGTGGTTGAGGAAAATCCGTGTATAAGACCCCAATTGTTTAAACTATGAGATAGCTCAAAATTAGTTTTCTTAATTTATAAATGTAAAAAATGTACATCTTAACTATGAAAATATTAATAATATACTAATATTTAAAAATACTTAATTTTGATTGGTGGAAATCATAATTTTTAATCACTAGTTATAGGAAATTGATTACAATAGTACTATGCCTTCTGATGCAGGAGCATCCAGAGGTATAAGGGCAATCCTGTGCCACCCAAAAAAAATGTACTTAGACTTAGTTTCTATTTCATCTGTTTTCATTTTTGGACACCCGTTTGGGTCAAATAAAGGTTCCAACTCTCATAGTCCCACTATCAGTGTGCTAGAAAATCTCGAAAAAATAGGAGCATGTAATTGGGCCATCATTTTGGTAAACTAGAAGTTGTGAATTGGCCAGATGAATGTAATTTTGATTTAGAGCATTCCAAAAAAAGAATCAGGTCAAAAGGCCCCACGGTTTGAAAGTTATTGCATTTTTTCGAGTTTTGGAGACCTCCTAAGAATGCTTCAAAGTCAGGATAGGGGCATTAAATGACCTCAAAAAGGGCCAAAAATTGGGGGACAAGTGAAGCTGGTCCATAGGGCTATAGAGCGCTTCAAGAGCTTTTCAGAAATGTAAACGGTTCGTCAATCGGAGCTACAGTTCAAAAGTTATGCCTCCTGAAAGTTCAGTTACCGTTTCTGGATTCTTCTAGATTTGTGCCGACTTCTAACGCAGCTTCTAGAGCCTTCTATTTGGTCGGTGGATGCCTACTAGAACTTTCTAGAATGTATTCCTAGTTCTTAACCCTCTGGGGTCTATTTAAGGAGATTCCTGGCATTGTAGAAGGAGTTCGGAGTGGAGTTTGAGAGGAGGTACTGAAAGGAGAAATTATCTCCACATTTATGCTATTGTAAGCCCTTAGGGCATGTTTTGAAGTTTATTTTCTCTGTACTGAATGTACTAGCTTATTTTTCAGTTAATATAATTTCCCCTTTTTTCTGTTGTGTCCATTCTATTCTTGGGTCGTGCTCCCATCACCTTCAGCAAGTACTAATTACACTCTTAATCTATTATCATAATGTTAAAGATGATAAATAATAGAATATGACCCAAAACATAAATATAAAGAGTAACTCACAAACAATTTAATTGCATACACAAGAAATATAGAAACTTAATATCTATTATTCTAATGAAATTCGAGCTTATTTTTTCATATTAGAATGGTTTGCCTTTCAACCCATAAAACTATCTTGTTAGTCAAGCAACTTTGATAGCTAAAAGCACCAAATTTCTAAGACCATAAATTATGCAACTCTAGTCTCAGACAAAAATACAAAAAGATTTTTGGTATGTTGCTCGACTTCACATTTCAATTTCTCTTTTGCCTTGATTTTTTGACCAAGGGAGAAATCAAATCACGACAAGTGTTGTAGTGAAGTTTCTTGGAATTTTTCTACAATTCATTACACCAAATGTGTTCCCTTATTCGAGAGTGAAGAGGTAAAATTTCCATCCAATGGTGGAAACTCATGGAAACAGAATGACTACCATTGAAACATTTTAAATTGTAGATTAATTTGATTGGACATTTCATTATTCAACTTGACTTTAAAACATTCATTACAACTACTAGAAATTAACCTACCTTAGAAGGAAATATATAAAGAAGAGTGAAAGGGAGATACAAAGAAAAATGTAGATATATATACAAAGTAGTAGAGATGGAGTGAATGAGACAGAAAATGATAGAGATAGAGATAATTATAGAGAAGTGATAGGAGAGTTAGAGAGAGATAGAACTAGAGAGAAAAATAGAGTATGAGAGATAGCGTGAATGAGAGGGGGGTGAATTAGAAAGTGATAGAAAGAAATAAAGAGAAGTAGACAGAGCTAGCAAGATTTAGTTATTTTAAATATATAGAGATGTAGCTAGAGCTATAAGGATATAGAGAGCTAGAGAGAGGTAAAATAGAGTTATAGAGAAGTACATAGAGTTATGGATAGAGGTAGATAGAGTTACTCACAAAGAATGATGGCATTTTTCTCTATCTACCCCTCTCCTCTTTGTATATCTTTTTATAATTGATCTTCAATATATCTATGGTAATAAATATTTATCTTTTCACAAGTGAAGTCATGTGAAGTGTTCATTTATTCTCACATTTTTCTAGTTCTTTAGCATGTATTTTGCATGTATTGTAAAGTGGGCAAAAAAAGTAATCTTTTAGGTTTCCAACTAGTGGTCCAAGAGAATGTTTAGTAATGTATACTCCATTATTTGTCTTTACATTTCATCATTGATTTTTGGCATCATATTTGGTGACAAAAATAATTGTGACACATGGATGAATCTTTAGTAGGAGCTTTCAAAAGTATTGTGACATGCTAGTGAAAATAACATGCCAATAAAGGGTATGTGCAGGATCATGGTGTGCCAAAAAGTGGCGATGTGAAAAAAAAAGAGTTTGAAGACGCCTAAAAGCGCTTCAAAATCTGCTCTGACTTTTTTTTACCTATCCAGGAACCAAACCTGGAAGGTTAAGCCGAGCCTTATCGGATATCCGATATCATATCGGATATCCGATAATATCGAATATTCGATTTTAAATCAAATATCCGACTAATAATTAAAATCATATAATAGTATGATATATTATTTAATATTATTATTATTGATATAAAATAATATATCATACTATTATATTATAATAATAATATTATTTTAATTATTATTATACTATAATATAATAATATTATTATTATTATATTATAATCGTATAATATTATTATAACATATTATATTATAATAATATAATATATTATTTGATATATTATAATATATAGTAATGTAATATAATATATATATATATATAAGATATAATATAATAATAAAAAGTAATATCTTATAATATAATATATAATTAAAAAGTATAATATATTATAAATTATAATAATATTTTATATTATAATATATAGTAAATTAATATAATAAATATAAAATATAATATAAAAATATATAAAATGTAATATATATTATATATTATATGTTATATTATATATATTGTAATGTCATATCGGATATTCGATACCTGTGCATTGGATTAAACAAAATCACAGACCCGTGGCCCTTATTTTACGCGAATTTGGCCCAGTATTGCCATCGTGGATCGGATATCAGATACCAAATCAGATATCAGATATCAGGTATGTTCCCTCCCCCCCCGACTTATTTTTAACCTAAATTTAATAGATTTTAACATAATTTTGTTTGTTTTAGTTGAATCTAGGGTTTTTTTGACAAAAATGGTTAAAATTTAGATTTTTTTTTAATATATATTACATTTTTCAATTCAATAGGAATGGCTGATCAAAATGATGACACTGAGGTAGGGAATAATAGTCCTCGCAACCCACCACCAAACGATCTAGTATCCCCACAAAATCGTCCACCAAATGATCCTCTACCTCCTCAAAACCCTCCTCGAATTGAGGATTTGATAAATGAAAATCTCACTGAGTTGAGAGGTTTGCATAGAACATACAATAATGTACCTGCACTGGCTCCTATGTTATCCATGTTAAACACCATAGTGGATAACATTGAAACCCTTACAAACCAACAAAATGCCGCTCTTCGTTGGTGTGATGAAATGCACCAGATGTTTGATGATGGTTTGGATTATGATGAGGTCGTGGCCCTCAACATAACCAAAGACGATTTGGCAAGCCTTTTTGCTAACCCAAAAATGGGTATACCAGTTGACCCAAAAAAAACCAAACTATCGATTAAATGGTGCACAAATGATGCCATACGTGAAAATTTTTGGGAGCGTTGGTGGATGGTCTTTGATATCCCTCCACATGGTGATTTAAACATACCATTTTATTTCCTTAGAAAATTATATGCAGAATTTGTGTTGAAACTTAAAGTGAACTATTGGAGCATGAAGCCCAACATGGGCTTACGACTAGGAGCTCCTCAGGATAGACCCTCTTCCCAACGGAAGAAACTTGGCACTTTTGTCCCCCCCCCCTGATATCTCCCCCCCTCCTTGAGTGCAGCATCCAAATATTATGGCAGAGGCTAGCTCTCAGACCATCAGAGCCATTCATAGGCTGAGTAGCCTAATGATATCTTAGGCTAGGTCAGTCTTGTCTCCTCGTGTTGATGATGTTGGTGCCAGTTCATCATCGGCTAACTCATCACACGTTTGTGTGCCTCACACTTGCATTACATGCAAGAATATTTTCCTAGGTCCCATAGGTGATCTTCTTGAGTATCATTTTGTATTATATGAGAATACACCAGACGCACGTGCAGAGGCTACAGACCCTGATGCGAGAGAGGAGGGGAATGCAGAGGCATGGACTCCTTCGGTGTCGGTACGTGTATACATTTTTTTTTATGACATATGTGATTTAAAATTAATTTTTATAATAGAGTAATTTTAATTTTTAAGCCATACTGACTTTTACATGTATGTGATCTTCAATCATGTTTAGTTGATGACCGAGGAGGAGCTCAGACAGATAGATGATGCTACACTCTCGGCCATTTCATTTGGCCTTGAGACATCTACGGTACATTATGTTGTGTTCACATTTCTTTTTTCTATTTCATATTGTAGCATATATGGTTGCTAATCTTTCTTTTATCTTGTAGATACCACCTGCCCCGGGGGGACAAAGTGTGGGGGGTGAGCCAACATGCATTGACAAAGGAAAGGTAATTAGATGTTTTCTAATTGATTAAATATTGATGCATTCTTGTAAAATGTTTGTGGTAATATCATTTAATTAAATTATTTATTGTATATAGGGTGTGGTTATTGGCGATGAGCCTATACAAATTTAGCGTCCTAGATCATCAGGGATTTTCATTCGCACAGAGAGCCCCATTGTATGTATAAGTATCATTTATTTTTTTTTTTTTTAATTGATGCAGAGGAAAGTATGATTGTTGTTCTATACAATTTCTATGATTTTTTCCATACCAATAATTATTCATGTCTTGCATATGTTCATTACAACTTAAATAGGCTTATATGCACCTGTCCAACCTACCAAGTTGGTTACAAAGGTTTGTTTAATCAAACAAATACCAAATTACTACTTTCCCTCCAAAACTAATATGACCATTTGAATTTGAAATTCAAATTTCAAACTATAGTTTTTATGCATTCCCTAACTTTCTAAACTATTCCATTGACTCAAAATTGGTCATATGGATTTATTAAATGCAACTAAGTAAATTTCCAAAAAATTGAAGTTTTTATTGTTTTTTCTCCAAACCACCGTACACTCTGATCTCCCCCTTTCAACTGAGATCACATATGACATATATAAAGGTCGACATGACCGTTGGAACAACCATATAGGCGTTCCCAACCATAAAACAAACAAACAACCACTTTTTGCTAATATTGTTTAGACTCTAATTACCCTATTCTAAGGCCTTTTGGTCCCATGGAGTCACTTGGTTTATAAGCACACCAAAATGCTTGTGGGCCTTACATGTGCCTTTATTAAAAAATGGCAACAGAGATACTTGTTCCCCCCTGCCACATAGGTTAGGTGCCCTGCACCACCTTTCCTCTCTCTCATTCTGAACACTAGTCCACCAAGTGAGTGATGTTCCTCTCAGTCTTGTTGTTGCTACTTTTACCTTCTTATCTGCCTCTATGTCTTCAAGATCCAAGTAGTTCTCAAGGGCCTCTATCCACCCTAGCACTTCTTCACTATCCATTTTACCCTGGTATATTGGAAAATCAATATGGTTCTTCCCACCATTACCTTGTACTGCCTTAATGATTCTCATAAATCTCCTTTATTTAGGATCATCTGTTGTCTCATGCTCTTGCCTTGCATTACCAACCTCTTCTTCTTCATGGTTCTCTCAATGATTTCTTCCTCTAACCTCTTCTCCTCTAGGTTCTTGCCTTTCCTTTTCTAAGGATTCTATCCTTGCAATAAGCTTCAGCCTCTCTCTTCTCATCTATCTTTCTTCCCTCACTCTAGATGCTTCAAGTTCTCTCCTCTCTCTTTTCTCTTTTGCCAACTCTTCTCTCAATTCTTCAAGTTCTCTAGCCATTTGATTTTTAGGAGGCACTTTCACAACAAGTTTTCTTCCTTCCCAAGGGCCAACTCACTGATTCTCTTTCTTTCCTTACCAAGAAATCTCTGAACACCACTTATGTACCTTTCAACTCTAGGAAACACAAGGAGGAATTAGACACACCAAGGCTTCAACAAAGGGACCAGCACACTAAGGATTTTCAAGATTATAGGTCTTGGTCACACTCCTAAACACCCAAACTTCAAAACCCTCCTTAAAATGGCTTAAAAACCAAGGCCTGCTTGTTCAAACCCCAAAACTCAATTCTAGAACGTTTTGACTTGTCTAATGACAAGATATGATCATGACAACCTACATGAACCTATCAAATGACTCATCTACCATATGAAATCCTAAAATCCTATCTCATGCCCAATTACAACTTTCTTCCACATATGAGTCCAACATTATAACTTTGTATGCTTCCATGAGCCATAATTGGTGCAAGGATTGCCCAATTGACTTCAAGAGATGTTCCATGACCTTTGTAATGCCTTGGATCTTTAATGTTCCCCTGATGAGCATGGGATGCTCCTGCATCACTTATCTTCATAAATAAATTCAAAACTAATTTCCGTGATATTAACAACTACTAGTTTGTATCTCATAGGAGACTCCTAGTGCACATGAGGTTCGACGGGACAGTTATGTACATTTGATGATGCGGCTACTCACTCCTGAGGAGGAGCCTACAATAGTAAGTTGTAGTTTGAATTCATGATTAAATATATTATAAATTTAGCATGGTATGAATTATAATGTTATAGTTTAAATTGTAGATTCATCTGACAAAAGTATTTGAACATATACAACCCACAATTACAGAGGTACCAACATTGCTGAGGGCATACGAGAGGACTCCTGACCGGCGCAGGAGGTCGACGAGAGAGGTATTTATTATGAAATTTTGATAGTATTAATCTCCAATATGGAAAAGATCATTATGCATTTGAGTAATTCAATGTTAGATACGTAGAATCATATAAATTTAGTAGTCTAACTTTGGGTTTTCCTTTTTTGTTTATGTAGGAGGCATCTGATCCACCTAGTGCAGCAAAGAGGCTGCATTTTGATCATCCACCAGCACCCTAGGATAGTATAGTTTTCGTAGGATGCATCATGAGACATTTTGAGATGGCATATGCCACATTGTATATAGAAACATTGATATTATACACATTCTGATGGCAGGATCAGCCACATTTTGTATATGGATCTATGTATTTTGATATATATATTTCAGTACTTTGTCTATGGATACATGATCTTTGATATATATTTGTGTAAAATTTTGTCTATGGATACATGTATTTTGATATATATTTTTGTCATTTACGTGCACAATGATATACATATTAATTTAGTATCTAGTATTGTTCAATTTATTGTGGATCATGTGTCATGCCCTAAATTTTACAAGTAAAAACACAACAATTTTTTATTTTTTTTGTAGCTTATGAAGTTGCATAAGAAATTACATATTGTAAAACAAGGTTATCATTGAATAGGAGTTCAAGACTCATGTGAATAGTGTGAAGGTGTTAACATTTTAGTCACAGGTGGTTTTCAAATAGATTGGATGATAGTCTAGTTCAAGTTAGCGTCACAAGTCAAACGAGCAAGTTCAAGATACAACACTCATAAATTAGTGAAGTAATACATATCCTAACAAGCCTCTGATACTAATATTCTATTAGGGTCTGTCGGTTGTATCATATGGACGAGGTTGTGATTCTAGCATGTAAGGGAAGGGCATCAGAATTACTTATTATCCTCATTACCAATGTACACACATTCATTAATCATTACAATATATATTAATGTGACAATTACTATATTACTATATCCTCATTATCTATCAACATTGCTTCCTCACCAAACTAGCACTCACTACAATTTTCTAAACAAAAAAATTACCCATTCGATTAATATCGTCGTTTAATGGGTCAAAGAGGGTCATAGGTCACCCTATGACCCCCTTTGACCCATATGAACAATTCGACTATGTCCCTACGGGTCATAGGACCCGTAGGGACATATGTCATCATTTAATGGGTCAAAGGGGGTCATAGGTCACCTTATGACCCCCTTTGACCCATATGAACGATTCGAATATGTCCCTAGGGGTCCTAGGAACCCTAGGGACATATGTCATCATTTAATGGGTCAAAGGGGGTCATAGGTCAACCTATGACCCACTTTGACCCATATGAATGATTCGACTATGACCCTACAGGTCCTAGGACCCCTAGGGACATATGTCGTCATTTAATGGGTCAAAGGGGGTCATAGGTCACCCTATGACCCCCTTTGACCCATATGAACGATTCGACTATGTCCCTAGGGGTCCTAGGACCCCTAGGGACATATGTCGTTGTTTAATGGGTCAAAGGGGGTCATAGGTCACCCTATGACCTCCTTTGACCCATATGAACGATTTGACTATGTCCCTAGTGGTCCTAAGACCCCTAGGGACATATGTCATTGTTTAATGGGTCAAAAAGGGTCATAAGTCACCCTATGAGCCCCTTTGACCCATAATACCCATTCGAATATGTCCCTAGGGGTCCTACGACCCCTAGAGACATATATCGTCGTTTAATGGGTCAAAGAGGGTCATAGGTCACCCTATGACCCCCTTTGACCCATATGAACAATTCCAATATGTCCTTAGGGGTCCTAGGACCCCTAGGGACATATGTCATCATTTAATGGGTCAAAGAGGGTCATAGGTTACCCTATGACCCCATTTGACCCATATTACCCATTCAAATATATCCCTAGCAGTCTTAGGACCCCTAGGGACATATGTCATCATTTAATGGGTCAAAGGAAGTCATAGGTCACCCTATGATCGCCTTTGACCCATATGAATGATTCGAATATGTTCCTAGGGGTCCTAGGATCCCTAGGGACATATGTCATCGTTTCATGGGTCAAAGAGGGTCATTGGTCACCCTATGACCCTCTTTGACCCATATGAATGATTCGAATATGTCCCTAGGGGTCCTAGGACCCCTAGGGACATATGTCATCGTTTAATGGGTTAAAGAGGTTCATAGGTCACCCTATGACCCCCTTTGACCCATATTACCCATTCAAATATGTCTCTATGGGTCCTAGGACCCCTAGGGACATATGTCGTTGTTTAATGGGTCAAAGAGGCTCATAGGTCACCCTGTGACCCCCTTTGACCCATATGAATGATTCGAATATGTCCCTAGGGGTCCTAGGACCCCTAGAGACATATATCATTGTTTAATGGGTCAAAGAGGGTCATAGGTCACCCTATAACCCCCTACGACCCATATGAAAGATGTGACTATGTCGCTAGGGGTCCTAGGACCCTTAGAGACATATGTTGTCATTTAATGGGTCAAAGGGGGTCATAGGTCACCCTATGACACACTTTGACCCATATGAACGACATATGTCGTCGTTTAATGGGTCAAAGAGGGTCATAGGTCACTATATGACCCCCTTTGACCCATATTACCCATTCGAATATGTCAATGGGTCAAAGAGGGTCATACCTCACCCTATGACCCCATTTGACCCATATTACCCATTCAAATATGTCCCTAGGGATCCTAGGACCCCTAGAGACATATATCGTCGTTTAATCGATCAAAGAGGGTCATAGGTCACCCTATGACCCCCTTTGACACATATGAACAATTGGATTATGTCTCTAGGGGGCCTAGGACCCCTAGGGACATATGTCATCGTTTAATGGGTCAAAGGAGGTCATAGGTCACCTTATGACCCCCTTTGACCCATATGAACAATTCAAATATGTCCCTAGGGGTCCTAGGACCCCTAGGGACATATGTCATCGTTTAATGGGTCAAAGAGGGTCATAGGTCACCCTATGACCCCCTTTGACCCATATTACCCTTTCGAATATGTCCCTAGGGGTCCTAGGAACCCTAGGGACATATGTAATCGTTTAATGGGTCAAAGAGGGTCATAGGTCACCCTATGACCCCCTTTGACCCATATTACCCATTCGAATATGTCCCTAGGGGTCTGAAGACCCCTAGGGACATATATCGTCATTTAATGAGTCAAAGAGGGTCATAGGGTGACCCATATTACCCATTCGAATATGTCCCTAGGGGTTCTAGGACCCCTATAGACATATATCACCATTTAATGGGTCAAAGAGGGTCATAAGTCACCCTATGACCCCCTTTGACCCATATTACCCATTCAAATATGTCCCTAGGGGTCCTAGGACCCCTAGAGACATAGATCGTGGTTTAATAGGTCAAAGAGGGTCATAGGTCATCCTATGACCCCCTTTGACTCATATGAACGATTCAGCTATGTCTTTAGGGGTTGTACGACCTGTAGGGACATATGTCATCGTTTAATGGGCCAAAGGGGGTCATAGGTCACCCTATCACCCCCTTTGACCCATATGAATGATTCGAATATGTCCCTAGGGGTCTTAGGACCCCTAGGGACATATGTCGTCGTTTAATGGATCAAAGAGGGTCATAGGTCACCCTATGACCCCCTTTGACCCATATTACCCATTTGAATATACATATGTCATCGTTTAATGGGTCAAAGGGGGTCATAGGTCACCCTATGACCCCCTTTGACCCATATGAACGATTCGATTATATCCCTAGGGGTCCTAGGACCCTTACGGACATATGTCATCGTTTAATGGGTCAAAGGGGGTCATAGGTCACCCTATGACCCCCTTTGACCCATATGAACGATTCGATTATATCCCCAGGGGTCATAGGTCACCCTATGACCCCCTTTGACCCATATGAACGATTTGACTATGTCCCTAGGGGTCCTAAGACCTCTAGGCACATATGTCATATTTTAATCGGTCAAAGAGGGTCATAGGTCACCCTATGACCCCCTTTGATCCATAATACCCATTCGAATATGTCCCTAGGGGTCTTAGGACCCTTAGAGACATATATCGTTGTTTAATGGGTCAAAGAGGGTCATAGGTCACCCTATGACCCCCTTTGACCCATATGAACGATTCGAATATGTCCCTAGGGGTCCTAGGACTCCTAGGGACATATGTCGTGATTTAATGGGTCAAATAGGGTCATAGGTTACCCTATGACCCCATTTGACCCATATTACCTATTCAAATATGTCCCTAGGGGTCCTAGGATCCCTAGGGACATATGTCATCATTTAAAAGGTTAAACAGGGTCATAGGTCACCCTATGACCCCCTTTCACCGATATGAACGATTCGAATATGTTCTTAGGGGTCTTAGGACCCCTAGGGACATATGTCATCGTTTCATGGGTCAAAGAGGGTCATAGGTCACCCTATGACCCCCTTTGACCCATATTACCCATTCGAATATGACCATAGGGGTCCTAGGACCTCTAACGATATATGTCATCGTTTAACGGGTCAAAGAGGGTCATAAGTCACCCTATGACCCCCTTTGATCCATATTACCCATTCGAATATGTCCCTATGGGTCCTAGGACCCTTAGAGACATATATCGTCGTTTAATGGGTCAAAGAGGGTCATAGGTCACCCTATGACCCCCTGCGACCCATATGAACGATTTGACTATGTCGTTAGGGGTCATAGGACCCCTAGGGACATATGTTCTCATTTAATGGGTCAAAGGGGGTCCCCTTTGACCCATATGAACGATTCGAATATGTCCCTAGGGGCCCTAGGACCCCTAGGGACATATGTCATGATTTAATGGGTTAAAGAGGGTCATAGGTCACCCTATGACCCCCTTTGACCCATATTACCCATTCGAATATGTTCCTAGGGATCCTATGACCCCTAGAGACATATATTATCGTTTAATCAATCAAAGAGGGTCATAGGTCACCCTATGACCCCCTTTGACCCATATAAACGATTGGACTATGTCTCTAGGGTTCCTAGGACCCCTAAGGACATATGTCATCGTTTAATGGGTCAAAGGGGGTCATAGGTCACCCTATGACCCCCTTTGACCCATATGAACGATTCGAATATGTCCCTAGGGGTCCTAGGACCCCTAGGGACATATGTCGTTGTTTAATGGCTTAAAAAGGGTCATAGGTCACCCTATGACATCCTTTGACCCATATTACCCATTCAAATATTTTCTTAGGGGTCCTAGGATCTCTAGAGACATATATCATTGTTTAATTGGTCAAAGAGGGTCATACGTCACCCTATGAGCCCCTTTGACCCATATGAACGATTCGACTATGTCCCTAGAGGTCCTAGGACCACTAGGGACATATGTCGTCATTTAATGGCTCAAAGGGTGTCATAGGTCACCCTGTGACCTCCTTTGACCCATATGAACAATTCAACTATGTCCCTAGGGGTCCTAGGGACATATGTCATCGTTTAATGGGTCAAAGAGGGTCATAGGTCACCCTATGACCCCCTTTGACCGATAATACCCATTCAAATATTTTTATAAGGGTCCTAAGACCCCTAGAGACATATATCGTCGTTTAATGGGTCAAAGAGACCTATGACCCCCTTTGACCCATATGAACAATTTGAATATGTCCCTAGGAGTCCTAGGACCCCTAGGGACATATGTCGTCGTTTAATGGGTCAAAGAGGGTCATAGGTTACCCTATGACCCCATTTGACCCATATTACCCTTTCGAATATGTCCCTAGGGGTCCTAGGACCCCTAGGGACATATGTCATCATTTAATGGGTCAAAGGAGGTCATAGGTCACCCTATGACCCCCTTTGACCCATATGAACGATTCGAATATGTCCCTAAGGGTCCTAGGACCCCTAGAGACATATGTCATCGTTTAATCGATCAAAGCCCTTTGACCCATATTAGCCATTCGAATATGTCCCTAGGGGTCTTAGGACACCTAGAGAGATATATCGTTGTTTAATGGGTCAAAGAGGGTCATAGGGTCTTTGACCCATATGAACGATTCGACTATGTCCCTAGGGGTCGTAGGACCTGTAGGGACATATGTCATCGTTTAATGGGTGAAAGGGGGTTATAGGTCACCCTATGACCCCCTTTGACCCATATGAACAATTTGAATATGTCCCTAGGGGTCCTAGGACCCCTAGGGACATATGTCGTCATTTAATGGGTCAAAGAGGGTCATAGGTCACCCTATGACCCCCTTTGACCCATATTACCCCTTTGAATATGTCCCTAGTGTAAGGAAACTTGGCAATAAAGAATATAACCATTTCCACATAACCCATAATAGATCTGAAAATAAATACGAAATTAAAATCCACATGCAAGAGAATAGACAACATACCCACAAAATTGTGACACAAGATATACCCTGGGAAACCCTCATTGAGGGAAAAAACTCAGCCTCCAAAAGCATCCATCATCATGTATTATTCAGCAAAAATACCATTGCCATACAACCATGGAAGCCTTCATGGCCATAGCCACAACCGAGCAAACTATGTGAACAAGCATGAATTCACACATCCCATGCCATGCTTTCAACCTTCACAAATGCTCCCTTGGCTAACCTGTCAAGCCTTGTCCCGCTCGACTCTTGCCTTTTGTCTTCTCCTTATCACTTTCTCTCTCTCTCTACAACAACTACCCTTGTGGCTTCTTATATAGTAGCAAGTCCCACAAAACCACCAAGTGGTGTTACATAAACCATGTGCTAAAACCATGTGCTACCTAACCCATTGACCCCACATTTAATATTGGGCATTTAATTCTTTTCTCCAATATTAAATAATTACATGAAATATTATCACAATGTTACAATATAACTCATCAAGAATATTCTATGGGAATCTTTACATGTTGCACGTCCATCTAGGCACAACATTACATAATAAAATTTAAAAAAATTAACAATATTATGCAATGTGTGCAACACCCATTATCTCAACACCTAGGGGTCCTAGGACCCCTAGGGACATATGTCATCATTTAATGGGTCAAAGGGGGTCATAGGTCACCCTACGACCCCTTTTGACCCATATGAACAATTCGACTATGTCCTTAGGGGTCCTAGGACCCCTAGGGACATATGTCATCATTTAATGGGTCAAAGGGGGTCATAGGTCACCCTATGACCTATGACCCCCTTTGACCCATATGAACAATTCGACTATGTCCCTAGGGGTCCTAGGACCCTTAGGGACATATGTCGTCCTTTAATGTGTCAAAGGGGGTCATAGGTCACCTTATGACCCCCTTTGACCCATATGAACGATTCAAATATGTCCTTAGGGGTCCTAGGACCCCTAGGGACATATGTCATTGTTTAATTGGTCAAAGATACCTATGACCCCCTTTGACCCATAGTACTCATTTGAATATGTCCATAGGGGTCCTAGGACGCCTAAAGACATATATCATCATTTAATGGGTCAAACAGGGTCATAGGTCACCCTATGACCCCCTTTGACCCATATGAACGATTCGACTATGTCCTTAGGGGTCCTAGGAGCCCTAGGGACATATGTCGTTGTTTAATGGGTCAAACCCTATGACCCCCTTTGACCCATATGAATGATTCGAATATGTCCCTAGGGGTGCTAGGACCCCTAAGGACATATGTTGTCATTTAATGTATCAAAGGGGGTCATAGGTCACCCTATGACCCCCTTTGACCCATATGAATGATTCGAATATGTCCCTAGGGGTGCTAGAACACCTAGGGACATATGTCATTGTTTAATGGCTCAAAGAGGGTCATAGGTCACCCTATGACCCCCTTTGACCCATATTACCCATTCGAATATGTTCCTAGGGGTCCTAGGACCCATAGAGACATATATCGTCATTTAATGGGTCAAAGAGGGTCATAGGTCACCCTATGATATATATTAATAATATACATATTAATATATATATATATATATTACATTATTATATTTAATAAAAATATTACGTTATTATATAGATATATTAATAACATACATATTAATATAATAATATATAATATTTATTTTATATATATATATATATATATATATAAATTACATTATTATATTTAGTAAAAATAATAATAATATTAATTATATTTATAGATTGTAATAAGATTAACATAAGATATTATTATATATTACTAGATTATATCTTGTATGTTTACATTACGTTATTATATATATATAGAATATTAAAATATGCCTTTACATATTAATATAAGTGAAATAATTTAAAAATAAAAAATTAGAACGTTTAAATCGAATTTCCTTCCAAAATTTGAAATTTTTTAGAATTTGACTACTGAGCCATATCGGATATCCTATTTGGAATCGGATATCTGATCAGGCTTGGTATTTACCAAGCCTGCCCGGTCAACCCCTAAGACGTGTTTATAGAGAGTTTTAGTGATACTCAGACTTCGGGTAGTCATCTGACAATGTTATTTTGATCGAAATTGAATGAAACAAAATGGGTTTTTTAATATTGCTCTCTAGATTCCATCAATATAATTTCTATCAAATTTTGAGTTCGATAAGTATTTATTAGTTAATTATCAATGAAGATTATTGTAAAGTGCTGATTGACATACTGAATGAAAAATAGCTATAACTTTCAAACGGTATAACATTTTTTAAATCTAAAAGTTGGGTCACATTCTATACTTCGCCTAGTATAAGAAAAAATTAAATTAAATTAAATTTGGTCAAATTTTCTATTAGTTAGGGTGGTCAGACACGAGACTTTTTTTAATCCGAAAAAGTTTTGGTAGAAAATTCATATTTAATTATTTATTTGGAATAAAAATATTGAAAAATATGTGTCACATCTAGGCATGAGTCTAGTTTTCATATCTATAATTATATTAAAAAAATATTATGATTTGATTTTGATTAAGGTGGTCAGACATACACCTACTTTTTATTTTCGCCCTGAAATTTTCTTAGTATTGCATTAAAATTCAAACTTTTGACCAATCAATTATTTTTTTCTCCTAATAAGGCCTAGTAGTTTAGAAACTAAATTCAATTTTCTACAAATTATTTTCTTACAACTTTTTGATATAAAGTCCATAACCACTTCAAAATTATGTGTCAAGTTGACATAAACCTGATTTGCTGATTTTTCACTACCACTTAAGGCCATAGTTTTGTACACCATGATCCTGCACATACCCTAAACTCTCAATCAAAAAACTAATAATGAATCACAATAATTAATATTATGTCACATCTTTTTCACCTATAACATATGGTCGGGCTTAACCAACACACTGGAAGTGTTGAATGTTTTTGACTTCTAGTGGGCCTAGGCACTCCTAGCCGATAATTTGGGGCCATTGTTATGCATTGGTCTCAGACTATTGGCTACTAGTGGTTGGGTCCACTGGAAGCCACAATTATTCAATGCTTCTAGTGTGTCAATTACGCCAAACCATGACATATTTCATTGAATTAGAAAGAAAAATCATATTGCTAAAATCAAATCACATTGCATTTTTTAATACATATAATTCTATGGAATGAGCCACCAAAAAAAAAATTGACTAATGACTTGTGCAACTACCCTGCATAAATGATACGACCATATTTTGGGGCTAATCTTAACCATCTATTTCCCCTAAATCTCTATATATGTTATTTTAGGGCCTTGCAAACTCTTGTCCTTTTATCTACCAAATATTTATATAGCATTTTTTTTTCATTGCTATGATTTCAAAGAGAAGCCTACAAAATATCTC
The DNA here is from genome assembly GCA_028749045.1 of Cupressus sempervirens. Taxonomy (NCBI): domain Eukaryota; kingdom Viridiplantae; phylum Streptophyta; class Pinopsida; order Cupressales; family Cupressaceae; genus Cupressus; species Cupressus sempervirens. The sequence continues at coordinate 71,392,460 of CM053788.1, forward strand.
TATATTGAATAGTCTAAGTGTGTTATATATCAATCTCATATTACATTCCAAGGGCTTTTGTAATAAGAAAACTCATTCAGTCTAACTAATAAGTGGGGTTCCATTGGAAAAATAAGATGTTGATGTGGAAGAATTGTCTCCTAGAGATTCATGGAAAGGGGGATAACTAATTGTCTCTATATTTAACTTTTATTATAATTTTAATGAAAAGGTGAAGCTGACAAGGCCAAGTGTTAGATAGATATATAACTATAATTATAAATAATGCAACAAATAGTAGTTTATAATAAAATAACATATACTAAATTATATTATTTTAAAGATATAATAATATATTAAATATTTGTGTAAATTATATGTTATTTATATAATATATATTTGTGTAAATTATGTATTAGTTTAGTTTTTATGATATTTAATTAAATGTCTTCTTTAGTAGGAGTAATAAGGCCACTAAGTGATAAGGGTTGGTTGACTAAGAGATAAGGAAATAGAAAGGGATGAAAGATAAGGGGATTTGTGATGGAGTGATAAGGGCTACTTGAAGTGATGAGAAAAAAGAAATCGAGTGATAATGTTATTAGAGAGAAAATCAGGGGAGATATAAGGCAGGAGGGATAAGGGAAGCTACTTAGATTGTAAGGAATTGTTGGGTTAATAAAGGAGTCCAATGAGAGATAACAAAGCTTCTTGGAGAGATAAGGTGTGAGGAATTGTAGAAGAAGTTGTTTCGGGAAATAATGAGTTGATGGAGTGATAAGAATTGTATGGGGGAGTTAGGAGAGACAAGGCATAAGGAGAGGTAAATGGAGATATCTCAAGAAATATAAAGATTTTTTGGTATGATTAGGGTTGTATAGAGTGATAAAGAGAATTGGAAAGATTAAGGATAATGATAGATAGTGGGAGACATTGTTACTACAACTGATATTGATACCCAAACTGATGGTGATGATGAACAAGGTTAGTTGACCAAATACTAAAAGGAATGTACGAGAATTGATTCAGTTGTTATTTTATCATTGATTTTAAGCCTATTGACTTATTGATTTATGTAAGTTATCAAATCATTTGAAGGATGGGGTGTTGAGAAAAGAAATGTTTGGCAAAGATAAAAGATGAAATGAAAAAGTGATGTTAAGTGTATGAGCTTAAGTGGGAAATTGGTCTATTAGTCTTTGACAAGGTAATATTAATTTAATTTTTTTACATGATTTGATGAAGTGTTAGAATAATGTATAAGTTAGTTAGAGTGGTCAATAACAAAGGATTTAAGTTGCGAAGTGAAAAGACAACAAATAAGTGTGTGCTATCAAGATGGAAATGATGGTCGATAAGAAAAGATATTATTCGATGAAAGTGTATCAAACATGTGTAAGGAACAAATTTGTGATACTGTAAAGTGGGAAAAAAAAGTAATCTTTCAGGCTTCCAACTAGTGGTCTAGGAGAATGTTTATGTTTACTTCATTGTTCATCATTGGTTTTTGGCTTCTTCTTCGGTGACAGCAATGATAATTATTATGTAACGCTTTACAAGATACATGTATATAATAATTAGTTGACACATGGATGAATTTTTAGTAGGAGCTTTCAAAATTATTATGACATGCCAGTAAAAATAACATGTCAATAAACAATCAATCAAAAAATTAATAATGAGAAACAATCATTAATATTATGCCACATAGTTTGACCTATAACATATTACTTCATTGAATTAGAAAGAAAAATCAGATTGCTAAAATCAAATCAAAATGCATTTTTTAATACATATAATTCTATGGAATGAGCCACCAAAAAAAATGTTGACTAATGACTTGTGTAATTGCCCTATGTAAATGATACGACCATATTTTAGGGCTAATCTTAACCATCTATTTCTCCTAAATATCTATATATGTAATTTTAGGGCTTTACAAACTCTTACCCTTTGATCTACCAAATATTTATACAACATTTTTTCTTCATTACTATGATTTCAAAGAGAAGCCTACACAATTTCTCTAGATCTATTAGTCTGAGTGTGTTATAAATGCATCCCATTTTACATTCCAAGGGCTTTGTAACAAACAAACTCATTCAGTCTAACTAATAAGTGGGATACATTGGGAAAATAAGATGTTGATGTGGAAGAATTGTCTCTTGGATATTCATGGAAAAGGGGATAACTAATGGTCTCTATATTTAATTTTTACAATAATTTTAATGAAAAGGAGTGTATGGAGGGATAAAAAGCTATAACAGAGAGAAATGGTTAATGGTAGGAGATAGATGATGGATGGGAGGGATAGAGTAATAAGGAGATATAGATAGGGATATGGAAGATAAGAATATAAGATTAATAGGAACTCTTTTGAGCTATATAGATCCCAATATGCTATGAGAGAGCTGCATGAGTCACATCTATTGGAGGTTATATGCATCAAGATAAGACTCCATGATGAGGTGGGGGGCCTGATTGCACTTTTATACACACACAATGAGATAATTGTATTGACTTTTTAGTAATAAAATAATATATAATATTAGATATAATGTAATATATAAAAAATAAATTACTCGTTAAAATATTATATCTTATATTTTAAATATGAAAAGTTTAAGTTTAAGTTTAAATTTTCTAATATTACTTTATTACTTTATTTTATTAATAAAATTTTAAATATGCAGGTTATTTTATAATGATAAGTGTATAATTATTATTTAAATTATAATTTTAAATAATTAATTAAATTTTTGAGTATTTAGACAAATATACTAAATTGTCAAGTAGAGCTAAAATTAAATCAGAATTAGTACTACAAGCTAAACTTAAATTAGAATTAGTATTAGAATTCAAATTATATAGATTGTTTTATTTATATAATTTTAATAATTTTAAGGTATTACAATATATACAATATTACTCAACCTATTAAATTTTATTCTTGTTGGGAATATAAGAGGAGTAATTGAGAGGGGAGGGTTGAATCAGTTACCACTAAAAAAATTCCAAATCCCTTACATGTCAATTCAAACTTCTTATTAACTAAAATCCTTGCACAACTCGGTTAGAACTAGATATTCACTCTAACTTCGTTAACAAAGAAATCTTGAGATATTTTAATGTGTATTAAGTTTTAGTAACTTAGTTGCAAAAAGATAAAGCAGTACGCAAATAACATGAAAACAAGAGATGCCAAGATTTAACATGGAAACCCAATTTGGGAAAACCACCAATGTAACGAGTTACAACTTTTCACTCTTCTGAAGTGAGCACTATTAAGAGCCAACCTTGTTAAAGGTTACAAAACACACTGTTAGGTGTGACCTTGTTAAAGGATTTGAATCACCCTATTAGGAGTGGCTTCGTTAGAGGTCTTAAGACACTTCAATCTAAAAATGCCACCTTGTTAGAGGATTTAAAAAATGATTATTAAGTCAACTCTATTAAGAGATTTTGTCATTGCTACAGTTGTTAGAGAGTAACAATGATTGACCTGATTGGTGAAGCAACTGATTTGCAGATTCAGATCACTATTTTGGTTTATCCTCTAGATCCTCCCTAATTAGAATAATCTTTGCAGCTCCTTGGATATTCTTCTCTTTATCAGATATTCTTCTTTATTTGCATCTTATCTTCTTCCACAACTTCCATATTTCAATCCACAACTTGACCTTTCATATATATGAAACCTAATGTCAAGTCGGCTTGAATACCTTTACAAATAAATAATTAACATCCACTAAGTTGACTTACATAGACTAAATAACAATAATAAATTGTTATGTTGTAGGTTGGCTGACGCTGAAACTAGGTCACTCAGTTACCACTGAGTTCCTTGGTAACCAACCCGACTTAGTTTATAGTGAACCCCTTTGGTAACCTACCTAACTCAGTTTACACATGATCAACCTAGCTCAGTTTGCACTTGATCACTGAACTTGGCTTCTTCTAAACTTCTTAGCTAATATTGGAGTCTTTTGAGCTTGGTTAGAGTATAATATTTGTGTAACATCAATGACAATATACAATTACATAATTATTATCAACAATCTCCCTCTTTGGCATTGATGGCAACACAACATGTCATTTTGCAAAGAAAACTTTGGAGCAAATATCCTTAGTTTGATTTTGATTCTTCAATCATGAGAACTCCCTCTAAGATTCTCCCTCTGCCATCTTATCTTTAGACTCCATTAGGTCAAGTTCTCCCTCTTGCTGATATAAAAATTTCTTCCTCTAATTCATCAAACTATCCTTCAATTCTTTTGATATGACATATTCAATCTCTCCCTCTTTGACATCAAATGCCAAAGACTCGATACAATGATTTTATAATGTACCAAATGTATTGATTCATATACAATGAGCTCTAACTTCTTTGCATCAACTTGATAGATCTTCAATGTAGTTTGGTTGATGCATCACTAATTTGTACTCTAGTGAGCATTAGATGAGGGAATTACCCCTAGCATTTCTTTGAGATACAAGAATGCATCTTTAGGTAATGGTTTGGAAAATATGTTAGCAACCTCCTTCTTTGTGTTCACATATTCCAGTCTTACCTCTTTATCTTGAACTAATTCTCTTAGAAAATGATACTTGATTGCAATGTGTTTTGTCTTGGTGTCAGCATTTGGGGGTCATTTTCGACAACAAGCCAATTTGACTTGTCAAATTCATTTTTTTTAAATGATCCCAATAATGTCAAAATTTTGATGATAGTTAAGTTTAGTATCAAAATTTTGATGGTGTCATGGATATAAACAAAAAAAAAAAAAAAATGAGACTTCATTTGTTCATGCAGAAAAGTGTGGGTGCGCAGGAGGGAGGCTTGACGAAGAGTTTTACAGCACCATTGAAGGTAAGTCTTTTTTGAACAACCTAAAATAACCAATTTTTTGTGCAATCTCCATAATCAGGGCTTTTCATTTATCATGCTATGAGTTTTTTATTGGAGGGCAAGAATTAGAAAATACCCTAATGCACAATGTCCTATAAATTTCCACTAACATATTTGAGTGAACAAACTAAGGAAGAACTAAGGAAATAAGGAACCCTAAGTATGAAGAGGCTTAGAAAGTTATCAAACAACATCACAAAGATACATATTTTAAATGCGGACTGAGGACTTTCGATGTGTTGTCATTTGCTGATGACATTTTCTTTTGAAACCAAGGTCTCAAATTTTGTTCTCTCCAAGGTAGCAATTGTAAATGTCGTCTATGTCACTAGGATTTTGCATGGCATGTTTGGATATGTTAATCTAGAATATTTTCAGTCCTAAGCTGGACAAGAGTAGATTCCTACACTCAATTTACCTGTCTAGATCAACAATGTCATTAAGAGGGATATAATTGCTAAAGTTGATTGCAATTGTCCTTTGAAACCTATTTGTATTAGGATGCACTATTTTTTTGTACTAAGTAAACTAAAATAGTGAATATGAATTGCAATAGATTTACTTCTCTTTAATTCAGCATTCAAGGTGGCATGGAAACTCTATACTCCCAAAATGTCTCTTGCCTATATGGTGTTGATAAAGATGTTTTTTTCAATGTGTGTATCAACTATTCAAAGGCTCTTTGAATTAGAAGTCGTGGTGAGATAAATAGTATTCACCACATTTAATTATAACCTAATCTAAATGAACCTTTATATTAGCATCATATGCATAATGTACATTCAGAATGACTAAGACATCAAGGAGGGAACATGGTGACTGCCAAGAAAAGTGTACAAAATACAATCCCTCCTCATTTTGTAAAAAATTCCATTCTATCTTTACTCATTCTAATCCTCGAGTTTGAAGTGTTCCCTTCACCCATGGCATGTTTCAATCTTCTGTTGATTTCCATTTTGGGCTCGATATGCTTAATAATGCATCAGTTGAAGGTACCTACCTCTTGTTATGTTTTCATTTGATCACATTAAATATGTTTTTGTATCCTTTTCCCTTACAACTAAATAAATATTCTCTATCTCTTTCTTCAATATAAACTCACAATATCCATTTTTATGGCATAGTTGTTTTAATAGGTATCTAATATCTTCTAAAATTTGTAATCTTTCTTTGCATTATGATTGATTAGTCATATGAAAACTATATTCCCTTCAATGTGCAAGATCCTTAATTTATAATAGTTCCTATTAGGGATATTTAATATTTATGTAACATATGATCCCTAAAAGAGTTCCATCTCCATACCTTATCATCTTGACTTAGTTTCTTTTGTATCCTGATAATAGCATAATTATAGTATACATCTTTTATTTTGTCGTTAAGATTATATTGCTTACTTATCTTTATTGCTCTATTTTTGTACCACATCTTTGCCTCTAAAATACTAAATTAAAAGGTTTCATATATTTTAATATATGTCACATCAATAATTTATTTTGAATACTAAATATGCAGCTACATTGAATGTTAATTTAGAAAGTTTCATGTCTCTAATAATTTATGTCTTCATGTGATTTGCAACTACTAGTAAGTGATGAATCAAAATGTTTCACATCTTAAAGATACATCCCTTTAATGATCCATTTTGTCTTTCCTATAGCTACATGTGATTAAAAAAACCATTAGATTAAAAAAATAGACTTCTTTCCGAAAAAAAAAAAAATGCTCTTCTTTTAACCACTTCATGCTTTTTGATTTCTTTTATGTAGCTAGAAATACGCATAAAAAACAATTTAGTTTTGAAGATTGGTGCTTGTATTTTCCATTGCTTACCCTTTTTCACACAAGACAAACAATAGGAAAGTATGAGCTTATAAGAAGATAAAGTAACTAGTAAAGGGTTATGGAGAAAAAAATGCATGAAACCCATAATTAAACCAATGCTATTGTGGACAATAACTAAACCAACACATTTGTTAAATCAAAGAATAGGGGAAACAAAATCACGTGGGATTATAGTTAGTGTAGTAACTCAAATTGCTAATACATAATAGTGAAACTTAGATTGGGTGATGACAATAGATAACTAAACATTAACCTCCAATAACATGAATATACTAGTAGAAGTACTATCATTTAAAGATTTTGTATAAATCTGCGACATTAGGCCTATAACTGTAAGGGTACATAAATATGTTTTGGTATGTCTTAGTAATATATATTGGTATAAAACTCACTGGCATCATACAATTCTTACTAGTGATCCTTGATATCCTTGGTGGAGCACTTTTAAATATATCAGGTATTATATCTACCTTCACACCCAAATGATCACTCAAACTACATCATTAAATAAACCAAGCATTCTACTTAATTTTTTATTTAGATTCTCATAATTTTCAACTTCATTTTCAAAGTTTAAAACTTTTACCTTAGGAATAGAGAGGGGTTTCATTGAATTTTCATCCTTCAAACACTCAAGCTCTCTAACATTTCCTTAATAAAAAAAAATTCAAAAATATTTGGTTTTCTTGAGGTTAGACTATTACTTTCTGGACATATTTTTTAATCAATTGTTGAGTAGTTTCTAGAGACATAATTAGGTGATGTTTCTGGGAATTCTTCATTATCAACCTCTTATTGTTTTTGAGACTATAGTATACTCTTTTCACATTCTTGTAGATTTTTTTAGATGCCATCTTTACTAAAGAGATAGTAATTTTTAATTATTTTATTATTATCGATTATATACAAGATACTACTAATGCTTGTATGCTTATATTTGATATAATTTTATAGCCCGAATATTTGCTTGTGAAGAAAGTTCACGCCTAAGAATATGAACCCAGAACAAAATAAGGCAACAATTGCTAGATTATGATCTCAATTCAAAAGAAACGGTGATGGAAAATGGTATTGTCCTTGTAAAAAATGTAAGGGTTTAATGAATCGAAGAATTCTAATCACATCATCTTAGAGACATTGTAGGCAACATGATCACATTGAAGGGGGAAAGAATTTTCATCTTCTAGTGAATGTGGATTTTGAATTGGTGGAACATGGAGATGTGAATATCAAAGCAGAAGGTAATACTTCCATTAAAGAAGATGATCCTGAGGCAAAGAACACAATTTAAGATGTTGGTATTGGTGTAACTATTAATGTGACAAAGAACAAGATTGAAGAAGATTTTAATAGCGCAACTAATGAAGATGATGAAGATGATGATAGTTGTGCATCTAATGATGATGATGAAGAGAACTTTCATATACCTATAATTGCAAAGGCATACGAGCCCTTATACCAAGACTCCCAAACAACACTTCTCTCTGTTGTATTGTTGCTGGTAAACTTTAAGGTTATGAATGGTATATCCAATGTAGCAATCTCACATATGCTAAGGTATAGTGTCATTTTTGTCATCTTCTATGCTAGCATACCATTAATATTTTGTATATTAATAACAATATTTTTCCATAGGTTGATAGGTGATTGTTTGTTACCACCATCAAACATTATGCATCACTCTTACCAAGAATTATTGACCATTATGAAAGATATTGGAATGGAGTATCAAACAATACATGCATGTCCCAATGGTCATATTATATATCATAAACAACATGAATTTGAAATAGAATGCACTAATTGGTCACATTAGTAGATATTGATAAGATCAAATAATGAAAAAGGTGTCTCAAAAGGTTCTTTAGTACATTCCCATTATTCCATGTCTACAATGATTATTTAGGTGTACTAATTTGGCACAATTTATGGATTACCATGCATGCAATAGAAGTCAAGATGACATTATACAAGTGTCTGAGAATGGTTCTTCATTTAAGAACATAGAAGATAGGTGGCCAGTATTTAAAGAAGAATCTCGTAATATGAAGTTTTCATTGGCAAAATATGGTGTCAATCCATTTGAAGAGATGAGATCTGAATACTTAGTCTGGCCTATGTTTGTTATTAAAAATAGTATTCCTACTTGGATGTCTGTAAAGAAGAAGCACGTGATGTTGGCAATGATTGTACTAGGCATTTTTCCATTTAATAGTCATATAAATTAATTTATAAACACAATATCAAAATGGTCATAATAATTATGCTTTGTTTATGTTCATTCAACTAGGTAAGTGCCAAGTGAAAGATATGAATGTATATATTGAGTCCTTGATTGATGAGTTGTTGGAGTTATGGAATGGGGTCACTATGTATGACATCTCGAGACCAATTGGTGAAAGGCAATTTCAATTTCATGCAATGCTTGTATGGACAATACATGATGCCCTTGGACTAACACATTTTTGTGGTATGTAAAACTATTAATGCATATTTTTTGTTGTATGTTTAAGTTGTGTGTGATAATTGTAAATATGAATCTTATAGTACACATTTCATCCAATTATACATGATCTTGTAGGTCTTCAGACAAAGGAAAAATTTGCAAGTCCAATTTGTGGTCCAAAGATGAAATCTCGCCTTTCAAAAAGTTTAGAAAAGCAAGTGTTCGAAGAGCATAAACACTTTCTCCATAAAAATCATAAGTATCAAATTGTTGAAAAACATATTCTCAATGGGAAAGAATAGACAACATCAAGGCCAAGAAGAATGACACCTCACATCTAGAAGTTGGAATACAATAGAATGAATCATTAAGGTAATGTCATTCCATCTAATGTAGGTTTTTGTATGAAATTTGTATTTGGATACTATCTTGTGTCTATTAATGATATAATTGATGTTTGTGAAGGTCATCAAGGCATCAATAGGAAACTTTCAAAAGGACTTAAAAGCTATACTAGATAATTTAGTAGGTTGTGTTAGAGTAATATTTTGTTTTCTTACTACTTAAATCATTTTGATTTAATTAGTTAAGTTATTACTCTTTAGTTCTTAAGCTTTCTCTTAGGTGCATAAATAATTAATCCTTTTATTAATTATTAATGTGCAACCTAATTTTCTTAGGCTTTAGGGTTTCATTCACCTTTAAGGTTAAACTCTTGTAATTGTTTTTTCATAATCTTGGAATACATTTTGCTCTCACTCCATTGAGATTTTCAAGCTACATTTTTTCCCTCTTGGTTTCCTTTTAGCAATCGGTTATTTGCATGCAGGTGTTCTTGGTGAACTACAAAGTTGGTTTTTCACAACTTCTACATGGTATCAGAGCTTCCCTGTTGCTGCCTAGTCTGGAGATCTTGAAGCTATGATTTGAAGCCTTAAAACCTAGCTTTTCATGGTTTTTTCTCTTCAATATAAAGGAGGCACCTTTTTTTGGTGCACTTTAGGCAAAAATGGATGCTGCCATTGCACTCAAAAGGCTTGGTATAGTCAAAATTCATATAAAATTCATCGATTTCAACTATAGTAGCCTTTGAAAAAAAATTCTTTTTGGCTCCTTGAGGCCATACAAATTCCAAAAAACACAAAAAAAATCAAAAAACCAAAAAAAAGTGTTTTATGGATGCATCACCCAGCGACCACCATCGTGCCACCAGCACACTACCTGCGCCTGGCCTACACTCTGCCTCCGCTAGGGCACCACAACAGCCCACCCCTCACCCTATTGTCATTGGCAAAGCTCCACTCGGTGACCGCCACCATCGCCACTGGCCTATCACTGCCGCTGGTGGTGATGTCACTTTCTTGGTTGGGTGATGTCAGATTTTGGACAAGTGACATCATCATTTTGTCACCGAGAAATTTTTCTGGCAGGTGGTTTTTTAGGAACTAACATCATCTTTCTGATGACTGAATTTTTTCTAGCAACTAGATTTTTTTTTACTAACGGCCATACGGCCGTCAAATTTTTTCCAGTGTTTATAATTTTCCAGTGAGCTCATGCTTTGGAGGAGTAGTTGTTTTTTTGGCTGTAACTTGAGCATACAGAGGTTCTTTCAATCTAAAAGAAGCACTAGAAAGAGGGTTCCAAGTCAGAGATGATGATGTTGGTTTCATTTTATGACTCAGCTATTTGAGCTCCTATTTTTGACATTGAAGTAGAGGCTTCAGTTTCCTCCCTGTCTACATCTGGCATCCAGGTTTTCTTCTCAATTTTTGTGCTTCCCTTAGTTGTTTCTTTGGTTTACGAGGGATAATTTTATACATTGTGGGGAGGTGCATTTTCCTTTCTGTAATTTAATTCAAAAATGACCCTTCTACTTCTGTCTACTTTCTCACAATGCCAAACTCTTCTATTGCCTGCCTTACACCTCACAACTACCATACTTGGAAAGGACAAATGACTAGAGTGCTTATGCAAAAGGGGTTATGGTCATGCCTCAATGTAGCTCTGCCAGTTCTATAGAGGCCTTATGAGTTTTTTATGCAGCACAATAAGATGGATGAGGCAGTGGGCCTCATTGCAATGAAAATTTCAAATAGGTTACTATTTCACCTAGATGGTTTGACTACACCCAGGGCTATGTGAGACAATTTTTCCACCTTATTTGGTACAATGAATCGGTTCAGAGTTCTACAAATAGATGCAGAGTTCACCTCCTTGGTTCTTGAATCATTCACTAGCATTGAGGACTTCTTGATGAAGTTCAAGTCTCTGTGATCTATTTTATAGGTTGCTAGAAAGACAAAGTCAGATGATGAGGGTATCTTTCTGATACTCTCAAAGCTTAGAGGTCCTTATTAAATTTTCACTTCTACCTTCTACTCCACCATGGATGCACTAGGTGCACAACATGTTATGCCCTCTTTTGAGACATTTTATGATAGGTTAACTCATGAGCAATCCAAGCTCACTTAGATGGATTCACTTATAGATTTACAATCATAAACATTTCTTGCCAAGTCACCTTAAGATACACAAAAGCAGAAGTTGAAGTAGATATCAGATTCCTCTTCTCAGCACTCTACTGGTCCATCATCTTCTTCTAAGAAGGAGAAAAAGAAGATTGAGATTCCTACCTATTCCTATTTTTGGAAGGGACGTCATGATGAGTTACATAATTTTCAAAAGAGATTTGATTGCTATGAGAAATAGATTGCAAATTTACAAGCTCTTCTTCAGAAGAGCACTATTTCCTCTCTATCCTCTTCTACCTCACAAGGGTCTTCCTTTTAGTCTTCTTCCATCTCTTTGACATCTACACAAAATTTTGGATAGGGTCATGCATTACGGCCATCCATTGCATCCCCTTCCCAAGTCCCTTGGATACTAGATTTGGGTACTTATCACCATATGGCATCTTCTTAAGGGGTCTTCTCCATTATTAGGGCATCTCCCATTCCTCATATTCTCATGGGGAATAACACTACCCTAACAATCTATGGGAAAGGTTTGCATTCATGATGGCATATTCAATGATGTATTATATGTTCCATCTCTATCTGCAAACCTTCTCTCGATTTATCATATTACACACAGTGGATCAGAGAAGATAGTTGAGTTCACTGCAAATTTAGTCTTCATTTGGGATAGTGCAACAAGAGGCCTTATTGCTATAGGGATAGTTGATCATACCACCTATCTCTACACCTTCTTGCATTTTGGTCCACCATCTCCATTATCTGAGCACAACTTTTATCTTTTGCAAGAGCATCATGTGGTGTAGTTAGGACACTTGAACCTTTTTATTGTTCCCAAGATCACTATTTTGACTGCCACACTACATCTAGTTGAGGTCTTTTCTCTTCAAAAAGATTCTTCTTCAGCTCTACTTATCCCTCCAGCTCCATTCATCGAGCCTCTAGGTGCACTTGTTGAGGATTCTACATAGGACATTTGTCTCCTCTTTCATGATAGTGTTAGCACACCTACATTGGGGATTCTCTTTTAGGATCCTCTTGTTTTCTCCTTTGAGTATCAGTTAGGCCTTTCAATTTCACCTCTCATTCAAGCATTTCCTTGTCCTGTGCCCTTATTTCTTCTACATTGGAGTCTCATTGGTTCTATCATTTCTACAGGGGCTCCATCATTCTGGTGGGGCATTGGTGTCTCTTCTCTCTCTCATGGGGGGGCTGGTTGTACTTATGGTTTTGAGAGAGTCTCTTGAACCATTTCTTTTTTTTTGTTTTTTTTTCATCTTCATCTCTTTTTGGAGAGGATTTTTTCCTACTAGGTTTTCTCCTTTTCTCTAGTTTAGATAGATTTCCTTGTTTTTGGGTACCTGATCAAGCCTTGTTACCGAGACCCATTTCCTACTTTCATAGTTGTGCTAGGTTAGCTTATCCCCTTCTCTTAGCTTAAGGGGAGGTGTTAGAGTAATTTTTTTTTCTTACTACTTAAATTATTTTAATTTAATTAGTTAAGTTATTACTCTTTAGTGCTTAAGCTTTCTCTTAGGTGCATTAATAATTAATCCTTTTATTAATTGTTAATGTGCAACCTAGCTTTCTTAGGCTTTAGGGTTTTGTTCATCTTTAAGGTTGAACTCTTGTAATTGTTTTTTCATAATCTTGGAATACATTTTTCTCTCACTCCATTGAGATTTCCAAGCTATGTTTTTTCCCTCTTTGGTTTCCTTTTAGCAATAGGTTATTTGCATGCAAGTGTTCTTGGTGAATTGTGAAGTTGGTTTTTCACAACTTCTACAAGTTTTTGTACTATGAGCACCTCCCAATTGTGCATTTGTTTGATGTTATGCATGTTGGAAAGAATATAACAGAGACACTATGAAAAATATTGGATGGAAGGCGTGACAAAGAAAACTTGGTCAAAATCTACAATGAGATTGATGAATCCAATCATGCATTGAAGTTTTTTGTTGAATCAAATAGCAATGGAAACCAGATTAATACGAGCATCATTCCTTGGTTATTAATGTAGAAAAAATTGATGCCATATATGAAGCCATAAAAAAAAACTAAATTTCTCGTAGGATTTTTTGTAAACATAAACAATCTCATATCAAAGAAAGGTGATTTTAGGTTAGGGTTTACAATGCATGATTTTCATACCTACATCAAGGTAAGTCATGTTCTTCTCTATTTATAATAAATTTGTAAAACATCATGTACTTTTGATTGTTTTATATTGTAATACATTGAAAAGATCATTTTATTATTACTACAATATGTTCTACCTCTATCTCTCTCACACAACTTTGCCAACATGAGTGTCAAACAAATTATATATGATTTTGGGAAATACATGAGGTTAGAAGTGTTATTTTTTAGATTTTTTGTATAGAATTGTTATTAGTCTCATTAATATATTTTTGTGTGATGAATATCTTCTAGGTGGTTGTCATCTAAAGAAATTGATTAAAAAGACATAAAGCAATGGAAGAGAAAAATTCCACATCTTTTGTGTGATATGCAAAAGTGTCTACCTCCAACTTTTTTTAATGCACAAGAACACTACCTCATACATCTAGTTGAGGAGATCGAATTGTGTGGACCTGTACCAACTAGGTCAATGTGGATGGTTGAGAGGCACTTGAAATTTTTGAAGGGCTTGGTTCAACAGAGAGCAGATCTTGAGGGTTCCATGATCGAGGAATATATGGTCTACCAAACCATGGTTTACATTAGTGAATATCTTCCCAAGTTAGCATCAAAGATCTATGTAGATCACATATGGGATCCCAACTCCATGAACAAATTTGAAGGGGAGTACTTGATGGGAAAAAGTAGATAGAGGAAAGTGGGAGGTAATTATAATACATTATTGTAGTTAATTAATTCTTATCCATCATCAATATAAGTTGTTTCTAACTAGTCTATTTATTTTATACAGTTGCTCATGAGTGGGATGCATTTCATTTGTATATTGCAAACAATCTTGATTAGATGATGGTATGGATTGAATGATCTCAAAAAAATGGTCACTCATTAACATGGGAAGGTGTTACTTCATTGGTTAAAGAAGCTCATCGTAATGGAGATCACAATGTTACGCCAATGGTAATTGATCTATCAAATGATTTAAGAGGTTGAAAGGTACATATAAGTTAATCTATCATGACCCAATTTTTTAATATCAACTCAAGGATGGATGCATAATTTTGACATGTTTGAAAAATAACAGGTCAAGCACCATAGAGATATGTACTACAATGGCCATAAATTTCACATAAAAAAGGTGGACAAGACTAAGAGAACTTGTGATTCTTGGATAACTACAGTGTTTGAGGTCACCAATATTTCATCTAGAAACAATCTAAAAATAGATACTATGGCATTTTGGATGATATAATTGAGTGTGACTTTAATTCCTTCAAACAAGTTCTATTCGGTGTCAAATGGTACAGGCTATGACTAAATCAAAATGATCCTAATAGAAATATTATTGAACATGATAACGGATTTACAACGATTAATACAAGGTCATTTGAGCCAATTGGAAATGACCCCTATGTTCTTCCAAGCCAATGTGAGAAAGTGTTTTACTTTGGTGTTCCACATAAACCAAGTTGGTCATTTGTCATTAGACACAATCCAAGAGGAAGACCAGTAAATTATAATGTTATTGAAGAAGGAGATACCAAAGAAGTGGAAGACAAAGTAGATGATGATGGTGGCAGAAATGAAGAAGGAGATGATGATGTTGATGATGGAAAAGATGAAGAAGGTGGTGGTGATTATGATGATGATGACAACGACGATGATGGTCATACTGACAATAGTTATTTTGGCAATTTGGATGATGATGGCGATAATGATGATGCTCATAATGATGAGATGAACAAGAATATGATCAATGACATGATCAATGGAAATGTATTAGATGTTGATTACTTAAAATATGTTTTTTGTAGAGGTAACCAATTTAAAAATAAATAATTTTATATTTTTTGTGATGTATGCATATTGTTCATGCTATTTTCTATGCATAATTTGGAGCATAAGTATCATGTAATTTGTAACTAACTTAAGACAATTGATTTACCTATGCAGAAAACTATACCCCTTTAATGAGGATCATACAAAGTGACATGGATTAAGAGGCATAATTTTATTACATTCTTGCTTTCTTTTTACCTTCAACATTAACTTTAAAAAAATTTCATCAATATTAGCCTCATTTTATAGAAAAATATTTCTCTCCTTTAACTATATGTCTCATTTGATGGACTCAAAGTACCACCAAATAGGTATCTGCCAGATTTGTCTTCCTCGAGTGAGGGAAATGTGGGAATAGAAGAGGACAGTGAGACATATAGTAGGTCTACAAAAGAGAGACAAACTAGAGGGCAAAAGATTAGAAGAAAATTCAATAAACACATCCAATTTTTCCTTTCTCAAGGGGGGTCATGTTCTTATGATGATGAGACAAAGGGTGACATCAAGGTTCCCTTGAGGTACACACATCTTGAGAAAGAATGGGTACCCAAGGAATTACCTCCAATTAACAATGATTTTTTTGTTAATGAGAGGATATATCGCATAGTTCCATCATCATTACACGGTTTGGGCCTATTTTCCATAGATGGTATAAAGATCAGTTATAACTAAGTTGTTGAATTGATGGAGTATGTAGGACCTTGTTACAATTACAAAAACTAGATGTGGATAGTTCAATATAAAAAAAGTATGCAGAGGTATGCATTGTCAGCAAATTATCTACAATGGAAAGAAAATGATTAAACACTTGTGTACATTGATGGAAGGCCAAATGCAATAGGGAACATTATAGGTTTTATAACTAGTACACATCTTGGGTCAACTAATAAGCAACCCAATTGCCTGTTTGAGGTGCGTAAGGGAAATCATCTTTTTGTATGTGTAATAAAATCAATAAGTTTAGGGGAAGAGTCACTTATAGATTACAATTTGACTCACATAGATACAAAGAAATTTACTATCATGGGACTTGTAAGTACTATATATGTAAAATTTAAACTAATTACTTCCAATTAGAACTCTAATATACAATATACCATTTTAATAATAAGTTTTTTTGCTAAGTGGACTATTCCTTTGATTATGATGATGTTTTTATATTTATTCTTTGTCATAGGGAGACATGGCCGATCCATCAAATGATAGAGGCAGGGATGTTGTTCCCACCCCTTCTCCAATGCAAGTAAACCTTCTATATAAAAATTAATGAAATTATAATTTTTAAAAAATGTCAGATTATTATGTTACTTTCATGAAGGTTTTGGACTTTCTTTGATTGTTTTACTAATATTTTTTTTCACAATTTGATTTGAATAGAGAAAGGGAAAGGAATATATTGCACAATAGTAATTACTTGCTAATATGGTGGCCATAGTATTATGTGATGATGACATCACATATAGTAGTGACTCTATTAGCCTATGTAAAAAGACCCTGAAGACTATCAATTTACAAATTCTTGGGCTTGTGATGGATCCACATCCAACAAAAGAGAAAGAAGCCATGAGAAATGAATTGTGTCATAGAGCATGATATCTAGAAGTAAGCAACAATGAGTCTTTTGCTAGGACAATAGTTCAATAAAGCTTTACATTTTATACTAATTTATGGATCATGAACCACAATATGTATGTTTTGTTATAGTATTTTTTGAGACCACACTGAGTTCTTCCACTTGACGAGGGTACTAGTGTATGTCCTATAGGTATGTGATTTCAATTCTCAACCATCAGAAGGAACATTATTTTCTTCATGATTATTATTGATAGTTTTATATTACTATTGTCATGTTCACTCTTCTCCCTTACTTAACCACTTGTATTCATTTTTTGATACTTAAGATTGATACAATCCATTATCCATACTCTATAATTGATTCTCATTCCTAATATGTTATCTTAGTTGTATGTGGAAAACTCATATATCTTTTCTAATTATAATTGTTGAACCTTTATGATGATATAGTCTTCAATTTATATCCTCTTGACCAATTCCATGTCCATGAGCTTGTGATGATATGATTATGATATTTTTGTTGTACATAACACACAATCTAAAACTTTCTATCATTGCCTCTGATATGATTTCATTGTCATTGTCATAAAAACTTACAAATCCATAAAAAATTCATTTATGAATGTCTTTTTTTTTACAAGATCCTCATTGAGAATGCCCTTGATGTAATGTCTCATTTTATTAAAATGTGGGAAATAGGTAGAAATAACTTACAAAACTCAACTGTAAGAGACTTCTTTCCTTAAAGTCTCAGATAACACTTAGAACTGATAATGAAATATGTTAAAAAAATAGTCTGCGATAACACTTTTAAATGATTTTTCTTATGTTATAAAATTGATATGGTATATGAGAACAATGCCATTGCTATCTTTGATACAAAAATTAGGTATATGTAAGATGGTTTTGGTCTATATATATGCACTTAGTGTAATGCAACAATGTTAAGATTATCTCTGTTGTTGCTGATATGATTGCTAACAATTATGCAAGGATGATCTTTAATTTGACCCTTAAACATATGCAATTATTTTTCAAATATTGCTTATTGTGATATGATGATATGTTGCTCTTGATATATTGCTATAGGACTAGTTCCACTTATAGTGGTATAATTCTTACCCTTGACTTGATAATATTTATTTGGAACAACTCATGGGTGGAGAGTTTCTCCCGATAGTGATACCATTGTTATTTATTATTTATTATTAAATTCTATTAGAGGAAAATTGGGGACATGACAAATACATTGTGTGTGTGTGTGTGTGTGTGTGTGATTATTTTTTAGGTGCTGATAATTTCCATACACCTACTTCCACGAGGTTTTCCAGCAATCTAAGATTGTCGACTATAGGATCGGCAACAAGGAGCATGCAAACATCCACACCTGCTACAACTAGAGCTAGTAAATCCTTATTTTGATACATTTTGTTAATTTTTTTTATAATAATATTTGTACTTTCTTGTTTATTTGAGTATATTATGACATTGATTAACTTTGTGCAAGGATAGGTACACCTTCTCATAGTGACAAAACTAATACCAGTACTACTGATAAAGTACCAACCTTTCCTAGAGAAGCCTGTGTTACTTGTGCTAATTGTTGGAGGCATAATTGGTGATGGCTGAGAAAGATATGATTCCCTTAAAATTTCCTAAGCTTCCAGGTACTTTAAAATTGTAATTATTTAGAATGTAATTTTAGTTTACTTGTTCATAACTCATTTTTGACTAATGATGTTGTGATGATTTTGTATGAAACAATCTTTTTTATGAAACTTTTTATGATTTAACATTGAAGATATTTGGCCCCACATTACATAAAAGGTACATAGCTTGATATAATTGGTTGCTACATTTTTCCATTCATCCATTTGTTGTAATATATTCAACATACATAGCTTGAACTAATTCTTTTATTAACAATTTTTTTTTTAAGTTGGACAAAGTAAGCCCTTGAATTACAAGATCATCTCATAAAAACTATGGAGGAGTTATTTGGTCAATATATTTTGAAGAGAGGCAAAATTCTTAAAAAAGATTGCAAACATCTAAAGACTATGAGAGACCAATATAGAAGGGCTCTAAAGCTCAATACAAAGTACAAGTGTCCTCCTATGGTGCCACAACTGGAGTGGAATGAAATCATTGAAGATGCAAAAGAGAAGAGACTAAGGATAAAGGAATTAACCCACCACCCAGAAAAAATAGGTATGTGGTAGTATTAATATAATTATGCACAAACTATTGATCTCTAGTGATCTTAGGTTCTAACTTGTTCATTAAGGCACATAACTCGTAGGCCCTAATCTAGGTTAATAGGCCTAAAGAACACACTCAACCTATAACCTCTCAAAACCTTCAAGAACTAGAACCAACAACATTGAATACACCATTACCATGTCATAACCTTCCAAACTACTAACTTTCAGACTCCTGGTCATTTAGGAGATACCCAAACCTTCAAACCCTTGTTATAATGAGAGTTTCATTGTTGAATATGATAATTGTCTCATAAACTTCAATCTCTGATCTATTCCATCCTTCCAAGAGAATCTTCAACATCTCATGAATGCATACCAACCTTCAAACACATATGCACACCATAACTAGGCCTCTATCACATTTGTTTTCAAGAATGATGATTCATTTTTTTTGCCTGCAACAACAATTAACATGTTGATTCATGATCAACTCTTCACAAGGAGTAACGGTTATGATTCAAACCCATAAGATAAATATCAAGACAACCAAGAAACAATTAAAACCTTCCCTAATCCCCATATAGTGAGAATCATACAATCAATATATTCTTCATTCTAAATTTGCACAATATTTGATGTCTAATAGTGAGCAATGAGGCCTTTTTCCATAACCCAAAGATGTTATGCACACTTATAATATCAAAAGTAGCTCTAGATATTTAGAAGAAACTTAATAATCACCATAACCTTGAGACAAAGGAGGAGATAATAAGACTAAATTCAAAATACTAGTATATCGGCAATATTTCACAAAAAATGATTGATTTATCATACAAACTTTTACACCCTACTCTTCATCTCTCTAACTATTAGAAATGCTTTAAAATAATTGAGACGGGGGGTGAATCAATTATTCAAGTTCCAAATGTCCTTTTCAAACATTCATTCATCCAAGCTTTAACTTTTCTAACCAGCAAGTTACTATAAATCAACATGCAAGCATAACACATAAGAAATCAACACATAACATAGTGATTTACGTGAAAACCCAATTTGGAAAAAAGCACCAATAACATGCTACTCAATTCTCACTCTTCTGAAGTGATGCCCTATTAAAAGCTTACAACACACTGTTAAATGTGACCTTGTTAGAGGATTTAACCACCTTGTTAGAAGTGGGCCTAGTTAGAGGACTTTAGAATAGTCACTTGGAATGCCACCTTGTTAAAGGATTTACATATGGCTGTTAGGTCAACCTAAGTCCATAGGATTTTCCTTCTATCCTAATTGATACAATTGCTAGAGAGTAAAAATTAGGGATTTTGACCTAATTGCAGAATACAACTTAACTTGCAGATCTCAGATCACTTCTTAGCTCATACCATTGCCTGGTCTCCAATCTCTGCAACTCTGATAGCTTGCCCTCCTTTCAAGTTTAGTCTCCTTGAGTCTCCATGCTCAATGTACCAGTGCAATCAACTCTTCCTGACCATTTTTAGAAGCAAAGCCTCTGTGCTCTTCCTTCTTCTAGATGTCTTCTTTTGGACACCCTTCTAACCACTTCACAATTTGGCTTTAGCAGCAGTAGCATTTGCTTCTTGGTCTATGACTCCTTAAATAAAAGTCTTGGAGTTCTTTTCTCACTCAATTCTTCCTTCCTCTTGATTTCAATTCATATGGATTAGGTAGGATTCATTGCATCTAACCCATATTTTGTTTCCTCTAGAAACTTCTTGAATAATCCTTTTGAATTCACCCAAAAATGGTTTACATAGAATTTTGTGCCACAAGATCATCATCCTTATCCTCCAACTCGTTCAAAAAATTCAAGGTAATCATTTTGTCGGCTCAGTTTTGGTGAATCTTCATTATTTAAAATAATGCAGTAGCTTGGCACTATTGAAATACTAGTGCTTGGCACATACTGTGTTACTTAGCATCAACTATGTTTTTCTTGATGCTCAGCACCAACTAAATTTTTTTGATGCTCGGCACCTGAACTTCACTTGGCACCTGAAGATCACTCGGCACACACTAGAATTTCGTGTTACTCGACTCCAACTGAGAATTTTCTTGGCTTCAACTAACTTGCTCGGCATCCACCAATGATCTTAGTTTAAGCTTTGTAGACAACCTTGTTACAACTTCTTCCTCCAATGTTTCTAAGTGTGACCAACCTCTACATCTTTGAGTATGTTATCAATACATCATTTAACCATTGTTTTAACTAATCCTTGTACTTCATTACAACATCATAACTCAACCTTTTCCCTTAGGTGGTCTTGTTACATCTTTTGATCAAATCCTCTTCATCAATCAACTAAGTGATAGTACTTGGATCTTATAAGAAAATATCATTCCTACAAATAGCAAGTTTGACATCAATGAAAAAATAATGATTGAAAACATTCTTTTAACAACAATCTTCCTTCTTTACAACAAACTCCCTCTTTGATCTTCAACAATGAGCTTTTCAATCAGATTTCCAACAATCTCCCTCTTTAGCATTGATGGTAAACCAAATTGATCAACCATCAGACTAAACTATTTAACCAAATGCTAAGTATGTTAGAACAGTAAGTTAGATGCCAAAAAGTAATTATATTACCATTAGTTTTCACATCTCCCTCTATTATCTTGATTGTTTAATTTCTACTTCTCCCTCTATATTACTCATCTTTTGTTGTTATGATCAACTTCTCCCTCTATCTTTTGATCACCAAATCATCAACATTTGATATTACTATCAATTTCCACATCTCCCTCTATTATCTTGATTTCTTGATTTCTACTTCTCCCTCTATATTGCTCATCTTCTATTGTTTTGATCAATTTCTCCCTCTATCTTTTGATCACCAGACCATCAGCATTTGATCAGTTTCTCACAATTTCTCCCTCTTAATATGCAAGTGTAGCTTTTGCAATTTCATTCTATTTCTCCCTCTATCACCTTGCGTGTGACTAATTTGGAACTTCAAAAATTCTACTTCTTTAGGCATGAATCCTAAAGTAAACACCATTTGCATCAATGTGTGAAATATTTTACAATTAGCTCATTCGATGTAGTGCATTCTTGCTTTTCCTTCAAGTAGCCTTGGCTAGGGGTATCACCCCTAACTTACCTCTAAGATACTTGAAAGCATCTTTAGGTAGTGCTTTTGTGAAGATGTCAGCAATTTGTTTGTCTTCTACCAACTCTCTTACATAGTGATACTTGATTGCAATATGCTTGGTTTTAGCATGCATTACAAGGTTCTTTGATATGTTGATAGTAGTTGTATTATCACAATAAAGTATCACTGGCTCATTTACCTCTTCCTTCATGCCTTGCAGCAAATGTTTGATCCATACAATATTGGTACAATTTATAGTAGCTGCAACATATTCAGCTTCAGCAATGGACTGTGAGGTACAACTTTGTTTTTGGCTAGTACATGTAATCAACCTTTTTCCCAAGAAAAGTGCTCCTCCACTGGTGCTTTTTCTATCATCAATGTTACCTCCCCAATCTGCATCAATGTAGGCTTTAGTTTAAATTTTTCACTCCTCTTGTAGTACAAACCAAATTCATCAATTCCTTTTAGGTATCTCAGTATTCTCTTCACTTCCATTAAGTGATTTTCTCTTGGATTTGCAAAACATCTTGCCACTATCCCAATAGCTAATGTAATGTATGGTCTACTATGTACAACATATTGTAGCTTTCCAATCATTGATCTATACAATGTCTGATTCACTTCAACTAACTCATCATTCTTGGATAGCTTATGTCATGTTGCCATTGGTGTGCTAACTGGTTTTGACTCTTCTAACCCAAATGTCTTGAGTATCTCCTTGATGTATTTGGATTGGGTCACAAATATGCCATGTTTCAATTGATGTACTTGTAATCCAACAAAGAATTTGATTTCCTCAAACATTGACATCTCAAATTCATGCTTCATTTGATCAGAAAAATCTTTGCAAAGAACATCTTTTCCTCCAAATATTATGTCATCAACAAATATTTTTTCAGCTTTGATGTCATCTATTCTCTCATCTGTTCTCTCAAATCCTATCTTCACAAGATATTTGTGCAATCTCTCATACCATGCTCTAGGTTCTTGCTTCAATCCATAAAGTGCTTTGTGTAGGTTGCAGACCATATTCTTATTCTTATCATCTACAAATCTCTATGGTTGTTCAATATAGACTTCCTCTTCCAGTATACCATTCAAAAAAGTAGACTTAACATCCATTTGATACACTTTGAAACCTTTATATGCAGCATGTGCAAGTAGTGTTCTTACTCCTTCCATTCTTACGATAGGGGCAAATGTTTCCCCATAATCTAGTCCTTCTTGTGCATAGCCTTTGCAAACTAGTCTAGCTTTGTTTCTTGTTATCTCACCATTCTCACCAATTTTGTTTCTAAACACCCATTTGGTACCAATCACATTCTTATCAGTTAGTCTAGGAACTAGAGTCCATGTTTTGTTCTTCTCAATCTGATCTATCTCTTCTTCCATATACCAATCATCATCTTGCAATGCATCCTTCACTATTTTAGGTTCAACCTTGCTCAGCAGACATGATTCATTTGTCGATCTATTCCAATCATTGGTCTAGCATCCTTGTCACCAATGATTTGATATGCAGGGTGATGTCTTCTCACATACTTGGCTAACCTTGGTTTAGTCCTTCTCTCTATGTT
Source organism: Cupressus sempervirens (assembly GCA_028749045.1). Lineage (NCBI taxonomy): Eukaryota > Viridiplantae > Streptophyta > Pinopsida > Cupressales > Cupressaceae > Cupressus > Cupressus sempervirens. The sequence continues at coordinate 71,416,566 of CM053788.1, forward strand.
TGATCCTTTAGTTTCAGAGTCATTTTGTTTTTCTTCATCTGGTATTTCATCATTTCTCTCATGTGTACTATTTTTAGAATCAGAATGTTCATTTTCTACATTCTACAACTCGACTTCTGAATGCAACTTTACATTCACTGGCTATGATTCAACAGATACTGAAATTTGTTGTTGATTCCCAACTTGATTTGCAACATTGTCTTCAATAGTCATTCTTTCATAAAAGTATACAAAGGATCTATACTCCTCTGATTGCTTGGACTCGTCAACTTGGACTTCTACATGCTCATCAAAATTTACATTTGCACTCTCTACAATCTTGTTAGTGTTAGTGTTCAAACACTTATATGCCTTACTTCTAGTGGAGTATCCAAGGAATATGCCTTCATCACTCTTTGCATCAAACTTTCCATTTCTAGTATCTTTAAGAATATAGCATTTACAACCAAATACTTTGAAATTTTTTACATTAGGTGAGTGACCATACCATAATTCAAAAGGTGTTGCATTTGTACCTTTCTTGACTTGAACTCTATTTAGTGTGTAGACTGCAGTACTTACAGCTTCTCTCCAGTTATTTAGTGCAATATTTTTCTCCATCATCAAGGTTCTAGCACAGTCAATCAATGACTTATTCCTTCTTTCAATAATACCATTTTAAGGTGGGGTCCTTGGTGCTGATGTTTTCCTTTAGATACCTTTTTCATTGTAGAATATTTCAAACTCTTTTGATATAAACTCACCTCCTCTGTCTAACCTTAGGCATTTCAGGTTCTTTCTTGTTTCCTTCTCAAATCTAGCCAAATACCACTTAAACATTTGAAATGCATCAAATTTTTGCTTTAAAAACATAGCAGTCATCATCCTGGAATAGTCATGTACAAATAGCATTATGTATCTATCTCCTTGGTAGCTTTGCACTTCTATTGGACCACATAAGTCTATATGGACTAACTCTAGTACTTCTTTGAAAGTGTATGTTTTTCTTTTGAAACTAGACTTAGTCATCTTTCCTAGTTGACATTTTTTACACATTGTGTTTTCAGGTTTTTTTAATTTGGGCAACCCTCTAACCTTCTTCTTCTTGCTGATGCTAATCTGATTATCAAAGTTGACATGACATAGCCTTTTATGCCACAACCACACATCATCAAGTCTAACAACAAGACATGTTGCATCTTTCATATCTAGGTAAAATAGATTACTCCTATTTTATTCACCTTTTCCTATTAGATTTCCATCAGTGTCATGGATCTTGGCAGTTTTGTTTCCAAATTCTACTTTGCAACCTACATTGCCTAACTGTGATACACTAAACAAGTTGTAGTTCAATCCTTCAACATAATATGCATTATCACAATAAATTTTCTCTATGAGCTTAATAGAACCTTTTTCTTTGATTTGACATGGAGCATCATTACCAAATCTAACACTATTTCCATCACATTGAGTAAAGCTATTGAGCTTAATTTTATCTCCTATCATGTGATGTGAGCATCCACTATCTATGATCCACTTGTCATTCTTGTTCACATAGGTAACCAATGTTGTTGCTTCATCTTCATCTTTATCCGATTCATGCTTCATGGCCACATAGACTACTTCATCATCATTCTCATCAGAATCTTCTTCAACAATGTAGCATCTCTTGCCTTTTTCCTTGTAGTCTTTGTTGTCATCTTCTCTCTTGTTCTTGTTCTTTTTTCCTTCTCTATAGTTCTTCTTTTGTGTACATCTTGTAGCAATATGACCTACTTTATTGCAATTGAAACAAATGACAGGGAGCTTACCCTTGAACTTAACTTTGCCTCTATGGAATCTTCTAGCCAGTAGTGCTTCTAACTATTCCACATCTTCCTCATCTATGCTACTATCACTAGATGCATGTTTTGCCTTTCTTCTCTTCTTACTTGATGTCTCCTCCTCAGTGTCCTTTATTGTCATCTTATCCTTGAAAGCAAATTCAAGGTTCTCAGGTCTATAGTTGTCAAAATTGGACAATTCAAATGCAATAAATATTCTCACTATTCCTTCAAAGGTTAATGTGTTTCCTTGCATGCACCTTAGCTCTTGAATAGCTAAAACTCTAATAGCATAGATAAGGAGCAGAGTTCTTAAGTATTTGCTGATCACAATTTCTTCTTCCAATTAACCATTTAGACTTCTTATTGCACTTACCACTTCTTTTATCCTTGCAGTATATTGAGCAACATTTTCACCTTCCTCCATTTTCATGTCATCAAACTTTCCTCTTAGGCTTTCTCTCTTTGCTCTCTGGACATTCTAATCTCCTCCATAGATATCTAATAAGGCTTTCCACATTTTGAATGCAGTATCACAATCTTTGATATCATCATATTCTACATAACTGAGTGCAGAGGCAATCTCTAGCATTGCTTGATTGTGCTCCTTCCTTTTGCTCAAATCATCTACAGTAAGAGGTCCTGTTGGATTTACATGTTCTGTTCCAATTGAGATTTGTGCATAATCACCTATTGATCCAAGGTGCAATTTTATCAGAGTCTTCCATGCAGCAAAGTTGTCTTTGTTAAGCTTGGGAACTTCTCTCTTGGACATCTTGATCTTCCTACTTCTAGTACCTTGAAACTAAATCAGCAGATGGCTCTGATACCAATTTTTAAAAATGCTTTAGAATAATTGAGAGGGGGGCTAAATCAGTTATTCAAGGTCCAAATGTCCTATTCAAACATTCATTCATCCAAGCTTTAACTTTTCTAGCCAACAAGTTATTGCAAATCAACATGCAAGCATAACACATAAGAAATCAACACATAACACAGTGATTTACGTGGAAACTCAATTTGGGAAAAACCACCAGTAACATGCTACTAAATTCTCACTCTTTTGAAGTGATGCCCTATGAAAAGGCCTGCCCTATTAAAGGCTTACAACACACTATTAAATGTGACCTTGTTAGAAGATTTAACCACCTTGTTAGAAGTGCACCTAGTTAGAGGACTTTAGAACATTCACTTGGAATGCCACCCTGTTAAAGGATTTACATATGGCTATTAGGCCAACCTAACTCCATAGGATTTTCCTTCTATCCTAACTGATACAATGCTAGAGAGTAACAATTAGGGATTTTGACCTTATTGCATAATACAAGTTAACTTGTAGATCTCTGATCACTTCTCAACTCATACCATTTCTTGGTCTTCAATCTTTGCAACTCTGACATCTTTCCCTCCTTTCAAGCTTAGTCTCCTTGAGTCTCCATGCTCAATGTACTAGTGCAATCAACTCTTCATGACTGCTTTTAGAAACAAAGCCTCTATGCTCTTCCTTCTTCTAAATGTCTTCTTCTGGACACCCTTCTAACCACTTCACAATTTGGCTCTTTGGTAGTAGTAGCATCAGCATCATTTGCTTCTTGGTCTATGAATCCTTAAATAGAAATCTTGGAGTTCTTTTCCCACTCAATTCTTCCTTCCTCTTGATTTCAATTCATATGGATTAGGTAGGATTCATTGTATCTAACCCATATTTTGTTTCCTCTAGAAACTTCTTGAATAATCCTTTTGAATTCATCCAAAAATGGTTTATGTAGAATTCTGTGCCACCAGCTCATCATCCTTATCCTCCAACTCATTCACAAAATTCAAGGCAACCACTTTGTTAGCTCAGTTTTGGCAAATCTTCGTTATTTTAAATAATGCAGCAACTTGGCACTATTGAAATATTGTTGCTTGGCACATACTATGTTACTTAGTATCAACTATGTTTTTCCTGATGCTCGACACCTGAAGATCACTTGGCACCAACTAAGATTTTTTGATGCTCAGCACCTGAACTTCACTCAGCACACACTAGAATTTCCTGTTACTCAGCTCCAACTAAGAATTTTCTCAGCTTCAACTAACTTGCTCAGAATCCACTAATGATCTTAGTTTAAGCTTTGCAGACAACCTTGTTACAACTTCTTCCTCCAATGTTTCTAAGAGTGACCAACCTCTGTATCTTTGAGTATGTTATCAATACATTATTTAACCCTTGTCTTAACTGATCCTTGTACTTCATTACAACATCATAACTCAACCTTTTCCCTTAGGTGCTCTTGTTACATCTTGTTGATCAAATCCTCTTCATCAACCAACTAAGTGATAGTACTTGGATCTTATAATAAATTATCATTCCTACAAATAGTAGGGTTGACATCAATGAAAAAACAATAATTGAAAACATTCTTTTAAAAACAATCTTCCTTCTTTACAACAATCTCCCTCTTTGATCTTCAACAATGAATTGTTCAATCAGATTTCCAACACTAACTCCACATCTCCTCTCCTCTCTTCTATATGAGATTACATTGTGTTATACAAAAACATGACCTTTCATCTCCTCTAAGAGCTCATCCAAGATGGATGACTTTCTATCTTCCAAAACTTGTCATTTTTGCAAAAAAATGTTGACAGCAACTTTTTTTTTAACAATTTACATGTTTAATTCATTTGTGGATTTATATAATCTAACATATTTCTAGAAGTGTAATTGAGGATTTATATAATCTAACATATTTCAAAGTTTACATATATAGGTCGCAGGACACATCAAAGGTGACACAAGCTAGGAAAGAGAAGGTTGGTCAACACCATCTTGGCTCTGGTGGATATATGAAAATTCACTCACACCTTATAAGTTGCAGTAAATGAAATTTCATATCAAAATTTTTATATAAAATTACAAATAAGCAATAGATTAATTATTGATGATATTATGCAAAAAATGTAGGGCATTGAATTTAATCTATTGCCCACAAAAGAGGAAAAACAAATTGGCTTCAAGCAAGGCTATAAAGTAGTGGTTGCCCACCACCGCACAGATTTTAGTGGCCAAATAGGTGTAGAAGATTCTGGTGCAGTAGTTGACACACATGTAAATAGGCCAAATGAATAATAATAGTAATTTAGAACTTCATGACAAATAATCTATTTGATGTTAATTTTGAACAATGATAACAATGTGTGCATGACATTTTACTGCAACCTACTACTCCTGGCACAAATCTTACTCATGATGATGAAGGAACGAATCCTACACATGACGAAGACCTCAATGTGCATCACAATGATACAAGTACATATTCAATTTCTATTGAAAATTAATCATGTAATTATTAATAAAAATTAACATCTTAAATTGCAATTGGTGTAACCTTTATGTGATAATTTTTTAGTATTATAGTATGATGTTAGTGTTGAGCATGTTGAGGTTGGGGCTGAACAAAATGTGACAGTAGATGATGTGGCACTATCAGGTAAAGAAAAATCCTATTATTTTCTTTAGATTAATGAAATACTTATAACATTAAAAAAAATTATAATTAAACCCATTTATTTCTTATTCTAGGGGTGCATCAGCCTTGTCCTCAACAAAAGAAGAGGAAGCCTCATGTCGTAAGATCAGAACCACAAGAGCCACAGGATGTTGAAGATAGTCACGATGTTCCTATTAGCCTTTATCTTCAAAAAAAGAAAAAATAAGAGAAGAAATGAATGTTAAAAGCCTTGTTCAATGATGAATGTGTTGATGGATTTTTCTGAATGTTGCTTATTAATGGATTTTTATGATGATGAATGTTTCTTATTAATGGATTTTTATGAATGTTGCTTATTGATGATGAATGTTGATGAATTTATGTCATGTTATTGAATGTTTTTATGTGATTATAATGATTGGCATGTTCACGAATTATTGATGAATGTATATAGGTATTAATGAATTATATATTGTGTTAATGAATGTTGTGTGAATATAATGATTGATGTGTTCAAAAATTATTGATGAATGTTTATATGTATTAATTAATTATATGTCTTGTTAATGTATGTTATATGATTACAATGATTCAATAATATACTTCTAAAATGAATGAATGAAATATTTTCTTAGTTGTTAATGGGGAATTTAGAGTGGTTATGTGGGGGTGGAAGCCAAATGAGCTTCCACCTTCACGTGGTTGGCCTTGTTAAGTAGAGAATATGAAAGGATTCTTGAAACCAAGTAAAGCTCAAACTAAACCCCTTAAAAGCATTTTAGTTACAACTTATTTTTGTATCATATCATTATTGTCTCTCACATGCATTATTGTCATTATTGTTGATGGGGATGCTCAAACTTTGAAGTCTTCAACATGGTACTTACTTTTAGTGGGTGAATATAGCAGGTTCCAGGTGAATGCCTTAAAATGGCCTAAACATAAGTACTATGAACTACAACATGTTTCTTTATCTATAAGTTGTATGCAAATTATGATTTATTATTGATTACCAATTGCTTCTTTGTTAGAAATGGACAACATGTTGCTTTCTCTATAAGTTGTATGCAAACATGGAGCTACTCTTGCAAGAGATTGTGTATCACACTTGTCCACCAAGGATGAGAAAGTATTTGATTATCAATATACATATATCATGAGTAGTTGTCTTCTTTTTGTCATTTGATAATGAGCCTATTATGTCATGAGTTTACAAATTAAAAGGCTTGGGAAGAGGTGGGCATAATAAAGTATACTCAAACTTGTTCTTGCATTATCTTTTTGTAATTACAAAATTGCTTTGATAGACATTATTATTGTTTGATTGTGTACAGCAAGAGTTATGCAATCATACGTTGAAGTTATATACGGGAGTTTGGACTGTACATGTTGAGAAGTAAGCCACATTTTTTTTTATCCTATTTTTTGTAGTATTTTATCTGACCATTTGGGGTTGCTTACTCCCTATTTTCAATTACAGAATATTTAATTTATGCTTTTGATGACTTGGATCAATACAACCTAATATGTAGTTCAATATCTCCTAAAGTATGAAAGCATGCCTTTTTTCCCTTTAACATCAATAAGTGTCAATCCATTCACATTGAATTTATTATAAGCAAAAGCATCCACTTTTAGAAGCTCTTGCACCATTTCTACATGCTCGTCTTCCCTACATATTGCCTAGTGCAATGGAATGCTCCCAAGTTTTTTTGATATTTTAACTAATTTTGGTAGGTCTTGTAGAAACTGAGTTACTACATCTGTAAGGAATGAAAGTAATATAAAACATGGAGATTAAATTTGAAATTTAAAATAAGAGCCTTAGAATGCAAAAGCATGGAAAATGCTGAGAACTCTAATTGATTTGATTTATAGTTATTGTGCATAAAAGAGTCCATATTTTGTAGAATATATGTTAAAAGGGTATATTAATCTTTTAAGTTTATTAGCTTCAAGTTTCTTATACTATTTTTGTTACTATCAATATCTTATGAGACTCTCTACAAGTACGAGCTATGAATCTGTACAAATCAAATGAAGGTGAATGAATGTAGATAGTAGGATGAAAGATGACTCCAAGATTAGAGAGGTATGAGAGCATTAGGCACTAGAGACCATAGAGTTTATTTAGTTGATACCAAGAGTTTCTTCCAAGTTTTAATTTATTATCATCCTTATTTTTCCAAAAATAAAAAAGAAACCCTGAGATCCCTATTCTCACCAAGCTCCTTAAAGTCTGTCATAGCAAAAGTTATGTCTATATTGAGAGAAAAAGGTCAACAATTCTATAGGTTGTGAAGATAGTAGCATGCCTATGTTAGTATGCAAAAAGTTTGCATCATTACTTTATTGTAGTTATTATCATAACCAGTGGCAATGATATATAATGATGTTTTTTTATGTTTTCCACAATGGTGTTGTATGTCATGAAAATATTTGATTATTTTTCATGGAATGACCCTATGAAGTAACTTGCCACTGACATTTTTTAAAAGCACTCTCAATTCAAAGCCCTCCTTGATATGCTTTGACATAAATGGACTTATGTTGTCATAGTTCTCTAATTCAATCTTGTTCATTGCCAGCATGTGCATTATTCACATATATTGATGATTGACATGCTACATTGAAAATGTGTTCAAAACTTGCCACTATTGGACTTGGAAAATGCAGTCATAAAATTGGCCCTTGAGCACAAAACTATGACTCTGGTTTCTCATTCAAAGATATGACTAGAACAATGTTTCAAGCATGAAATAAGTATCACTATAAATAATTTAAGATGGCTAACTTAAGACACACAAAAAATATTTTTTAGGAAGACTGATAGGAAAATATTGAGAACTTTGATTGATTTGATATAGAGTTAATATGCATAAAAGAGTCTATATTCTATAGAATGTATGCTAAAAAGGTATATTGGGGGCTACAAGTGACAAGAGTAAAGATGGAAGCCTCTTCCAAACTAAAGACCACTGATACAAATCAAAGGGTAAGATTTTTATTTATTTTTTAAACTCTGACTAGTGTCAATATTTTGACATGCTCTGTTGTCGATGGTATAAGTAACACATCGAATCATCTCTACAAGTCATCACTATTTGGACACATCCTATCATTGAGAGTATGATATACTCGTCGAATCATCTCTACAATTCATTTCTATTTTGACACATTCTCCCATCTAGAGTATAATAGACCCATCAAATCATCTCTTGCAGTTGTCAATATTTCAACACATCCTTTCATCGATGTTGTGTAGTACCTATTGAATTATCTCTCACGGTCATCGATATTTCGACATTCCAAACTATTTTTCTAACACCGCCATGTGACAATGATAGCAATAATTTTCAATAGATATTACTAGAGATACATCGACATCTGTCTTATGCATTGAAATTGTGACTCTAGTTTAGTGACAGTAATTTTTGATGTTTTTGAGTCACAATTTTGACATACACACGTTAAAAAATGGGCTCATATTTACTCGTGTGTGCATTAGTGGATTTTTGGATATATTGATTGTACTTGTGTTATCACAATAGATAATCACTAGATCCTTGATTTCTTCCTTCATTTTGATAACAATTGCTTGATCCAAATTATGTTGAAACAATTAACTACTACAACAACATATTCTGCTTCTGCTATAGACTGAGAGATGTAATTATTCTTTTTGCTTGTCCATGCTACTAACCTCTTTCCAAGAAAAGGTACCTTTCCTATCATCAATTCTTCAATCCCATTAAGCATTAGTAGAGGATTTCAACTCAAATTTTCCTCCTCTCTTATACCATAGACCATACTCTTAAGTGCCTTTTAGATATCTCAATGTCCTTTTAATTTCCATCATATGATTTTCTCTGGGATTCGCATAAAACCTTGAAAATATACCAATTGATAATGCAATATTAGGTCTTCTATGAACAACATATAGAAGCTTAGGCAATCTAATTTACCTCTTCTGAATCATCATTCTTGGATAGTTTATGTCTAGTAGACGTAGGTGTTCTAATTGGTTTGGAATCTTCCATTCCAAAGGTCTTCAATAATTCCTTAATATATTGACTAAGTAAGGTAAATATCATTCTTCATTTGATGAACTTGTGAACCAGCAAAGAATTCTATCTCTCCAAACATTGACATTTCAAATTCTTTCCTCATTTGTTCAGAGAATAACTTGCATAATTCATCATGACCTATAAATATTATATCATCCACAAATATTTCTACAAACAATATCCTATTTTGTGGTCCTTCTTTAATAAATAGACTATTGTTATCATTTGTTCTCTGAAAACCAATCTTTACTAGATATCCATGTAGCCTCTCATACCATGCTCTTGGAGCTTGTTTCGAACCATATAAAGCTTTGTGTAACTTACAAACCATGTCTCTTTTATTTGGATCAATGAAACCTTCAAGCTGATCAATGTAAACTTCTTCCTCTAGAATTCCATTCAAGAAAGTTGATTTATACATCCATTTGATACACTTTGAATCCTTTAAATGTAGTATATGCAAGTAATGTTTTGACCCCTTCAAGTCTAGCAACAAGAGAAAATGTTTCTCCATAGTCTATTCCTTCTTCTTGAGCATATCTTTACACACTAGCCTTGCCTTATTTCTTGATACTTCGCCATTTTTATTCAATTTTTTTTTTAATACCTACTTTGTACCAATTACTTTTTTGTCCTTGGATCTAGGAACAATAGTCCAGTTATTGGTCCTTTCAATTTGCTCAATCTCGTTATTCATTGCCTCTATACAACTTTCATTATTCAATGCATCTTTAATAGTTCTAGGTTTAAATTTAGTAAGCGAGCATGTACCTTTTAGTTTGTTCCTTGTCATTGTGCCTCTTGTCAATCTCCAATTATTTGTTCAAGTGCATGATGCCTTCTAACATATCTAGCAAGTATAGGTTCCTTTCTTCTAGATTCTAGACTTGGTTCACCATGCTCAATGGTTTTGTGAAATTCTGAACTTTTCTCAGGTCCCATCGTCTAAGACTTGGTTTCCTCTGACTATGACTTAGGTTCCTCTTTCTAGGACTCAGTTTGAACTATCTCCAACTCAATTTGCACTGGTTGTAACTCAGATTGCATTGCAGACTTAGGTGACTTGGGTAGCACAATCTGGTGAGGTGGAGTAATCTGTTGTTGACCAATCACATTTTCTTGTGCCTTTGGTAAAGTATTAGGCTCAAAGTAAAAAAAATTGTGTAGTCTCGAGGTTCCTTGCTACTTTGTTCTTCACTCTTTTCTGCAAACTCATCAATTTTTACATGTACACTTTCTAAAGCCTTGTGAGTAGCAAGATTCAAAGATTTATATGCTTTTCTCTTGTTGGAATAGCATAAAAATATGCTTTCATCACTTTTTGCATCAAATTTTCCTTTCCTTGTCTCTTTCAAGATATAACATTTTCTTCCAAATATTTTGAAAAATAACAAACATTAGGTTTATAGCTATACCATAATTCATAATGTGTATGATATGTACCTTTCTTCAGTTGAACTCAATTCAAGGTATGAATTTTTGTGTTGATTGCTTCTTTCCAGTATTTGGATGCAACATTTTTCTCTATCATTAGTGTTCTTGCACAATTCATGATGGATCTATTCCTTCTTTCTACTATGCCATTCTGCTGAGGTGTACCAGGTGCAGATACTTGTCTTTTGATTTCTCTTTCATTGTAGAATTCATTGAATTCATTAGAGATGAATTCTCCTCCTCTATCTGACCTTAGACATTTTAAATTCTTTCATATTTCTTTTTCAACTCGAGCCAGATACCACTTGAACTTTTGAAAAGCTTCAGATTTATCTTTCAAGTAAATTACTATCATCATCCTAGAATAATCATCAACAGACAAAATGAAATATTTATCTCCACTATAGCTTAAATGCTTATTGGTCCACAAAGATCTATATGAATTAGTTCCAAGACTTCTTTAGTATTGTAATTCTTACTCTTGAAGCTAGTTTTACCCATCTTTCCAATCTGACATTGTTTGCATATAGCCATTTCAAGTTTCTTCAGATTTGGAATACCTCTTACTATTTTGTTCTTACTTATAGTAACCAGATTATCAAATATTACATGATACATTATTTTATGCCATAGCCAACTTTCCTCTACTTGTGCCAAAAAGCATGAACTTTCAGTGAGATCTAGATAGAATAGATTACATTTAGTCTAATTATCAGTTCCAACTAGGTGTCCATTACCATCCATAAGCTTGGCCTTCCCATTCATGAATTCTACCTTGTATCCAATGTTGTTTCGTTGTGTCACACTTAGAAGATTGTGTCTCGGTCCTTCAACCCAGTAAGAAATGTCACATTTGGTTTCATCTATTAATTCAATGCATCCTTTTCCCTTCACATAACATGGTTCATTGTTTCCAAATTTAACACTTCCACCATCATAGTGCTCCAAGTGTTCAAACTTAGTTTTATCACTAGTCATGCAATGAGAACAACCACTATCTATTATCCATGTGTTATTTTTGCTAATATTAGAAATAAGTGTCATCTTTTCATTATCCTCATCATCTGATTCATCTTTAATAGCAATATATACCATTTCATCTTCATCGTCACTATTAGAATCTTTAACAATATAACAAGATTTCTTACCTTTGTCTTTGTAATCTTTTTAGCTTTGAAATCTTTCTTTTCTTTGAACTTGTTGAATTGTCTATCATCCTTGCTTTCCTTGTTTGGACACCTTGCAACGATGTGACCAACTTCTTCACAGGAGAAATAAATCGATAGAATTTTTCCTTTATCTTTACCTTTTCCTCTGGGTAACCTTCTTGCAAGTAGAGCTTCAATAGCTGCAAGGTCATCATCTGAATCTTCATCTTCTTTACTATCAGTTTGTTTGCCTTTTGAGTGTCTTCCCTTTCTACCAAGAGTTAGTTTAGCTTTGAATGTTGATTCTATGTTTCAAGAGCTAGGAAAATAGTTATCAAAATTATCCAACTCAAAAGTTGTTAACATTCCCACTAGTGCATCCAAAGTTAAATCATTCTTGGAATCACATCTCATCTCTTGGATAACTTAAACTCTAATTGCATAAATAGGAAGAAGAGTTCTTAATACCTTGCTGACTACTGTCACATCATCTATTTTTCTCCTCCTGTAGCTCTGATTGCACTCACACTTGCTTTGATTATTTCACTAGATATTTAGCAATATTTTCATCTTCTCTTATTTTCATCTAATCAAATCAGCCTCTTAGACTTTCTTCTTTCGCTTTTCTCACATTGACATCTCCTCCATAGATATTTTCCAACTTGTTCCACATTTCATGAGTATTAGGACAATCTTTGACTTCATCAAATTCAAAATAATTGAGAGCAAAAGCAATTCCAATCATCATTGTGTTGTGCTTCTTTTTATCCACCATCTGATCCACAATCAATGGATCAAGAAGTGCCACATACTAGTTCTCCAAGAAGCATAGGCTTGTATCTCCAATGGTTCCCAAATGCAACTTCATGAGTTCCTATCATGCTTTGACATTTTCTCTATTCAACTTAGGAATCTCTCCTTTGTAAGACATCTTGATCTTTAGCTTAGGTCCTTAAAACCTTTCTTGTAAGCACCAACAACTCTGATAACAATTTTTGGGAATATAATAGGAGTAACTGAGAGGAGAGGGGTGAATCAGTTCCCACTAAAACAATTCCAAATCCCTCATATGTCAATTCAAACTTCTTATTAACTCAATTCCTTGCACACCTCAGTTAGAACTAGATATTCACTCTAACTCAATTAACAAAGCAATCTTGATATATTAATGTGCATTAATGTTTAGTTACTTAGTTGCAAAAAGATAAAATAGTAAGAAAATAACATGAACACAAGAGACACCAAGATTTAACATGGAAACTCAATTTGGGAAAACCACCAATGCAACTAGTTACAATTTTTCACTCTTCTAAAGTGAGCCATGTTAGGAGCCAACCCTGTTAAAGGTTACAAAATACATTGTTAGGTGTGACCATGTTAAAGGATTAGAATCACCCTGCTAGGAGTGGCCTTGTTAGAGGTCTTAATACACTTCAATCTAGAAATGTCACCTTGTTAGAGGATTTACAAAATGACTATTAAGTTAACTCTATTAAGAGATTTCTTCACTGCTACAATTGTTAGAGAGTAACAATGATTGACTTGATTGGTGAAGCAACTAATTTGTAGATTCAAATCACTATTCTAGTTTATCCTTTGGATCCTCCTTGATCAGAATAATCTTTGCAACTCCTTGGATATTCTTCTTTTAATCAGATATCCTTCTTTATTTGCATCTTATCTTCTTCCACAACTTCCATATTTTAATCCACAACTTGACCTTTCATATATATGAAACCCAATGTTAAGTCAGCTTGAATACCTTTACAAATAAGAAATTAACATCCACTAAGTTGGCTTACATAAACCAAATAATAACAAAATTGTTATGTTTTAGGTCAGCTGACACTAAAACTAGGTCACTCGGTTACCACTGAGTTCCTTGGTAACCAACCTGAGTTTGTTTACACTTAACCCCTTTGGTAACCAATGGGAATCGATTTACACAGGGATCCTTCAATGACCAACCTAGCTCAGTTTGCACTTGATCACAGAACTTGGCTTCTTCTAAACTTCTACTAACAATAATAAAATATAATATAATAATTAAATAATTGTTATCAACAATTCTAACATATAATTGTAGTCAAATTAGCCAAAATTATACCTAAAAAGTAACATTCTACTGACAATAATAAAATATAATAATGTTTTCATTCGATCACATCA